>OW240916.1:74809024-74828388 GCA_933207985.1 Pelobates cultripes | reverse complement strand
ATACAACTTTCAAGGTTTTTCTTTAATTGATTAAACAATGGGGACATCGCCATATTTTGAATAGAAACCATTGGATTAGAAGTTGTCTTGGGATCATCAGGAAACAAGGAGGGATGGAATCCATAATTTGAAAAGAATGGAGTCATTTTGCTGCTTGAATGTATGGAATTATTATAGGCAAATTCAGCCATGGGTAACCAATTACTCCAATCATCTTGTAAATATGTACAGTAACAATGAAGGTATTGTTCCAGACATTGACTCGTTCTGTTTGGCCATTTGTTTGCGGATGGTATGCTGAAGAAAGTTTACGGTGGATTTCAAGTGAAGAACACATTTCCTTCCAAAAATGTGAAGTAAATTGAGAACCTCTGTCTGAGATTATTTCTTCAGGGAATCCATGTAATTTGATTATATTGTCAATAAAAAATTTGGAAAGTTCAGAGGATGAGGGTAACTTTTCAAAGGAATGAAATGTGACATTTTTGTGAAAAGGTCTACTACAACAAGGATGGTGGTGTATTTCTGAGAAGGAGGAAGTTCTACCATAAAATCCATGGAAATAGATTGCCAAGGTCTCCCAGGTACTGGTAATCCTGTCAATAATCCATAAGGAAGGTGACGTTCCGCTTTGGACCTTTGACAAACTGGATAAGGTTTTACACAAGTTTCAATGGTTTTGTCTTGACGAGGCCACCAATATTGTCTAGTAGAGAGTTCAATTGTCTTTTTTATCCCGGGATGTCCAGCAAGGAGAGAATCATGAATTAATTGATTGACTGAGCGGTGGGTGGGGGCCCTAAATACCAATAAAGGGGGGACCTTGTGGTGAAAGTGACCTCGCCACTGGTTTTTGGAGGGGCCCGTTTGCCAGCCTCCTGCCCTGCGACTATGGCCCTGGGATGTATTGCCCTTCTAGGAACTGATTTGGGCATAGTTTATTTTATACTGCTGTTTCTGGCCCTTTAATTCCCAGAGAAAGGATTTGTACTTTTAAACTGGCACTTCGGATGCAGTCGAAGTGCCAAAGTCGTTGCAGTGTCCGCCATTCGAAAACCATTTTAACTCATTCGAACACGGTCAGCGGTGTGTGCAGCCAAATCTATGGAACTGTTTTGGGCATGAAAATGTGCTTGCGGTCGGTGAAAAGTGACTTATATATATCTTTGGAATTTTCCCACGCTGTGTAATTTGACTCATAACAACACTCTGATTGGTTACTTAATCCACCAATCAGAGTGTTGTTATGAGTCAAATTACACAGTGTGGGAAAATTCCAAAGAACTTTCCCACGCTGTGTAAAATGACACAGAGCACTATGATTGGTGGATTTCAAGCCAACCAATCAGAGTGCTATGACCGGTAAATGTAGAGACTTACCTGTCAGTCTCTTCATTTACCTGTCAGAGCACTCTGATTGGATGGCTTAAACCCACCAATCAGAGTGCTCTGAGCCTAATTGCAGGGCGGGGCAAGGCTTTATAAGCCTTGCCCCGCCCTGCAGTGCTCAGTCTGTGCGGAGCCTTCCATGGGTGAAAATTGATTAATTATTTTTGCTTTTTTTTTGTTGCTTCGGTTATTATGGATTTTTTATTCGTAATTTTTTGGGGCTGAAAAAAGAAGAGTTTAGAAGAAAGAAAACATCAAATGGCAAGTTCTTTTTTTTACAGGTACTTAGTTAATGCCCCCCTCATTATTTTTAGGGTGAGGGAGGTAGGTAGGGGTTAGTTTTTTTTGGGGGGAAGGGGGTGACTAGGGGTTTGGGGACCCCTAGTCACCTGGAGGGGTAAAATTTTTATTTAGGTCCCACACCCACCGCTCAGGGGTGGGGGCCGGGGGGGGCGGACAATAGGTCCCCCCTTATTGGTATTTAGGGGCCCCACCCACCGCTCAGGGTCCCCTAAAGGTCCCCCCTTATTAGCATTTAGGGCCCCCACCCACCGCTCAGGGGTGGGGGTAAGGGGGGAGGACATTAGGTCCCCCACCTTATTCTAATCTAGGGACCCCACCCACTATTCAGGGGTGGGGGCCAGGGGGGAGGACATTATGTCCCCCCTTAATAATATTTAGGGCCCCCATCCACCGCTCAGGGATGGGTGCCAGGGGGGAGGACATTATTTATTTATTAGTATTTATGGCCCCCACCCACCGCTCAGGGTTGGGGGCCAGGGGGAGGACATTAGTTCCCCCCCTTATTAGCATTTAGGGCCCCCACCCACCACTCAGGGGTGGGAGCCAGGGGGGAGGACATTAGGTCCCCCCTTATTCTAACTTAGGGCCCCCACCCACTGCTTAGGGATGGGTGCCAGGGGGGAGGACATTAGGTCCCCCCTTATTAGTATTTATGGCCCCCACCTACCGCTCAGGGTCCCCCCTCATTAGTATTTAGGGCCCCCACCCACCGCTCAGGGGTGGGGGCCAGGTGGGAGGACTTTAGGTCCCCCCCTTATTAGTATTTAGGGCCCCCACCCACCGCTCAGGGGTGGGGGCCAGGGGGGAGGACATTAGGTCCCCCCCCTTATTTTACTGTAGGGCCCCCACCCGCCGTTCAGGGGTGGGTGTCGGGGGGGGGGGAGGCAATAGGTCCTTTTATTTTTATTTTTTTTAAGTGAGCAGCCATAGGCAATATCAATAATCCATTCGCATCAATTGTAATACACGAACCATAACCAGGGGAAGCGGTAATCTCCCGACCGGGATCCGTGAGAAGACTTCAACCTCCCGTACGGATATCCACGAACCGCTGCTAACCACCGAACAACGATATCCACCGAGGGGCTCTCGGCTCCTGCCCGTATTTATGTGGGCTACCTGCCCGTATTTATGCAGGTCTCCCACTTGGTGGACACTCCCCTAGGGGACCAAATGGGAGACTGAAATGACAGATAGACAGGGGGACACTTCAGACATACAGTTACAGGTTTTTCCCACAATGCAATATAGTCTCCTCCCCTCTGCCCTGGAGATAATTGAGAAGTAATTCAATTATCTCCAGGACAAAGACAAATCGCCATCTTAGATACAAAACCAGAAAATACATAAAAATACATAATTTGAAAATAACCGAACATTTCTTATTCACATCACATATCCCCAGATAGCCTGGATATTATTGGCGAATAGCACTCAGATTCAACACACATAGTTCAATCGCCATGGAGTCAAAGTTCTTACAGTCTTTCGGTATGCGATTGACTCCATGGGAGGGCTATCTGGGTTAAGTCTTTTCATGTGCTGTAAAACCCCCGAACAGCCGGTGTTCATACATTTTCCTGGAGGCAGCCAGGCGTCCCATTGTTTCAGCGGTGTTCAGCAGAAAAAGTGTCCGTTTTTAGTTCCATGAAAATAGAGCCGAACACCGCTGGGCTTTCGTGTGTTTTAAAATGGCCGCTGCCTCGTGGTCGACATACGAACGACGGCCACCCTGAATTTGGTTTAATTGAGAAGTGTCTGCGGTTAACCACAACGTTCTAATTGGGATCAATAGGTTAACCAGCAGCACACTTCTCTCCTTGGTGGCCATCCGTTCGGTAGCTTTGTTTGGTGAAAAACAGTCATTCGTATGGCTGGGCAATAGGAAACAGCCATTTACACCAAAGTGCAGGAAACAGACGAATCCACCACAATAGGCAGACGGATGGTTCTGTCACATCCAGAAACACCCCAAAACAACAACATATCTGGGTGATCTGGGTGAACAACATATCCAAAAATCACTCAGATCAGAGCAGGGGTTCAAAAGTATTATGGAAGTCACATTTGACCGACTGCAAGCATGGCTTTGCCCAAAATAGTTCCACAGATATAGGCTGTGCAGCCGGTCTATCTTCTTCTCTATCCTGGAGATAATTGGCTTAAGTGGCTGTGGTAAACTAATTATCTCTAGTAACAGGAAATATCTAAGTTAAAAAACTGTTACAAAAACCACATAAAAATACATAACTCTTATAATACAATGTTTAACCTATATGTCCAATATATCCCCAGATAGCTTGGATCTGAGCGCTCAATATGTCCAATGTTAAACGTGCCCTATAGTACAAGGAAGAGTGGTGTCTGAAAATAGCAAGGGCTGATGGGAGATTAAACTGGTCTGGCAGTGTCCCTGGGACATTGCCCTGCTGGAGAAACAATAGGACAGGAAAAAAGGGGGTGGGGAAGAGGCACATTTTCCCATTGATTTAAAGGGACAGAAAAAGTGTTTTAAAATCCAATAAGCCCAAATAGACTGCTTAAACGGCAATACACCTCAGGGGGCATAGTCACAGGGCAAGAGGCTGGCAAGCAGGCCTCTCCGAAACCCAGTGGCGAGGTCCCTTTTGCCACAATATGCAAATACTTGGAAACCTGGCTTAAACCATCAGACTTGTCAGATTGGCTCAATGGCATCTCAGGATTCCTCAAAGGTCCTTCCTATCTCAGTTCAACAAGAGAAAGATGAATTGAGGATAGTCACTGACGATGTCACCATCAGTGGAGTTACACCTTACCTGGTAGCTGAAAGAGAGAATATGCCTCTGGATTTCCTATGAACAGAACTTAATTGGGAAATTATAAGTAGAGTTGAGCGAACCCGGACTGTAAAGTTCGGGTTCGTACCGAACATTAAGTTTTTCGGGTCCCCGGACCCGAACACGGACATATCAGTGTATGTTTGGGTTGGAGTTCAGTGTTAGGCGATTTAAAGGCGCGTTTTGAAAGGCTGCATGGCAGCCAATCAACAAGCGTTTGACTCGTGTGCCCTTAGAAGCCATCACAGCCATGCCTACTAATGGCATGGCTGTGATTGGCCAGTGCAGCATGTGACCCAGCCTCTATATATAAGCTGGAGTCACGTAGCGCTGCACGCACATGAGCTCGTATTAGTGAAGGGAGAGGATGCTGCAGCTGTTAGGGACGAATTAGTAAAGAATTCTGGTGTTGAATCTGCAAACTACAGCGATTATTCAAACTACAGCAATTATTTTTGTGGGTGCTATAATACTACATTTTTGTACCCTACCCCGAGCCCAGTGCCACAGAGAGTGCAGTGCAGTTGCAACTGCATGTGTGCCATGCACATTACTTTAATCCTGTTCTGGTGGCTCAGTTGGCAGCATCTCGGAATTTATAAATACTGCAATTTTTTTGGTGCTAAATAGTACATTTGGGTACTGCATTTCTGGCAGTCCAATAAAAACCTTAAATACTACTGTTACATTGTTGGTTTGAAAAAAATCTAACTTTTTGGTGCTAAGTAGTACATTTGCAGCCTACGGTGCACTTCATATCTGAGAGTCAAATAGAACAGTCAAATACGGTGCTTATGGCGCATTTTTAAAAATTCACATTTTTTTTGTGCTAAATAATACATTTGGTGCCTGCACTTCATATCTGAGAGTCAAATAGAACCGTTAAATGCAGTTGGAGTTTTTAAAATTCAAATTCTTTAGGTGCTAAAAAGTAAATTTCGTGTCTGCACTTCTTATCTGAGAGTCAAGTAGAACCATCAAATACTGCTGTGACATAGCAGTTTTAAACATTCAAATTTTTTTGCTGCTAAATAGTACATTTGGGGCCTGCAGTGTACTTCATAACTGAGAGTCAAATAGAACTGTGAAATACTGTGCTTACAGTGCAGTTTTAAACATTCGAATTCTTTAGATACTAAAAAGTAAATTTGGTGCCTGCACTTCATATCTGAAAGTCAAATAGAACCGTCAAATAATGTGCTTACATTGCAGTTTTAAACATTCGAATTCTTTAGGTGCTAAAAAGTAAATTTCGTGCCTGCACTTCATATCTGAGAGTCAAGTAAAACCATCAAATACTGCTGTGACATAGTAGTTTTAAACATTCAAATTTTTTTGCTGCTAAATAGTACATTTGGGGCCTGCGGTGTACTTCATATCTGAGAGTCAAATAGAACCGTGAAATACTGTGCTTACAGTGCAGTTTTAAACATTCGAATTCTTTAGATACTAAAAAGTAAATTTGGTGCCTGCACTTCATATCTGAAAGTCAAATAGAACCGTCAAATACTGTGCTTACATTGCAGTTTTAAAAATTCAAATTCTTTAGGTGCTAAAAAGTAAATTTGGGGCCTGCACTTCATATCTGAGAGTCAAATAGAACCGTCAAGTACTGTGGTTACATCGCACTTTCAAAAATTCTAATTGTTTTGGTGCTAAATAGTACATTTGCGGCCTGCGGTGCATTTCTTGCAGTCCAATAAATAAAAAAAAAAATACAGAAATATATTGTTGACTATTGGCGGTTAAATTGTCGCCTGACATAAAACATCTGTTAGTTTGGTGGGTGAACACAAAGAATGAGGAGAGCGTCAAATAAGGGACGTGGCCCTGGTCATGGTGCTGGTGGTGTTGGTGGAGCTCCTGTTGCAAGGAGAGGACGTGGTCAATCTGTGCCAGCTACACGCATAAGTGAAACACCTTCCTCAGGTGTGAGTACGCGACAGAACCTTCAGCGTTATATGGTAGATCCGAATGCTGGTCTACGAATGGTGAGGCCAGAACAAGTACAGGCGATAGTAGATTGGATGGCTGACGGTGCCTCCAGTTCCATCACATTGTCTCCCACCCGGTCCCCTGCTAAAAGCTCAGAGTTGGCACATGCAGCCCATGGCCATCTGTCTTTCACCTCACCCCCTTGCAAATCAGCCAAGCAGTCTCAGCCAAGTCATGCAGCAGTCTCCTTTGCTTTTTGATAACTCTGCTGGTGGGGTTTCCATGGGCCATCCACCTAGCCCTGCCCCAGAAGTGGAAGAGATTGAGTGCACTGATACACAACCACTTATGTGTCAGGATGTGGACATGCAAGGACCACCGCAGCACGTCTCTGATGATGACGAAACACAGGTGCCAACTGCAGTGTGCAGACCGGCAAGGAGGGCAGGGTTGAGGAGTGGGTGGAAGATGATGTGGAGGATGATGAGGTTCTAGACCCCACATGGAATGAAGGTCATGCGAGTGACGTGTGCAGTTTGGAGGAAGAGGCGGTGGTCGCACAGAGCATAAGAGGGAGCAGGGTGCAAAAGCGGAGCGGCTGTCCCCTAGACGGTATGCCTGCTACTGCCCACCGCACCCAGGGACCGAGCACACCAAAGCCAGCTCCAAGGAGTTCCCTGGCGTGGCAGTTCTTCAGACAATATGCTGACGACAAGACATGAGTGGTTTGCACGCTGTGCAATCAGAGCCTGAAGCGAGGCATAAACGTGCTAAACCTGAGCACAACCTGCATGACCAGGCATCTACATGCAAAGCATGAGCTGCTGCGGAGTAAGCACCTCAAAAACCAAGAAAGGTCTCAGGTTCCTCCTGCTTTCTCTTCTGCTGCTGTTTTGGCCTCTTCCTTCACCTCTGGAGTCACAGTGGCAACTGCCACCCTGCAAACAGAGGATGTGGCAAGCATCTCCAGGAAATACCCCCCTAGCCACCTGCAATCCCTGGCCCTGAATGCCAGCATTTCAAAATTTGTGGCCTTTGAAATTCTGTCATTCCGTCTGATGGAGACGGACAGTTTTAAAAACCTGATGGCGGTGGCTGTCCCACAGTACGTGGTTCACAGCCGCCACTACTTTTCAAGGCGAGCCATCCCTTCCCTGCACAACCAATTGGCGGATAAAATCAGGTGTGCACTGCAAGCCCGGCCTGGTGGTGTGCGATAATGGGCGAAATCTCGTGGCAGCTCTGGGCCTAGCCGGTTTGCCTCACATCCCCTGGCGCATGTGCTGAATTTGGAGGTGCAGAAATTGCTGAAAAACTACCCAGATATTTCAGAGTTGCTGCAGAAAGTGTAGGCCGTCTCTGCGCGCTTTCGGCATTCTCACCCTGCTGCTGCTCGCCTGTCTGCGCTGCAGTGTAACTTCGGCCTTCCTGCTCTCTGTCTCATATGCGACATGCCCACAAGGTGGAACTCCACCTTGCACATGCTGGAGAGACTGTGCGAGCAGCAGCAGGCGATAGTGGAGTTTCAGATGCAGCACGCACGGGTCAGTCGCTCTGCAGAACAGCACCACTTAACCACCAATGAGTGGGCCTCCATGCGAGACCTGTGTGCCATTTTGCACTGTTTTGAGTACTCCACCAACATGGCCAGTGCCGATGACGCCGTTCTCAACCTTACACATCTATGTCTCCTTGAAAAAATGCTTCGGGCGATGATGGAAGAGGATGTGGCCCAGGAGGAAGAGGGGTCATTTCCACGGTTATCAGGCCAGTCATTCACAAGTGGCTTGGAGGGTGGGTTCCTGCACCAGCATAGGCCAGGTACACAATTGTCCAGCCAGGGCACAGTTCTGGAGGATGAGGAGGAGGATGAGGATGAGGAACCGTGTTCACAGCAGGGTGGCACCTAACGCAGCTTGTTGGCATCACTGGAGCATGGCTGGGGTGATACGGAGGACACAGACGATACACCTCCCACAGAGGACAGCTTGTTCATGCCTCTGGACAGCCTGGCACACATAGAAACACAGAAACATAGAATGTGACAGCAGATAAGAACCATTCGGCCCATCTAGTCTGCCCAATTTTCTAAATACTTTCATTAGTCCCTAGCCTTATCTTATAGTTAGGATAGCCTTATGCCTATCCCACGCATGCTTAAACTCCTTTACTTCAGCTGGAAGGCTATTCCATGCATCTACTACCCTCTCAGTAAAGTAATAATTCCTGATATTATTTTAAAACCTTTTCCCCTCTAATTTAAGACTATGTCCTCTTGTTGTGGTAGTTTTTCTTCTTTTAAATATAGTCTCCTCCTTTACTGTGTTGATTCCCTTTATATATTTAAATGTTTCTATCATATCCCCCCTGTCTCGTCTTTCCTCCAAGCTATACATGTTAAGATCCTTTAACCTTTCCTGGTAAGTTTTATCCCGCAATCCATGAACCAGTTTAGTAGCCCTTCTCTGAACCCTCTCTAAGGTATCAATATCCTTCTGAAGATACGGTCTCCATTACTGTGTACAATACTCCAAGTGAGGTCTCACCAGTGTTCTGTACAATGGCATGAGCACTTCCCTCTTTCTACTGCTAATACCTCTCCCTATACAACCAAGCATTCTGCTAGCATTTCCTGCTGCTCTATTATATTGTCTGCCTACCTTTAAGTCATCAGAAATAATCACCCCTAAATCCCTTTCCTCATATGTTGAGGTTAGGACTCTATCAAATATTCTGTACTCTGCCCTTGGGTTTTTACGTCCAAGATGCATTATCTTGCACTTATCCACATTAAATGTCAGTTGCCACAATTCTGACCATTTTTCTAGTTTACCTAAATCATTTGTCATTTGGCTTATCCCTCCTGGAACATCAACCCTGTTACATATCTTAGTATCATCAGCAAAAAGACATACCTTACCATCAAGACCTTCTGCAACATCACTAATAAAAATATTAAAGAGAATGGGTCCAAGTACAGATCCCTGAGGTACCCCACTGGTGACAAGTCCAAGCTTTGAATATATTCCATTAACTACAACCCTCTGTTGCCTGTCACTCAGCCACTGCCTTACCCATTCAACAATATTGGAATCCAAACTTAAAGATTGCAGTTTATTGATAAGCCTTCTATGTTCAACAGTGTCAAAAGCCTTACTGAAATCTAGGTAAGCAATGTCTACTGCACCACCCTGATCTATAATTTTAGTTACCCAATCAAAAAAATTATAAGATTAGTTTGGCATGATCTCCCTGAAGTAAACCCACGTTGTCTCTGATCTTGAAATCCATGTGTTTTTAGATGTTCATCAATCCTATCGTTTAACATGGTTTCCATCACTTTCCCCACTACTGAAGTAAGGCTTACTGTCCTATAGTTGCCAGACTCCTCCCTATTACCTTTCTTGTAAATGGGCACAACATTCGCTAACTTCCAATCTTCTGGGACTACTCCTGTTAACAATGATTGGTTAAATAAATCTGTTAATGGTTTTGCTAGTACACCACTAAGCTCTTTTAATAGCTTTGGGTGTATTCCATCAGGTCCCATTGACTTATTTGTCTTTACTTTTGACAGTTGAAATAGAACCTCTTCCTCTGTAAACTCACGTGTAATAAATGACTCTTTTATCCTTTTTCTCAACTGAGGTCCCTTTCCTTCATTTTTATCTGTAAATACAGAACAAAAATATTCATTGAGGCAGTCAGCTAGACCTTTATCCTCTTCTACATACCTTCATTCTTTTGTTTTTAATCTAACTAATCCTTGTTTTACTTTTCTTTTCTAATTTATGTATCTAAAAAATGTTTTATCCCCCTTTTTTACTGACTGTGCTATTTTCTCTTCTGTGTGTGATTTAGAAGCTCTTATAACTTGCTTAGTCTCTTTCTGCCTAATCTTATAGATCATTTTGTCTTCCTCACTCTCGTTTTTTTTATAATTCCTAAATACTAACTTTTTGTTTTTAATTATTTTGGCCACATCTGCGGAGTACCACAGTGGTTTCTTGAATTTTTTGCTTTTACTGACAAGCCTAATGCAATTTTCTGTTGCCTTCAATAGTGCAACTTTTAAATAATCCCATTTCTCTTGGACTCCATTTAAATTGCTCCAGTCTGACAATGACTCCTCTACCCATATTCTAATTTTAGAAAAGTCTGCTTTTCTAAAGTCTAAAACTTTTGTTTTTGTGTGGTGTGACTCAGTCACTGTTCTTATATTAAACCACACTGACTGATTATCACTGGATCCTAAACTTTCACCTACAGTAATATCTGATACCAAATCTCCATTTGTTAACACTAAATCTAGTATGGCTTCTTTACATGATCAACTACATGCTGCAGTGCCTGCGCAACGACTGGCGAGTTGCCCACATTCTAACTTGTGCTGATTACTGGGTGGCCAGCCTGATGGATCTCCGTTACGAGGACAACGTGCCGCCCTTAATTCCCTCACTGAAGCGTGATCGGAAGATGCATGACTACAAGCGCACGCTGGTAGACGCGCTGCTGACTGCATTCCCAACTGACACCGGGGGCTCTGTGGATGCACAAGGCAAAGGCAGAGGAGGAGGAAGAGGTCGCCAGCGCAGCTGGGGCCCCGCCAGCACCTCAGAAGGCAGGGATAGCATGGGCGAAATGTGGAAAAGCTTTGTCAGCACCAACCAGCACCATTATCTAATATGGAATGTCTTAGCAGAAGGCAGTATTTCAGCAACATGGTGGAACAGTACATGTGCACTGATGGGTCTGCCCCATTCAACTTCTGGGTTTCAAATTGGGCACATGACCTGAGCTTGCCCTTTATGCCTTGGAGGTGCTGGCCTGCCCTGCAGCCAGTGTATTGTCAGTTAGAAAAAGGATGGGGCGGAAGATCCGCTCACAACAAGTGAGTGGAAATGCCGACCCATAGGAAAATACCTCCTTAATATCAAACGTCACATAAAAATAAAAAATCTTTATTGAATACAGAAAATATATTAAATATACCAAGAAAAACATGAATGGTGAAGTGCCAACACCAATTAAAAACCTGGGTGTTCTCTGACTAAAAGTAGTTAGGTAGTTAGTATTATAGAGGAAATATAATAAAGTATAATAGTCTATGAAAAAACAAAATAGGAATTCCTCAATAAACTGAATGGATATTGAATGTCACCACGGTCCACTAGTATACTTGAAAATTATATAGGAAGAAAAAATGCTGTAATAATCACAGAAAAGATAGGGAGATATACTAGGAAGTACAGATAGGGTGTCTGGGCTAGATACAGAGACTTGCCAGTAGGGTAATTTAATAAAGAAAAAAGAAAGTAACAAAATAAAATTACAGAAAAGGTGGTATACGTTTCGTTAATTAAATCTTTGAAAAAAGAGAAGGATTACCGTAGCCTCTGTGGGACTCAACATGAAATGGGTCTCCACAATAATGAGAGCCAAAAAAGGTAATAATAGTATGCTCAACCAGGAAAACGGCATAAAGTCTAAATGCCAAAGAGGGAACTTCCCTGCTACAACATAATCCTATCAAACCCTATGCTAAACTGTCTAGCCCGGACACAACCTTCTATCTGCTGCTTCGTGGCAGCCTAGCATAGTCCCTGAGCAGCTAGTAGATGAAAATAAATCAAGTAGAAAAAAGACAGCGTGGGAACCCAGGTAAATATATGAGAAAATAAAATAAAATCACAGCATCGGCTGTTCACAGCTCGACGCGTGTTTCGGCGTGTAAGGTATGCCTTTGTCAAGAGCAAACTGACATGTTCAAAAAGGGCCGCTTATAAAGGGGGGGTAGTACACACCCCTCAGAGAGAGTCCTCCAATCAGAAACCCTAGACCTGAATGATTGACGTAATACTTCCCCTGCCCCCGAATGTCCCGGCCAATCAAGAGAGAGGGGTGTGGATAAGCCCAGGGTGATTAGCTATCCGAGAATGAAAACGTAGAACGGGGAGGAATCTACTTGGATTTAATCACAAAGTGAATAGTAAATGATAAAAACGAAAAGGAAAAAGGAATCAAAAGTAAAATGATGATAATAATAAAAGTATTACTCAAGAAATTTAAAGCAATAAATAGATAAATAGAAAGTTCATTAGAACCGTAGTGTCAATATTGTGGGGAAACAGTACGATCATAAGTTAGAGTGTTGAAATAACATTGTAACCAGCGAAGTGGTACAAAATGATTACATTGTATACAATGGAGTAAAATTAGACCTCAAAAAATAGGAGGTTTATATGATGATAAAGGAAAGTTTCCATATTATTCCCCCGACCGTAGGAATCTAAAATAATTGCTGTAGCAGGTATATAAAATAAATTAAACATAAACAGTTGCCTCATAATTATTCATTTCACCTTTTATTGGTTTGAATCATAGTTATAGTTAACTCATAATATCTGAGTAAACCCTAACGATATCACATGGGCAAAGTTCATGAATAATAGGTGCAATCACCAAAATGAATAGATCCCGAGTCACTATAATACTATAAACAAATTATTAATATAAAGAAATAGTATAAATAAGTAAATAGAGAGGAGGACTCACAATGCAAAATGGTCCCTAAATGAACATGCCTCAATAAAGATTCTCAATTAATCATAAATGTGTACTAAAGTGATCACTATTATGAAAATAATGCTGGTCAAGAAGCTAAAGAAAATAATGGTGAATATAAAGACGACAAAAAATGATAAATAATAAATGGTATGAAAACAAAAACAAAGGCAAAAAGGAAAAAGAGATGAGGAGGGGAGTTTTATTTATTTATTTAACTCTCTTTATTGCAGCCAACTCAAATAAATGGGGAGAAAGAAAGACCCTCATTTAGACCTCTTGGATTAAGAGTATTTAGTTTATAAATCCATCTACATTCTCTTTGGAGAAGGATTTTATCAAAGTCTCCCCGTTTCTTTTCTCGTTTAACAAGTTCCAGGCCGCAAAAACGTATATCTTTGGAAGATCCCCCATGTTGTTCTTTTAGATGTCTCGAAATAGGGGTATCGAGTCGATTTTTGGGGGATCTAACATGTTCTTTGATACGCTCTTTAAATTGCCGGAAGGTTTTACCAACATACATCAATTTGCAGCTGCAAATTAGAAGATAAACCACCCCTGTAGAATTGCAATTAAAAAAAGTGGGTGATTTGGAAGGAATGCAAGCCTTCACTATCACTCACTTTTTTGGAATCCCTAAGGATAAATTTACAGGCTACACACCTACCACAGCCAAAGGATCCTACAGGCATTCTACGTCCAAGCCAAGTGGTCTTACAAGATTGTTTGGCCACAAAATGGCTAGGAACGAGAATATCTTGTAGGTTCTTTCCCCTCCGGGCTGTAATGGTGACTTGTGGGCCCAGGACTTCTTTCAGGTGAGTATCCTTAAGTAGAATGGGCCAGAATTTTTGGATAGAGTGTTTCACCTCAACCAAGCCAGTATCAAAAGTGCCGATCATCCTAATCGTTTTGTCGGCAACTTTGTTTGGCAAAACAACTGTCAGTTGTTAACTGTCAGTTGTTAATGCTCTAAAGTAGGCCCTTTTAAGACACCTGTTGGGGTAGCCCTTTTCTCTGAATTGTTGTCTTAAGATGCTAGCTTTAATTTGAAAGTCCTTAAGGTCAGTACAATTACGACGTAGTCTAAGGTACTGGCCAGTAGGGATCCCTTGCTTAAGAGGTTTAGGATGAAAACTATTCCATCTTAGAAGAGAGTTGGATGCGGAAGGTTTCCTAAAGAGAGTAGTCTCCAAAGAACCATTCATTGAGATTGAAATCGTAAGGTCAAGGAAATTTAGAGATAAGCCCCCAAACTCTGCAGTGAACCTAAGATTATCCTCGTTGATGTTCAGAAGGGACACAAAATTGTCAAACTCCTTTTTGTTACCCTGCCACACTAAGATGACATCATCGATGTATCTGTACCAAAAAAGAATTTTGGACAGAAAAGGTGACAAATCGATGGATGACTTAATCTGTTCCTCCCACCAGCCTAGATGAAGGTTGGCATACGAGGGTGCGCAAGCCGTACCCATTGCTGTGCCTCGTGTCTGGTGGTAAAATTTATTATGGAACAGAAAATAGTTGTGGGAAAGGATAAATTTCAATAGTTTAAGGGTAAAAGAGGTATGTGCTTGTAATTCAAGACCTCTTTTATCAAGGAAATATTTGACGTGTTCAATGCCCCTGTGGTGTGGAATGGAGGAGTATAGCGCCTCCACATCAAGGCTACAAAGATGAGCCGTAGGTTCAATATGCAGATTAGAGAGGAGGGAAAGTGCCTGTTTCGTATCGCTAATATATGAAGGTAAAAGTTCAACAAAGGGTCTAAGGATCTGGTTAATATAGAGACTCCCATTTTGGGTTAAATTGTCAACACCAGACAGTATGGGCCGACCAGGTGGATCCTCAAGGTTTTTATGGACTTTCAGTAGGCAGTAGAAGGTTGCTATCCTCGGGTGACGATTCAAGATGAAGAAATATTCTTCATCAGATAGCAACCCTTCACTGCGACCTTCGTCCAAAATATCCTTATAGCTTACGAGGAAAGTATTGGTTGGGTAAGATTGTATAAGTGTCTGTGTCTTCTAATACATTTAAGACCATACGTTCATACTTAGCAATGTCCATAACCACTACATTACCCCCTTTATCTGCCTGTTTAATGATCAATTTGTCATTATCCCTAAGTGATTTGAGGGCAGTTTGTTCCTTTTTAGACAGATTATCATTAGGAAAGGCGCAGAAGTGTTTACTCTTAATGCCATCAATTTCACTTTTGACAGCCTCAAAGAAAAGATCAATATTCCTAAAAGATGCGAAGTTGGGAGTAAAGCGGCTTTTAGGTTTAAGGTTTGTTTGAGTCGAAAGTGGTTGGACGTCATTCTCATCTAAAAGAGAGACTAAGGTATTGAGACAGTCAATGTCGATGTTAGAAAGACTCAAAGAGCGTGCTCTCTTTTCTTTATTTAGTTCGTGAAACTTATGTAATGCCAGTTTGCATACAAATAAATGTAAATCATTAATCCAAGTAAATCTATCAAAGGCTGGAATAGGTACAAAGGAAAGCCCTTTTTCCAAGATGCCACAATGAGATTGATCAAGTTTACAAGAGGATAGATTAATAACTTGTGATTTGGGAACGTAGGAGGTTTGTGTATCAGAACTAGATTTCAATAACGTCTCCTTCTCCTCCCTTCTCGTCCCCGGTTCCTGAATTGATAGCGTGTTTGGTAGTTTGGGAACGCTTCCTGCTGATCCACCTCTAAAAAATCAACCCCTTTCTTTAAAATGCTACGGGGATTGGTAGTGTTAGATGGAATAGTAGTTGAAGATTGTGAACTTAAAGGTACAGTGTTGGAGTCGGTGTCTGAAGAATCTGAACGTGTGTTTAGCACGGCAGGGGGCGTTATCACAGACTAGCGCAGCCGCCTGTCCACAGCCAACGTGGACAAGCTCACGTTTATTAAAATGAACCAGGCATGGATCCCACCAGACTTGTCTGTACCTTGTGCAGAATAGACATTTATACTGGCCTCACGCACCCATTGTTATACTCAAGTGCACTTATTCTTTGTTTTCTTTTTTTATATGTCCCAATATTTTGGGGACTACCCCAATTAAAAAAAAATAAAAAATAAACTCTGCTAACCCAAACATCCAGGTGTCCGCTCAACTCTAATTATAAGCTCGAATTCAAGTTTTCAAGGATGGAGTACACATTGTCTGGATCATGTTACACAAGGTATATGGCTAAGGGAAGGAACAATATTTCCATGCAATGTTATGGAATTATGAGTCATTTTCAGGGCTCTTCTTAACTTCAGAAGGTCGCTGAAGAACAAGTGGGTTTGAATTTGCTCAAATATCAATGCAAATGCATCCTATATTAATCATCAAGGTGGGTTTCACAGCCATTTATTGATGAGGCACTTACAGCCCATGATGAGCAGGGCACAGGAGAACAACCAGTGGCTCAGAATACAATGGCTGATTACCTGAACCAAGAAACAGTGGTCAAGGTGGAATGGAACTTTGTTCCGACATATCCTCAGGTTCCACTTCTCGGAACTACCAGATTCAGAAGCTTTTTTCTCGTTTTTAGGACCAGAATGTTCAAGGTCAGGATACTCAGACTCAAATTTGGATTCTCAGTCTGATGTACATATTTTTTCTGTCTTTAACATTCCTAAAGGAAATTCAAAGGAGACAGTGGAAGGCCACAAAGACTATAAATTCCCATGATGAGTAAAATGAATCTGGAACCTCCAAGGGAAATTCCAGTATGTCCAGACCTATTATTACAAGGTCCCTTGACACACCAAGATCCTTAAGCTCTGTGTGGCGAAAGTGAACTCGCCACTGGTTTTTGGAGGGGCCTGTTTGCCAGCCTCCTGCCCTGCGACTATGGCCCTGGGATGTATTGCCCTTTTAGGAATTGATTTTGGCATATTGTATTTTATTATGCTGCTGCTGGCCCTTTAAGAACCATCTGGGGACATACTGTGGATTTACTGGGTGGCCACCATTTCATGTATCAGAGGTACATGGTGAGAACAATGGATGGAGGCCATTTTAACTCACAGACACTGTTTTCTACTGAACGGATCTGGGTGAATTTTGGATATGTGGTTCACCCAGATCCCCCGGGTCCAAAGATATATGGGGTTATTGCATGTTTTGGGGTCCCTGTGATAAGTTTTATAATACTGTATTTCTCTGCCTGTGATAATTATATTAACCATTGTGTTCAGTAATCATATCACAGGCAGAGGGGAGGATTTTGTGTGGGAGTATCTGTGTGTATTGTACGGATTGATTGGTTGTATTTCAAAACCCTGTGGGCAGTACTATGTTTGTGGATTGTGAATAAAAGAGGCTGTATGTTCCAGTACAGTCAGTTCTTCTTCACCCTCAGTCCTGTCTCTTATTGGGGCTATTGCTATATCACTGCAAGGGATTGCTATGCTCTGCATGCTCCCTTGGATAATCACTTCTAAGCTCTTGAAAGAGCTTGCTCCTGTCTTGCTCTCGGAAGGAGTCTACGGTGGTTATGGTGTCGGCTGGAGTGCTTGGAGCCCTCAGGAAGTGCTAGGAGCATCCAATAACGGAGGTACCTAGTCGGGGTCCCAGGTGATCCGTTACATTGGTGGCAGTGGTGGGATGGCGTCCTAGTGCGAGGATAAGCAGCTCAGAGACACCGTGTAACAAGCGCTTACCTTTCCCCGCCGGTCCCGCGCAGCGCCGGGTCCTCCTCCGATTCTTTCATGGGGGCGGCTCAGACATTCTGACGCCGGCCGCTCGGAACACGGCCACATTTATGATGCGGCGCATGCGCGCCGACGTCAGTGTAAAAATGGCGCCAAAATTCAAACGTGGCCACGCTCATGGACTTTTTGGGGGCGTGGCTACAAAATTAAAGACATAGAACCCACACTATAAAAGGGCTATCATGACACTTGTCAGATGCCCTAGTGTGGTTCTTGTTTAAAGTCCCCCTGGTGCTATCTTTTCTTATTGTCCTTCCTGGTATTAGACCCTTGGCTATCCCTCTCTGACTATTCTGTGTTCTCGTTTCCCGTATCTTGGCTTGGATTATCGTGTGCCCGTCTTCCGTATTCCCTTGACCTCTGGCTATTTCTCTTGACTATTCTCAGACGCTAGTCCGGCCATTCTAAGGTCCGGTAACCGTCTTTCTGTGGGTTTTCACGCTGTGTGAAGGGGTTACTGTTGTGACTAGTGATGTACCGAACGGTTCGCCGGCGAACGGTTCCTGGCTAACATAGCATGTTCGCGTTCGCCACGGCGGGCGAACATATGCGCGGTTCGACCCGCCCCCTATTCGTCATCATTGAGTAAACTTTGACCCTGTACCTCACAGTCAGCAGACACATTCCAGCCAATTAGCAGCACAGCCTCCCTAGCAGACCCTCCCACCTACTGGACAGCATCCATTTTAGATTCATTCTCAAGCTGCATGCTTAGTAAGAGGAGGGAAAGTGTAGCTGCTGTTCATAAGATAGGGAAAAGCATAGCTAGGTTAGGGATAAGGGTATGCTTTTTTTGGATTTTTTTTTCTATGTAATGTAAATGCACTTAGTTGTCTGCCACTGCTGCCAGCTTCTGTGTCAGGCTCACAGTGCCCATTTCCCCAGTCAGTGCCACCAATTACATCTGGTGTCACAATAGCTTGGATTTAAAAACAAAAAACTTTTTTCACTGTTATAGATTGAATAGCAGTCAGTTGTCTGCCACTGCTGCCAGCTTCTGTGTCAGGCTCACAGTGCATACTGTGCCCATTTCCCCAGTCAGTGCCACCAATTACATCTGGTGTCACAATAGCTTGGATTTAAAAACAAAAAACTTTTTTCACTGTTATAGATTGAATAGCAGTCAGTTGTCTGCCACTGCTGCCAGCTTCTGTGTCAGGCTCACAGTGCATACTGTGCCCATTTCCCCAGTCAGTGCCACCAATTACATCTGGTGTCACAATAGCTTGGATTTAAAAACAAAAAAAACTTTTTTCACTGTTATAGATTGAATAGCAGTCAGTTGTCTGCCACTGCTGCCAGCTTCTGTGTCAGGCTCACAGTGCATACTGTGCCCATTTCCCCAGTCAGTGCCACCAATTACATCTGGTGTCACAATAGCTTGATTTAAAAACAAAAAACTTTTTTTACTGTTATAGATTGAATAGCAGTCAGTGTCCTTAAAGCTGGTGTGTTACGCTAACAGTGGATACGCTGACAAGTGCCACTAATTAGATCTGGTGTCACAATAGTTTGGATTTAAAAAAAAAATAATCTTTTTTCACTGTTATAGATTGAATAGCAGTCAGTGTCCTTAAAGCGGGTGTGTTACCATAACAGTGGATACGGTGACCATTGCCACCACTTAGATCTGGTGACACAA
>OW240916.1:74703980-74805533 GCA_933207985.1 Pelobates cultripes | reverse complement strand
CTACCCAATGTGTTAGAGGAATTGATCACATATCTTTCCCATATTGATGAGCGTCTTAGACATAGGCAGAATACTAGAGACAGACCTCGACGGGTGCCAGAACGCTTAGCGTTAACCTATCCTTCATCCGAGACAACAACAGTCGCTCCTCCAGAACCAATGCAACTGGGAGTCACACGTTTGTCTGAGGATGAAAGACAATACCGCCGTAGGGAGGGACTATGCCTATACTGTGGCCGAAAGGGACACTCTCGTTCAACCTGTCCTAACCGGCCGGAAAACTCCCGCACCTAAGCCCTCATGGAGGACAGGCCTTGGGTGTAATGTGTATGTCCTCCTTTAATGATAAAAAAGATCATAGGCTTCTTCTACCTATTGTTATTGAGTGGGAAAAGAAAAGAGTGCCAACCATTGCCTTAATAGACTCTGGGGCGGCCGAAAATTTTATTGATCATAAATTCGGTCAGGAACATGCTTTCCCATTTCAGAATAGATCAACACCCTTGGCCGTTGAGGCCATAGATGGTAGACCATTATCAATCCCGTTTATCACACAAGAGACTCTTCCAGTGGTATTGTCCGTAGGTTCCCTGCATAAGGAGGTTATTATCCTGCAACAAGTCACTTCCCCCATCTTTCCGGTTATTCTTGGCTTTCCTTGGCTCTCTAAACATAACCCTTCTATAGATTGGGAGAAAAAGGAAATTGTGAAATGGAGTGAGACTTGCCGCAGAAAATGTATTACCCCTATTAAACACGTAGGTCTCCTTAATGTACCTACTATGGAACCTTTAACCACTCTGATACCCAGACAATATTGGGATTTAAAAGCAGTTTTTGAGCCAAGAGAGGCAGAAAAATTACCTCCACACCGGTCCTATGATTGTCCCATTGACTTATTACCCGGCACTATGCCCCCTAGAGGCACAGTTTATCCCCTCTCGGTAGCCGAGAATAAGGTATTAGAGGAATATATCACGGAAAACTTAAGAAAGGGGTTTATCACTAAATCTTCCTCCCCTGCTGGCGCTGGGTTTTTTTTTTGTTTCCAAGAAGGAAGGGGACTTAAGGCCCTGTATTGATTATCGGGGTTTAAACAAAATAACTATACGTAACGCCTATCCTATTCCTCTAATCACAGAACTTTTCGATAGATTAAAAGGGGCGACTATTTTTACGAAATTGGATCTTAGGGGGGCATACAATCTAGTTAGGATTAAGAAAGGGCACGAATGGAAGACTGCTTTTAATACTCGCTATGGTCACTACGAGTATAGGGTCATGCCATTCGGGCTATGCAATGCCCCAGCAGTCTTTCAAGACTTCATTAATGATGTTTTAAGGGACTATTTACATATGTTTGTTATTGTCTACTTAGATGACATTCTAATCTACTCCAAGAATATTAAAGACCACCATACTCACGTTAGGTTGGTTCTTTCTAAACTCTTAGAAAATGGACTTTACTGTAAATTAGAAAAATGTCAATTTGATATAGACACTGTGCATTTTCTGGGTTACATAATTTCAGGGTCTGGATTCCAAATGGATAAAAAAAAACTAGAAGCTATCCTTAATTGGCCCTTGCCCGTTGGACTCAAGGCTATCCAACGCTTTCTAGGGTTTGCCAATTATTATAGAAAATGTATTAAAGGTTTCTCCTCTATCACTGCACCTATCACTGCCATGACCAAAAAGGGGCGAAATTCTAATGAATGGAATCTCGAGGCCAAGGAAGCTTTTGAAAGACTTAAATTAGCCTTTTCTTCTGCACCGGTGTTGAGACATCCCAATCCCTCTCGTCCATTTATATTAGAGGTGGATGCATCTGAAACCGGTATTGGAGCCGTACTGTCTCAACATCCATCTGATGATCAACCATTGCATCCCTGTGGATTTTTTTCTAAGAAATTAACTGAGACAGAAAAGAGATATGACATTGGGGACAGGGAGTTATTGGCTATTATCTCTGCCCTCAAGGAGTGGCGCCATCTGTTAGAAGGGTCTACCATTCCCATCACCATCCTTACGGATCACAAAAACCTTTCGTATTTTGGAGAAACTAAAAGAATGTCAGATAGACAGATTAGATGGTCTTTATTTTTAACACGATTCAATTACATAGTAACTTACAGACCAGGATCAAAGAACACTAAGGCTGACGCCTTATCCCGTCAATATGAACATTTGTCACCTACAGTAACGCACCTCTCTTCCATAATCCCATCCAACCATATAATCGCAACCGTCCGTGCCAAAATCTCTTCAGGGTTAATGGAGGAGTTATCTAGGTTTCAGGATCAGACCTCATTGACTATTCCCAGGGGAAAACTATACGTACCCCTGTCTTATAGGAAAAAGGTCTTATTCCTTGTACACAGCTCCAAATTAGCAGGACATCCAGGTATTCACAAAACTGAGTCTTTACTCGAAGAACAGTTTTGGTGGCCTTCATACAAGAAGGATGTTCGCGAGTTCATTCTTGCTTGTAGGGTCTGTGCTTCCACGAAATCATCCAAAGCTCGTCCTTTGGGCCTCCTTTTGCCATTGTCCATTCCCGATAAACCCTGGACAAGTATTGCTATGGATTTTATAGTAGATCTGCCCTCTTCCAGGAACCATAAGGTTATATTGACTATAATCGACAGATTCTCTAAGATGACTCATCTCATCCCACTAATCAAATTACCCTCCTCTTCTGAACTGGCCTCTTTATTTATAAAAGAGGTAGCACGTTTACATGGCATACCTCAAGATATTACATCTGACAGGGGTCCACAGTTCATTTCACGGTTCTGGAGGGCATTTTGTGACCAATTAGGTATTGTCCTTAACCTTTCTTCTTCTTATCATCCCCAATCCAATGGGGTTACGGAAAGGATGAATCAATGCCTGGAACAATACATCCGCTGTTTCATTTCTGAGCACCAAGACGATTGGGTGGAACTACTCCCATGGGCTGAATTCGCCCATAATAATCTAATACACGAATCCACTCAACATAGTGCCTTTTTTATTAATTATGGGTTTAATCCTACTACTTTGCCGAGTTCTTTTTCATCTACAGGAGTGCCTAGTGTTGACAGCATCCTTCACAATATGAAAGAAACTTGGCTAGGGGTTAAACATATCTTAAATCAAAAGACTCAGATTCAAAAGAAGAATGCGGATAGACGACGTAGGGCTGCTCCTACGTTCGTGGCGGGGGACAGGGTTTGGTTAAGTACCCGTAACATAAAGTTAAAGGTACCCTCGATGAAATTTGCTCCCCATTTCATAGGCCCGTTTCAGATACTCAAACGCATTAATCCGGTCTGTTATAGTTTGAGATTGCCAAATACTATGAAAATTCCTAACGCTTTTCATGTTTCCCTTCTCAAACCGTTCATTTGTAATCGTTATACTCAGAATATCCCCACTCCTCCTGCCGCACCCGTGGAGGATCATGTCGAATACGAAGTTAAATCTATATTGGATTCCCGGATTTCTCGGGGTAAATTGCAATATCTCCTTGATTGGTAAGGGTACGACCCTGAAGAGCGATCATGGGTCGATGCGTCTGATGTTCACGCCCCTCGTCTGGTTCGTCTATTTGAGAGGCGGCGCTCTTGTGGGTTCGGTTCCTCCCGCCCTCTGGCGCTTACCTTTCCCCGCCGGTCCCGCGCAGCGCTGGGTCCTCCTCCGATGCTTCCGGGGGGCGGCTCAGACATTCTGACGCCGGCCGCTCGGAACACGGCCACATTTATGACGCGGCGCATGCGCGCCGACGTCAGTGTAAAAATGGTGCCAAAATTCAAACGTGGCCATGCTCACAGACTTTTTGGGGGCGTGGCTACAAAATTAAAGCCATAGAACCCACACTATAAAAGGGCTATCATGACACTTGTCAGATGCCCTAGTGTGGTTCTTGTTTAAAGTCCCCCTGGTGCTATCTTTTCTTATTGTCCTTCCTGGTATTAGACCCTTGGCTATCCCTCTCTGACTATTCTGTGTTCTGGTTTCCCGTATCTTGGCTTGGATTATCGTGTGCCCGTCTTCCGTATTCCCTTGACCTCTGGCTATTTCTCTTGACTATTCTCAGACGCTAGTCCAGCCATTCTAAGATCCGGTAACCGTCTTTCTGTGGGTTTTCACGCTGTGTGAAGGGGTTACTGTTGTGACTTTGGTCACTGTCGTGACACACCGGTAAAGCTACGGATTTACAATAGAGGGATAGAGCTAGCTACCGTGCAGAGTCCCTATCTACAACAGCATGGAGCGAGCAAGACCCTGGATAGAACCCTGCGAAGAGCACCTCAACCTGATGTTGAGGCTGGTGTCTCTAGAAGTATAGGCATCCCTGAGACGGTCATTAAGATCCTCTTACAGTCCTATTGTCAGGATTACTAGTTGATCCAGCACGTAGAATTGTGTCACACAGATGACTAATAGGTAACGAAATTACCGGGCCTTAGAATGGCCGTACTTAATGTACCAAAGAATAGTCAGGATACTTGCCGAGGTCAGGGCATACAGAATGAGACACAATGATAAGAGAAAGCCAGAAGTCAGGGATACAGAATACAGGGAAGTCAAAATCAAAGCCAAAGTCAAAAACCAGAAGAAACTTGAATCAGGAACGCACTCTCGGACAACCACAAGGGAAACCACAACAGGGCACTGAGCAGGATGAGAACTGGGCCTAAATACCCCTCCTCTAGATCTGATAGGCTGTAACCGGCCTCTGACCCCAAAGGCAGTTACCAGGTTCCCATTTGCATAATTGCTGCTCAGCATTTACCCTTCTGTGGATTTGGTTGCTGCTCGGCACTACTTTTCATGTATGGACAGTAAATGCCATTAACCACATTTTTATAAGCGGATGAATACGTGACACCTATAAATACTTTACATACTTTACATGAATACATGACATTACCCCCCACCTGAAGAACGCCCACCAGGCTGGCAGGACCAGGCTTGAGAGGAAACTTGGCGTGAAAACAGCGACTTTTGCGGCCAGCATGTATATCAGATACTGGAACCCAAGAACGATTGGCTGGTCAATAACCTTTCCAATCCACCAAGTACTGTAAAGTGCCCCGAGAAAACCTGGAATCAATTATGGAAGAGACCTCATACTCTTCCTGTCCAGAAACAACTAAAGGAGGAGTAGGGACACTTACGACAGTATATTTATTGCAAACAAGAGGTTTGAGTAGCGACACACGAAAGGTATTTGGAATACGTAATGAGGCCGGGAGGGCCAAAGAATATGACACAGGGTTAATCCTCCGAAGGATATGAAAGGGGCCCAGGAATCTGGGTGCAAACTTTATACTAGGAACTTTCAATTTGATGCTGCGCGATGATAACCATACCCTGTCACCTACTTGGTAAACAGGGTTGGCACCTCGCCGTTTATCCGCATACAACTTGAAGCGATCAGCCGCAGTTTTGAGAGCGGAATGAACTTTGGTCCAAGTATCACGGATAGAAGAAAGGCGATCATCCAAAGCAGGGATAGTTGTCTCAGAGAAAACAGCCGGCAGGACAATAGGAGGACGACCATTATTAACAAAGAATGGACTGTGACCAGAAGAGTCATGGGTGGCATTGTTCCTAGCAAACTCGGCCCAGGGTAGTAATTCGGACCAATTATCTTGAGTGCTATTTACAAAACAACGCAGATATAACTCTAATGACTGGTTAGCCCTCTCAGCCATGCCATTGGTTTGGGGATGGTAAGTGGAGGAAAAAGACAATTCAATGCCCAACTGTTTACTGAACGCCCTCCAAAACCAAGACACAAACTGAGAGCCCCTATCAGACACAATATTGTGAGGAATGCCATGCAGTCGGACAATCTCACAAATAAAGATAGGAACCAGGTCTTGAGATGATGGCAATTTTTTAAGTGGAATAAAATGAGCCATCTTGGAGAAACAGTCAACCACCATAAGAATGGTGGTATAGACATTGGAACTTGGAAGTTCAACGATGAAGTCCATTGACAAGTGGGACCATGGAACACTAGGTACAGGAAGTGGTTGCAACAAACCACAAGGAAGCTTATGAGGGACCTTAGAAACAGCACAAACTGAACAAGCCTGCACATAGTCCTTCACATTGTTTTTAAGGGAATCCCACCAAAATGATCTTGTGATCGCAGATATGGATTTATTGATACCTGGGTGTCCAGCAGTCACATTGTCGTGAAACACCCTCAGCACATTCTTTCTTTTACCTAATGGAACAAACAATTTGTCCAGTGGTTTATGAGCCTCCATTATAGCACCAAGCAAGGGAGAAGACAGTGAAAGAACAGTAGAAGCGATGATACATTCAGGAGGCACGATAGGGGATGTCTCGTGTTCCTGTAAAGACTCAGTATCAAACTGTCTAGACAAGGCATCAGCCTTCACATTTTTGGGACCAGGTCTGTAAGTTATAAGGAAGTTAAAGCGAGACAGAAACAAAGACTATCTAGAAAATAGACGTTTAGCATCCAGTATATAAGCTAAATTCTTATGGTCTGTAATGATCAAAAAGATATCCTTCCAAAAGATATCGCCACTCTTTAAGCGCTAGGACAATGGCCAACAATTCTCTGTTGCCAATATCATAATTGCGCTCAGCGGGAGACAACTTTCTGGAAAAGTAGCCACAAGGATGCAGAGGGATAGTGGCGGACTAAGGGGGGCACGGAGGGGGCGGTCCGCCCTGGAAGCCACCTGGAAGGGGGGTGCCATGACCCTGGTCTTGGGGCTGGAGGGGGCTATGTGAGCTGTGCCCCATGGCTCACACGGAAACCAGTATAGCTGGCCGCACGGGAGGAAGAAGGGGCGGAGCTACATACATTTAGGGGCGGGCCTAACCATGAGTGGGGGCGGAGCTTAACACAGCCCTTACAAGCTGCTGTTACTGCTGCACATGGAGGTGCAGCAAGAAGAAATCCCTGCTCCTCCACCTAACAGGCTCCAGCCAGGGAAGGACTTCAATGAATCCACTCCTCCAGCCCACACTGTCTGTAAGTAAGAGTGTGTGACTGTCGGCCTGACCCTGTAACCAGGGGCGTTTTAGCCGCGAGGCAAACAAGGCATTTGCCTTGGGCGGCATTTTCTAGGGGGCGGCAAAAAAAGCCACCCCCCAAATGCCCAGGGCAAATGCCTTGTTAGCCTCGCAGCTAACTGACATGCCGGTCGGCCGGCCGGGCGGGCGGCGTTGGCAGGCGGCTGGCGAGGGAGCTCTTCCCCTGAGCTGTCTGCTCAGCTCCCTCGCGCGCCGCAGAGTGAGGCTGGGAGCCGGAATATGACGTCATATTCCGGCTCCCAGCCTCACTCTGAGGCGCGCGAGGGAGCTGAGCAGAGTGCTCAGGGGAAGAGCTCCCTCGCCGGCTGCCCGCCCGCCCAGCTCCCCCCGACCGCCCAGCAGCCACTGGACCCCCAAGGAGATAGAGAACCCCTTCCCTCCCCAGCACTCCCAAAGGTAAGGAGGGTGGGGGGGGGGTTAAAAAAAGAAATGTGTTAATGTGAGTGAGTGTGTATGTCTGTTAGTGTGTCTGTTAGTGTGTGTGTGTCTGTTAGTGTGTGTATGTCTGTTAGTGAGTGTGTCTGTTAGTGAGGGTGTGTGTGTTTGCCTGTGAGTGTGTGTGTCAGTGAGTGTGTGTGTGTCTGCTAGTGTGTGTCTGTTAGTGAGTGTGTGCTTGCCTGTGAGTGTGTGTGTGTTTCAGTGAGTGTGTGTGTCTGCTAGTGAGTGAGTGAGTGTGTTTGTGTGTGTGTATGTTTGCCAGTGAGTGTGTGTGTCAGTGAGTGTGTGTTTCTGTTAGCTAGTGTATGCGTATCTGTCAGTGAATGTGTGTGTCTGTGTGTATTTAGAAGGGATGGGTGGGGGTCGCGCGCAAGAGGGTGGGGTTGGGGGGGGCGCCTGAGTTTGTCCTGCCTAGGGCAGCACAAAACCAGGATACACCACTGCCTGTAACTGTGTGTGTATGTGTATGTCTGTGTGTGTGACTGTCTGCCTGTAAATATGTGTGTGTGACTGTCTGTCTGTAACTGTGTGTATGACTGTCTGTCTTGTGTGTGTGTCTGTAACTGTGTGTGTGTGTATAACTGTCTGCCTGTAAATGAATATGTGCGTGTGTAACTATCTGCCTGTAACTGTGTGTGTGTGTGTGTGTAACGGTCTGCCTGTAACTGTGTGTGTGTGTGTGTGTTTAACGGTCTGCCTGTAACTGTGTGTGTGTGTGTGTGTGTGTGCGTAACTGTCCACCTGTAACTGTGTGTGTATGTAACGATCTGTCTGTAACTGTGTGTGTGTGCGTGTGCGTAACTGTCTACCTGTAAATGTGTGTGTGGCTGTAACTATGTGTATGACTGTCTGCCTATGTCTGCATATATGACTGTCTGCCTGTAACAGTGTGCGTGACTGTGTATAACTGCTTGTAACTGACTGTGTGTGTGTATAACTCTCTACCTGTAACTGTGTGCATGACTGCCTGTGACTATATGTGTGACTGTCTGCATGTGACTGTCTGCTTGTACCTGTGTGTGACTGTCTGCCTGTAACTGTGTGTGAGGGAGTACAGGGATTTTGTAGAAGGGGGCAGGGGTTTGAAAAGGTTTACAAATTTGTTCAATACATTTTTTTAAAAATGCAAAAAAAAAAAAAATTTTTAAAATGTAGTAGGTGTTTGGGGTTTTTTTTGGGAGAGGGGGGGTGCCAAACCCAGGACCTGCCCCGGGTGCCACATGCTCTAGGTACACCCCTGCAGAGGGGTGTCCTGACTCACCCTTTGAGAAAGAACCGCCCCTACCCCAGTTTTTGAGGCATCGAAGGGTTTGCTGTTGTCAGGGTGTCTCAGTATGTCGGCAGAAGCAAACCTTTGTTTAAGAAGTTCAAAAGTCTCTCTAGCTTCCTTAGACCATACCATACTACTAGCCCCCTTACGTGTCATATTGGTGATGAGGCTATTACAGAAGAAAACCCCTTGATAAATCTTCTGTAATAGTTCGCAAATCCAATAAATCTTTGGATGGCTTTTAGTCCACTAGGTACTGGCCACTGTAAAACAGCCTCTAGTTTCTTAGGGTCCATCTGAAAACCAGAGGCAGAAACGTTATACCCCAAAAACTGTACTTCAGTCTAATCAAACAAGCATTTTTCCAATTTACAATAAAGTTTGTTTTCCAGTAAAGTCTGCAATACTTGTTTGACCTGTTTGTGGTGGGTTTGAAGGTCAGGGGAATAAATAAGGATATCATCCAAATAAACCAGGACAAATGAATAGATATAATCCCTGAGTACGGTCTCCCGTCAATAGCCTTAACGGCCAGAGGTGATATTCTCTCCTTGATAGGTCAATGAAATTTCCTGCTGCACCTGAGTTCATCAGGGCCTTGCATGAAAAGTTATTTTTGTCAACTATGATCGTAATATCAAGGAGAAATCTATTATTGTTATTCCCAGAGGACGTATCCATTACACCTAAGACCTGTCCCCTTAAGGTTCTTAGGTGCGGTAGTTTTCCGGATTTATGGGACAAGTACTCCTCATATGTCCTTTTTCACCACAGTATATGCATAGATCCTCTCTTCTGCAATGTTGTCTTTCTGCCTCGGACAGTCTAGTGTCCCCCAACTGTATAGATTCGGGTTCGTACTGTATAGATAGGTCAGGAACAACCGGTCTGGAGAAATAAGGTGCTAATGGGAAAACCAAACGTCTGGTTTTATTTCTGGTTCGGAGTCTATTATCAATTAGCATAATAAACGTAATAAACTCATTGAGATTTTTGGGTAGTTCTTTGGCAGCAATCTCATCCAACATAGTCTCAGATAATCATTTCTTAAATGCTGAGATTAATCCACTGTTAGTCCAGTCTACCTCGGAAGCCAACGTGCGAAATTCTAGAGATAGACCGGTTCCCTTGTCTAAAATGCATTAGCACAGTGGAGGCGTCATCCTCCCTGCCTAATGGTTCAAATGTAAGTTTAAATTCCGCAAGGAATTCCTGGTAATTGTGTGCAATGCTACCACTACTCTCCCATACCGGATTAGCCCAAGCTAAAGCTTTACCTTTAAGTTGGTTTAGATCCCGGTGAGGCATCAAAATGATACTCAATTTGGTTAATAAATTACCATAAAAATGCAGGAGGAGATAGGGAGATAGTAGGTGCCTTATGTACTACAGGAGGTACATTAGGCGGAGGTGACACAGTTGGAGAAGTCGCAGGTTGCAGATGCGCTGTTCGAGTAAGGAGCGTACTGAAAGCCTGGGCAAACTAATCCATACGGTGATCATTCTCCACTAGCTTTCTCTCACAAGCAGCTATGTGCTGACACAATTCTGCAGGATCTATGGCCATGTCGTAATGTCATGATTACTAGTTGATCCAGCACGTAGAATTGTGTCACACAGATGACTAATAGGTAACGTATTACCGGCCTTAGAATGGCCAGACTTAACATACCAAAGAATAGTCAGGATACTTGCCGAGGTCAGGGGATACAGAAAGAGACACAACGATAAGAGAAAGCCAAAAGCCAGGGATACAGAATACAGGGAAGTAAAAATCAAAGCCAGAAGAAACTTGAATCAGGAACGCGCTCTCGGACAACCACAAGGGAAACCACGACAGGGCACTGAGCAGGATGAAACTGGGCCTAAATACCCCTCCTCTAGATCTGATAGGCTGTAACCGGCCTTTGACCCCAAAGGCAGTTACCAGGTTTTCATTTGCATAATTGCTGCTCAGCATTAACCCTTCTGTGGATTTGGTTGCTGCTCGGCACTACTTTTCCTGTATGGACAGTAAATGCCATTAACCACATTTTTATAAGCGGATGAATACGTGACACCTATAAATACTTTACAGATTACAAACTTGGCATGCATTTGTCTGTTGGTCTCGAGAATAGTTTGGAATTACTCCTCAATCAGGCCTTGATATGGTCTGAATTATAACACACATAGAGGAGCACAGATTGGCACTTTCCACAAGGATGGGTACCCATTGAGCATTGGAACCTTTGGTGCTTTGCTTCATGCAAGCAGTAGTTAAATTCAAGCCTCCATTGAGGGTGTTGAAGTCCATATGTGATCTACCTTTGGTCTTACATACTAAACCACCATTCGAACCTCAAGCAGGAGCTTCCATGCTGTCTGCACAGAAACTGCTGTTGCTGGTGGCTGGTACCTCAGCAAGGTGAATGTGTGAACTCCAGGCTTGATCATGTGTACCCCCATTCACTGAATTTCAACAGAATATGTTTGTAATGGCACCCCAGGCATAAAAGGGATTAACAGCCGTTTAGGAGATATTCCCTTCCAGATATACAGGCAGCTACTGTAGACACTAATCCACCGAACCGGAGAAGCATACGAATGCTCTCAAACATACGAATGCTGTAAACAGCCGAATAGGAAAAACCATATGAATAGGTTTACACTCCTAGCAGTCGAACTGGAACAGCATACAATAAATCCCCCCACCCCCCAAGAACTAGACATGGCTCCGTTTTGAGGGTCAAGCAGTGATCAGACAGAACTGTGGGTTTATTGTTCTTATATACACATTATTACACAATAGTACCACTCACAGGGTTTTGTGGAACATCCAATCAAAATATACAACACATAAACACTCCCACAGTGACACCATCACCTCCTCTCTATCCTGGAGATAATTGGGAAGTAATCCAATTATCTCCAAGGACAGAGGCAAAACTCCATTAAGCACATGGCAGTAAAAAGACAGTAAAATACAATAAAATACACAAGGTTACATTTATTACATAAAATACAGACATGCAACATATCCCCAGATAGCTTAGGTTTGAGCGCACATTATTATGAATGGTGCTTAGACCACACATATACAGTTTAATTTCCATGGAGCCAAAGTCTTTTATTACACGAATAGACTCCATGGCATAGCTATCTGGGTTAAATGAGTTCATTCAGTAAATCCGAGAATCTACCGAACGCCAGGGCAGAAATACATGAATAGACCTTTCTGCATAGGAAAATAAAGTATTTAAATGCCGGTCCATAGTCAAAAGGCAGCAGGCAGGCCACTAGGCTCCTCCAATTCACAGTGGTGAGATTGGTCTCGTCACAATGGTTGTCTTCCATTTAGCACCAAAGATCCTGCCTAAGGTGAATGCTTATCAATGTCATTCTCTACCTGTACTGAAGGGTACCCACTGAGTATTGGAGCCCCTGGTGCTTTGCTTCATGCAAGCAGTAGTTAAATTCAAGCCTCCACTGAGAGGGTTGAAGTCCATATGTGACCTACCTTTGGTCTTACAGGCTCTGACTAAACCACCATTCCAACCTCGAGCAGAAGCTTTTATGGTGTCAGCACAGAAAGTGCTGTTGCTGGTGGCTGGTACCTCAGCAAGGTGAATGTGTGAACTCCAGACTTGATCCTGTGGACCCCCATTCACTGAATTTCAACAGGATATGATTGTCTTCCATTTAGCACCAAAAATCCTGCCTAAAGTGAAAGCTTTTCAATGCCATTTTCAATCTGTACCAAAGGATTTCGGGACACTCTCCACTAGTGCAGTTGCTGCATCATGGGCTTCCACGGCAATGGCCTCTGCTGAAACTTTGTAAAGTTGGCATTTGGGCTTCTTTGAACTTGTTTGTCCAACATTACAGAATTTGGTCGTCACGTCCTTAACTCAGTTCAATCTTCTAATCTATGTTGAATTTTTCTTATTATTTGATTGCCAGTTATGTATGTTTCTGTCCCTCCCTGGTAAGCTTGGGTATTCCCATGTGTATATGATGCCATGATTAGCCAGGAGCGATTGAAATTTATGCATACTTACCGTAATTTTCTTTTCCTGGCTATTATTCATGGCAGCATATACCAGTGTTGGTTTTGCTTCTTCTTTAGGAGCTTGTAGGGACCTATGCAGGGATACTCTTTTCAAAGGTTTTTGTTTTATTCCTGTCTAGAGTTGAGCAGACACCTGGATGTTCGGGTCCGGTGGGTTCGGCCGAACTTTGAAAAAAGTCTGGGTTCAGGCTCGAACTTGACCCCGAACCACATTAAGGTCAATGGAGACCCAAACTTTTGGCAACAAAAATCCCTCTAAAAATCTCCTTGAAAGAGCTCAAATAACATATAAATTAAAAATATAGCTGAGCCATAAAATAGATCTAGATGGAATCTTTGATTTTAGCTTTAGAAGAACATAACTCAAAATCTAAAGCATGGCTGTCAGGAGCATCACCAGAATTATCCATTTTAGAGAGGGTTGGAGTGCAGGGTATTCTCTTTCATTGTTCAAACTGAGCTCAACTTATGATGCATGGAGAAAAGGCCTTCACAAGCCTCTGCTATTGTGTACATAGTTTATACTAAGTGACCCATAGGTTGTGGAGGTGGTGGCCGTGGCGGTGTAGGTGGAAGCAGCGGTGGAGGAGGAGGATGAGGTAGCCAACACTTTTTTTTGTAATTGTGGTAGCCCAGAAAATATTGGGACATACAAATAACGTAACATTTGCGGCCTGCGGTGCATTTCTTGCAGTCCAGATGCATTGGAGAAATGCTCAACTCCAGATGCATGGAGAAAAGCCCTTCACAAGCCTCTGCTAATGTGTACCTAGTTTATACTAAGTGACCCATAGGTTGAGGAGGCGGTCACAGTGGCGGTGGAGGAGGAGGATGAGGTAGCCAACACTGTATATATATGGCTAGGACCTCATCATCCTCCACATCATCTTCCACCCACTCCTCAACCCTACCCTCCTTGCCGGTATGCACACTTTAGAAAGCCACAGCAGTTGGCACCTGTGTTCCAGCATGTAAAGTCTGCAAAGGACATATGGAAATTGTTTTCGAATTTCCTCCAGGCAACAGTTTTCCCTATAAACTGACCTCTCAGTTTGACTTGTGAGGGTATTGCCCCAGAATTACAATATTGTTTTAGTACCTCTTAGCTATTGACCACTGGTTTAAATATAGCAGGTGGTTATCTGGTAGTTTCTAGTGTAGAAAATATCAATCTGTTTTCTATCACTTAGATCTGTGTAACAAGTGTTGTAGATGTGAAACAATATTACAAGTGACCGATGTAGTAAATTCGAATCAAAGTTACGCATCGATTTGACTCTCAGATATGAAGTGAACACCCCGAATATACTATTTAGCACAAAAAAAAAAAGAAATTGACTTTTTAAAACTCCAATGTAAGCAGTAGATTAGCAGCAAAACAATTAGAATGTTTACAACTGCAAGTAAGCGCACTATTTGACGATTCTATTTGACTCTCAGATGTGAAGAACAGGCCCCAAAATGTACTATTTAGCAGATTAGAACCCAGAAAATAAGAATTTTTACAAGTGCGCTATAAGCGCACTATTAGACGCTTCTATTTGACTATCAAATATGAAGTGCACGCCCCAAAATGTACTATTTAGCAGATTAGCGGCAAAACAATAAGAATGTTTACAAGTGCGCAGAAAGCACACTATTAGACGCTTCTATTTGACTTTCAGATATGAAGTGCACCGCACTAAAATACTATTTAGCAGTTTAGCACCCAAATAATTTTAAGTTTTAAAACTGCAATGTGACAGCAGTATATGACGCTTCTTTTTGACTCTCAGATATGAAGTGCACCCCACTAATGTACTTTTTAGCACCCAAAACATTTTAAGTTTTAAAACTGCAATGTGACAGCAGTATTTGACGATTCTATTTGACTCTCAGATATGAAGTACACCCCACTAATGTACTACCCCACTAATGTACTATTTAGCAGCAAAATAAAAATAACCTTTTAAAACTCCGATGTAATCACGGTATTTGAAGCTTCTATTTGACTCTCAGATATGAAGTGCACTCCACCCCACTAATGTACTAGTTTGCAGAATTATTTCCTAAGCTGTCCCAATCAGCGGCAGCATCCTCTCCCTATACTAATAAGACTGCATGTGCGTGAAGTGCTATGCGACTCCAGCTTATATATAGAGGCTGGGTCACATGCTGCACTGGCCAATCACAGCCATGCCATTAGTAGGCATGACTGTGATGGCTTCTAAGGGCACATGAGTCAAATGCTTGTTGATTGGCTGCCCTGCGACACTAAATCGCCGAACACTGAACTCCAACCCGAACATAAAGTGATATGTCCTTGTTCCAAAAAACCAGTACGAACCCGAACTTTTCAGTTCGGGTTCGCTCAACTCTATTCCTGTCCTATCGGCTGTAAGGGGAGGAGCTAACCAATGTGTATATGCTGCCATGAATAATAGCCAGGAAAAGAAAATTGAAACGGATCACCTGGCACCCCGACTGGGTACCTCCGTTGAAGGATGCTCCTAGCGCTTTCTGAGGACTCCAAGCACTGCAACAGACACCACAACCACCGAACTGGAGAAGCATATGAATCCTCTCAAGCATATGAATGCTGTAGACAGTTGAATAGGAACCATACGAATAGGTTTACTCTCCTAGCAGTCAAACTGGAACAGCATACAATAAATCCTTCCCCCAATAATGAGACGACACTTCACTTTGAGGGTTAAGCAGGAACTCCCTGTACTGTCACATACAGTCTCTTTTATTCCCAATCCACAAACATAGTACAGCCCACAGGGCGTTACAAAACAGCCAATCAATCCATACAATACACCCAGACACTCCCACACAAAATCCTCCCCTCTGGCTGTGATATGATTACTGAACACAATGGGTAATCTAATTATCACAGCCAGAGAAATACAGTTTCATAAAACACATCACAGGGACCCCAAAACATGCAATAACCCCAGTATATCCTTGGAACTGGGGGATCTGGGTGAACCACATATCCAAAATTCACCCAGATCCGTTCAGTACTTTGGAAAATACAGTTTATTGCAGATTCTGCAGAACATATACAGGCTAAATAAAAAACAATCACTGTATAATGTGTCCCCTGCTGTATAGTCCAAAACCACCGCACGATATCTCTGTGCAACAAATACTGGCGAGATGGCACCGTGTTGAAAAGTCCAAACAGTGTCTGGGAGTTAAAATGGCTGCCATCCATTGTTCTCACCATGTGCTTCTGATACAGGAAATGGTGGCCACCCAGTAACTCCACAGTATGTCCCCAGATGGTTCTTAAAAGGGCCAGCAGCAGCACAACACAAATCCATTATGCCCAAATCATGTCTTTAAAGGGCAATACATCCCAGGGGCCATAGTCACATGGCAGGAGGCTGGCAACCAGGCTTCTCCAGTGCATAGTGGCGAGGTTGGTTCTGCCACAAAAATTATGGTAAGTATGAATACATTTTCCTCCATATATAGCTATAGCTATATATAAATAAAAATAATAAAAGAGATAGATAGATAGATAGATAGATAGATAGATATACACACATATATAAACATATATATTTAAATTCTACAAATATATTTATAAAATATTTTTATATAATTAAGGCATTTTATTAATTACAATCTGAGGGACCTGCCCGGCAACTCAGGCAGAAAGTTCAGAGAATTTGGCTCGCAAGCCCTATATTTAACCCTGTAACTTTCCAGGACACCATAAAACCTGTACATAGGAGGTGCTGTTTTACTTGGGAGACTTCGCTAAACACAAATATTAGTGTTTAAAAACAATAAAACATGGGGCAGAGCCTAGCTTCTGAGCTGAGTGGACATGCCATAACCGAGCTCCTGCACAAATTGCCTGTTTTCGAGGGTGATCGCCCCAATATTTGGCACAGGTCCACTCTGAAGGGTTAGAGCCGCACTGGGGACTCCCGGACACATCTTTGGACACCCAACTCACTACTCTGATCACCTGGGAACCCATTCAGCGGTAACTGAGGCCTGCAGGATGGTGTACAGGGGAGAGACGGCCTCTCTCCTCTCTCCCTAACTGCTACAGGACCACCTCGACCCTCAAGTCTGCTAACCCCCTTGGGACTGGTGGGGGATATCCCAGTCCTTGCTGTGAGCCCAGAGTGAACTACCTAAAGCGACACCTCAAATGTGTACAAGCTCCTGGGCCTGCAACACATGAGGCACAAGCAAAATGGCGGCAGAGCACCAAATACGAAAGCGGAAATACCAGCACACAACCCCAAGGCAACATGCTGACAACAGCGCCGATCTCGGGCAGTGCCTCGATGATATCCTCACAAGGTTCTGGGAGAAACTGCAGAACCGAGCTGCGACAAGGTGGCAAAACCTTCAGAGATTGGGTGAGGGGGACCAAGGGCAGCCGAAAGAGAGGGAGAAACCCTCGAGCGCGGCACAGGACCACCCACTGACACCCTAACTCACCACAACCGCCTGAGGAATCACCTCAGCAGCCTTGTCAGGATCCAGTACGCAGCAAAAAAGCATGCCCCTTGGGGAAACAGGGCCAGACAATGAACCGCAACTCCCTGTGACAGGCTGCCGCCGCAAACCCCACCTGATGCCATAAAGAGCAGCGGAAGCAAAAAAACTACTTACATACTGAGACTTTGCGACATCACCAGGCTCGACCTGCGGCCACAACAATCCGGAGGGTACGATCCTGGCGGCGCAGATGGCAAAGACACAACCCTGGGCTGGCTGAAAAGAGACCTGCACTGGCTCAAGCTGAACCAGGGACCGAGTTTCTCGACTGGGAGGCAAAGGGAATAAGCACACACAAGAACACTCATGGACATAATTCAGCATTCTACTGGCCTCCTGCACTCCACAGCTGCCTTGGGAGACAACCAAATACCGGCCGCTGGAGTGGGCTAAGTAATGTTGCAGGACTCAATGTTTGCCAGGTCTGCTTAGGCCGTTAGATGAACAACATTTGACCTTTACACATGACTTAGCAACCACACAACTACACGGGCAAACTAGACCCTATCGTCCACTTACCAAGCTGACATGCCATCTTGCCTAGCAAACAATGTGCATATATGTATACCTGACTGTTTTGACTATCCAAGAATACCACTACATCCCTGTTCTCACATTTAAATAGCCTGCTTTCAACATTATTCTCAGAGAGCCACGCACATGTCCAACTGTCCCACACAGATAATATAACCTACAACACGTTACATTAGGACACAGATGACCAGTTTGTGACTCAGTTATTTTAAAAAAATTATGCAAGACTATCGTATACCCTGAAATCTGCATCGTTTGTACTTCATAATTGTTACGCTATTGGGGCATGGCAAGAGCATCTGTTTAACCATTGCATAACAAAAATAAAGAATTAAAAAAAAAAAAAAAAAAAAATCATATCACAACATTGATATCGTCAGTCAAAATGCCGTTGTTTGCATTTTTCACACACAAACTGTACTTTCACGGACGATATTGTTGTGGTACGTTTTACTGTTTTGAAAAACTAATATTTGTGTTCAGCAAAGTCTTCCGAGTATAACAGTACCCCCCATGTACAGGATTTATGTCTTAAACACTGGCCAAAATTAGTGTTAAATATAGTTTTTTGCATTTTTCACACACAAACAAATATGAACGCTAACTTTGGCCCAATCCAGGAGACTGGGAATTCCAGGAATGGAATAAAGGAATGAACCCAGAAAACCCAGCATAAAGAAAACCAGAAAAAACAAGAAAAACTAAAGAAGAATTGTATAAAGATATAAGATATAGGATACCAGAAGCCAAGGTCAGACATCTGAACAGAACAGGTCCTAACACACTGTTGCAACATTGTCTTAGAGCACAATTCCGCTAAAGAGACGATCAGTGAAATGCCAATTACTTTAAGCTCGATTAGGGGCACAACACGTGAAAGAGGGTGAGATATAGAATGTAAAATGAACAACCACACCGTAAACTGAAAAATCAAATGGAAAGGTTAGACTAGTACAAAGTGAGGATAAGGAATGGTTCCTACTTCTTAATTGAAAGAAAATCACATTACTCTAAACCAACAGAGACCGGATATGCATTTCGCTCATACTCTCATTAGGGGCTTTATGTCTTATGAGTGAAACGCGCATCAAGTGTCTGTATACATAAGATTGATATTAATTAGATACAATTAATATATTGTGTTACATTTACACACACATATCACTCCAATATTGAATAAAAGTTATATTGTTAATATTTGCACTTCACATGTACAATTATTTTACTTTAACCCATTAAGGACCGAGGACGGTTCAGGACCGTCATCGGCATTTTTTGCATTGCCGACCTGTGACCGTCCTGAACCATCCTAACGGTCTTATGTACTTACCCGATCGCCGTCGTTTCCCCGGCGGCGATCGGCGTTGCTCCCCGTGTGGGGAGACTGCCTGCAGCCCAGACAGTCTCCCCATGGCGGATTAGGACCCTGGGGCCATGTGATCGCTCAACACAGCGATCACATGGTCACAATAGGTGTCCATGTGTCTGCTTGCAGGGGGACTGCCTGTGCTGACAGGCAGTTTCCCTGCTAGTGTAAAATAAAAAAAAAATTTAATGTTAATTAAAAAAAATATTATATATGTGTATATAAATATGATATATAGACATTTATTATATCTATATTATATATGTCTATATATCATATATAATGTCATACTAAGTGTATTTTATATTAATATTTACATATATTAATATAAAAATACACTTATAATTAAATTACATACGTATATGTAATAACTATATATATTGTGTATATATATATATTATTATAAAATACACATAATAAGTAATTTAAATTAAATTGAAAAAAATGTAAAAATCATAAAAATTTTAAAAAATTATATATCTATATGAAATTTTATTCTAACTGTATTTTGATATTAATATATATATATATATATATATATATCAAAATACACTTATAATGAAATTGTATATATATCTATGTATATATAAATAAAAATAATACGAAATATACATATGTCCATATACAAAATTACATAAATAATTATAGAACTATACACGTACACTTCAAATAAATAAATATGCTTATATATTTAAATTCTACATGCGTATTTATGTAATATTTTTACATAATTAAGTAATTTCATTGATTGCAATTTGAGGGACCTGCCTGCCAACCCAGGCCAAAAGTCCAGAGAATTTAATTTGCTAGCACTGTATTTTACCCTGTAACGTTCTACAACACCCTAAAACCTGTACATGGGGGGTACTGTTTTACTCGGGAGACTTTGCTGAACACAAATATTAATGATTCAAAACAGTAAAACATATCACAGCGATGATATTGTCAATGAAAGTGCCTTTTTTGCATTTTTCACACACAAACAGCACTTTTACTGATGATATAATTGTTGTGATACATTTTCCAGTTTTGAAACACTAATATTTGTGTTCAGCAAAGTCTCCTGAGTATAACAGTGCCCCTCAGGTACAGGTTTTATAGCATTTTTGAAAGTTACAGGGTCAAATATATGGGTCAAATATTTTTACATTGAAAATGGCCAGGTTGGTTACGTTGCCTTTGAGAGCGTATGGTAGCCCAGGAATGAGAATTACCCCCATGATGGCATTTGCAAAAGAAGACAACCCAAGGTATTGCAAATGGGGTATGTCCAGTATTTTTTAGTAGCCACTTAGTTACAAAACTGGGCAAAATTAGCATTCAATTTAGTTTTTTAATTTTTTCACACACAAACAAATATGAACGCTAACTTTAGCCAGTGTTTGCGACTAAGTGGCTACTAGAAAAGTCTAGACATACCCCATATTGAATACCCTGGGTTGTCTACTTTAAAAAAAATATGTACATGTGGGGTGTTATTCAGAGATTTATGACAGATAATAGTGTTACAATGTCACTATTGATACATTTTAAAAATGTATGTTTTGAAACCGCAATATCCTAATTGTGCTTATAGCCCTATAACATGCAAAAAAATAGCAAAAAAGCATGTAAACACTGGGTATTTTTAAACTCAACTCTATTTAGCAGTTTTTTTCATTCGCTTTTGTAGATGAGTAAAAGATTTTTCACGTAAAAGTCAAAAAACATATATTTTTTTCAATTTTTTATAATTTTTTCATTTTTTAAAAATTAAATTACATGAGATTATATAAATAATGGTATGTAAAGAAAGCCCCTTTTGTCTTGAAAAAAAAAAATTTGTATGGGAACAGTAAATGAGAGAGCAGAAAATTACAGCTAAACACAAACACCACAAAAGTGTAAAAAGATGCCTGGTCGCAAATGTACAACATCTCAAAAACAGTCCGGTCCTTGAGGGGTTAAAGTTTGACAGAAGTACATCATCTGCTCAGACATCACCTGTAACTTTGTATCTATCCTGGGAAACCACATCAGGTGTTTAATCATTAATGAACATAGTTGCAACTGTAACATACTCATCCTCACCTTGCGGCATCTGCAGTAATTGCCTTGCTAACAAATGCAGTAGTGCCGTTCAGCAGCCATGTGTCAATGTGTCTGACTCCTGCAGCATTGTGGTGGTCACGGCCGCTGCGGATCCACACTTATATGTAACCCCACATTTGCCCACGGCATTGACGATGTCGGTGTGCGTGTGACGTCACGCAAAGGACGCGCACGCACGTTCTGGGGTCAAAGGTCGGGTACGGCCAATCTGATCTGAGAGAGGCTTATTTAAACTCCTTTTACCTTTTCCTCATTGCCCTGTCGTGGTTTCCCTCAGTGGTTGTCCGAGAGTGTGTTCCTGAGCGTTTATTTCTGCTTATTCACTTTGGCTTTGTTTTGACTTCCGTATATTAAGGTATCCCTGACTTTTGGCTTTCTCTTATAGTTGTGTCGCATTCTGTGTGCCCAAGTATTCTGACTATTCTTTGGTAAATTAAGTCTGGCCATTCTAAGGCCCGGTAGGAAGTTACCTTTTTTTTCCAACCACTAAGACTACGAGAAGGAAGCAAAAGATTTAAGACAGCGTTTTAAAAGCCTCGGCTATCCAAACAGAATTTAAAAAAAAGCTTATCAAAGAACCCAAACTGTAGATAGATCAGAGAGCTTGCATAGACCATCTAAGTATTCCTGAACCCTTTCGGGATCTACACGACTTATAGGGACATACGACAAACACTGGAACCAGACCCTACAGGTTTTGAATCGGAATTGGCCGCTATTGCAATATGATACATGCCTTCAAAAGACCGTTACCAATAAACCATCGTTGACATACCGTAGAGCAAAATATCTAGCGGACCTGTTAACTCAAAGTCATCTTAAACCTATACAAACCACATCTACTTGGCTTCAGACTAAGGGCCTTTATAAATGTGGGCATTGTAAAGCATGTAATTATATTTTACCCTCTAAAACCGTATGGAACAAAACCACATCCAAAAACATCATGGTCAATTCCTTCATTAATTGTGGATCAACCAATGTGATTTACCTTATAACTTGTGAATGCGGATTACAGTTGATAGGCAAAACCTATCAACAACTACGCCGACGTGTCTTACAACATATTAACTCTATATTGAATGTACATATCGATACACCAATAGCTAGACACGTACGTGCTAATCACGCCTCTAGATCTAATGCACTCAAGTTTCAGGTAATCCAAAAGATCTTTCAAAACCACAGAAAGGGTGACATTAATGTTTCCTTACTAAAGGCAGAATCTCGCTGGATCTACTCGTTCCAAACCCTATACCCAAAAGGACTTAATGAGGAGTTTAATTTTACTCCATTTATACATTCTTAGTTGGTAATAGTTCCTGTGGCGAAACCAACCTCGCCACTGTGAACTGGAGAAGCCTGGTTGCTCGCCTGCTCCCTTTGGACTATGGCCCTGCAGGTTAAACTGTTTATTTCCCCTGCAGAAAGGCTTATTTGTGTGATCTGAGTGCCATTCATCTAATAATGTGCACTCAGATCCCAGCTATCTGGGGATATGTGAAATGTCTGTGTGTTATGTGTAAATGTGACTTTATGTATTTTAAAGTGTTTTGTGTCTTTTTGCAACCATGTGCTTAATGGAGTCTTGTGTCTATCCTGGGAGATAATTGAATTACTTATCTCCAGGATAGAAGACTCTGAAACTGGTTTGGGCCAGAAAGCCATGCTTCATTTAGCCACAAAGGACTTTTTACTAACTTTTGAACCCCTTGTCTGATTTGTGCCATTTTTGAATATGTTGTTCCCCTGAATGGATTGATTGTGAATATGTAATTTTATGTGAATGTGATGTATGGTTTTAGAGTTATGAAAGTTGGGTAGAAAGTATGTTTTAACTGTATGTATAATTGAGTTTCCTCTCAGGATAAGGGGAGGGAATATGTGGGATGTAACTGTGATGTGATTGGTTGTTTTATAACGCCCTGTGGGCTGTACTATGTTTGTGGATTGGGAATAAAAAGGGCTGTATGTGACAGTACAGGAGTTCCTGTTTTAACCCTCAAAGTGAAGTGTCGTCTCATTATTGGGGAAGGATTTATTGTATGCTGTTCCAGTTTGACTGCTAGGAGAGTAAACCTATTCGTATGGTTCCTATTCAACTGTCTACAGCATTCATATGCTTGAGAGCATTCATATGCTCCTACGGTTCGGTGATTGTGGTGTCGGCTGCAGTGCTTGGAGTCCTCAGGAAGCGCTAGGAGCATCTTTCAACGGAGGTACCCAGTCGGGGTGCCAGGCGATCCGTTACAGTTCCCATGGTAACATTTTTGGGAAATTAACACCATCCAGTCTAGCTTCCTCCACGTATTACATTGACATATCTCTATCTGGAGTGCCCAGTACATTTCATGTACATTTATCTCAATACTTTAAAGACAGCAGTTTTATTTGATACCTGTTGCACTTTTTATAACAATTGGCTATTATTACAACTTTATTTTTCTTTTGACACTTAGTATCCATAGGGAGTCTTTCTTTCTATGTGAATTTGACTTTTTGGTACTGTGGATGATTTGACATCCAGTACCTGTAAAGGGTTCAGTTGTATCAATCTCTCTATGTCTCATTTTCTCATTATGTACTTTCCAAATCCAAAAACTTTACAGTGAATCTGTATTTGTTTCGACATGGAAGATGGAATGACCCTCTTGCTTTGGGGACCTTGTCATTACTGTCATGTTCCCATTAGAGGGATTGAACCTGCTGAGATTTTTTCTGCCTTTTTTCTCAGCATGTTTGGGTCACCTAACCTTTTGTATCTTTTGAGCTGGAGTCTATCTGCCCAGCACCAAGAATTGTATTCTTATAAGGGTTCTACTGTTTCTGAATCAGAGTATTAATTCCATTACGTTCCACCCTTGCTGGGATGGAACTATACCTTTAAGATTTATTGATATCAATTATGATTCTGGATTTTTAATCATCTTTGTCTTTATTTGTTACACAATACACTTTGCATGTACAATCTTTCTTAATCCCTTCCTTCATCCTTTGCTTTTATTCTGCAGTTATTGACACAATTGAGTCTTAACATTGTATACTAGCAACATTTGCTATTATTGTCTCAGTTGCCGAGCCATTTCGGGCTGTACGGCAACGGCACTTGGCTCCGCCCCCCCAGTCTGTGATTGGAGAGAATCTTATCCAATCATTGAACAGGGCGGTATATTTGAATGACTGCTGACCTAAAGATCGGTTCCCCTGGAAGAGCCTGTAAGGCGAAACGTGCGTCGGGACTAATTACTACATGGGGGTGGTGGGGCTGTATACGATTTAGTAACCTTTAGTTAAGACATTATACCCTACTAGCCACCCTTGTTCTTCGATTTTTTGGGAAACTATTCCCCTTTTTTCTTTTTTCTAGTGAATAGATTGTTTTTAGTGGACGTTTTTTGGCTGGTGTGGGGTGGGGGCTATGGACTATGCAGGAATAAAGGGAGCTTCACCTTTCCTATATACATTGCAGTATATCAGTGGATACGTCATTTTGGACCTGTTGAGACTCAGGTTGTTCCTTCCCTATAGACATATATAGAGATATATTTGTTTAGTTGTTCTTAGGATTCCATTAGCTCTAACTCCCCCCTCCCGCCCCCCCCGCACCTCCCTCTGTTTTCACACACAGCCACTTGGCTGGTGTATTTGGTGTTTTTCTCCTATATACTTTGTATATTATTACTTTTTAACTATACTCATTAAAAGTTAGATTTTATTATTTTAATTTACTTTGGGTTGCTTTTGATACATTTGAGACCCACGGGACTGGGATATTATTCCCGGTGGGCTCCCTTGTATCTCCTTCTATCTTCTTGTATCGAAGTTACCTTTTAGTTCTAGGTGTGATACAATTCTACGTGCTGGATCAATTAGTAATCCTGACAGCAACAAAATTACTTTATGCCTGGGCAAATAGATTTTTTTTAACAGCTTTATGTGTGAGATGTGATTTCAAGGTTATAAGATATTGTTACAAAGATTTTTATGAATGGGGAGATCAATAAGGCAGTGGAATGATTTGACATTTTGGTAAATAAAACATTTTTATGGGCATATGTATGTAGTTGGAAATAATGTATTAAATAAACTTTTGGATTTATCAGGATTATTTTTAAAAGGGATTTAATAAAAGTAAATTTTTATGTTTACCTATACTATAGCTTTGTTTCTAGTTTTATTGTTTTTGGAACTTGTGTTAAAGGAAAACTAAAGTGTCAGGAATACAAGCATGTATCCCTGACACTATAGTGCTGTAAGTGCTGGAGTGGCTACTTAGGTCCCTAGCCCCCTTGTCTGTGGAGTGAAAAGATTATTTTACTTACTTTTTCTAAACCGCTGCCCCTATCTTGTCGTGGCTGAGATCATCAATCTTGATAATCTCATCCAATCAAATGCTTTCCTGTAGGAAAACATTGGGAAACTATTGTGCATTTGTGGCAAAACACTGCTCAGAGCCAATCACCATCTCCTCATGGAGATGCATTGAGTCAATGCATCTCTATGGAGAGCATATATGGACTCAATGCAAAGCGTGGAGACGCTGAATGTAGGTGCTGCAAAAATGTTCTCAGAAAAGGCAATGTTTACATTGCTAAGACTGCGGGGACATTCTATAGACACCAGAACCACTACATTAAGCTGTAGTGGTTCTGGTGAATATAGTGTCCCTCTAACTAATACATAAGACTGATATTACAGAGATACTTTGTAATTAATATATTGTGTCACATTTATACACTCAAGTTAATCCCATAATCAATAACATTCATAATGTTAATATTTAGTATTCACATGTACAATTATTTGACATCACCTGTGCAGACATTTCCTTGAATTAAGTCTTTACGTCAGGTCAGTATTTAGTTAAGGATGTCAACATAATAAAATTAGAGTTTAAGTATGGACACTCACGTCAAACCTTTTTAATATATAAATATATATTAAATATTTTATTTGTAGCAGGATAAAGTGTTGAATAATATATAAATAAACAAAGCATGCACATTTATCATATGAAAGAGCAACATTGCATTAACCCCTTAAGGACAGAACTTCAAAAGCTTGTCTTTCACTTAATGACAACAGCATTTTTTTTCATTTTTTGCTGTGTGCGTTCAACTGCAATTTGCATTTTACTAATTTGTTGCACCAACACATACTATATATCGTTTTTTAAAGGACAGAAAGGGCTTTAATTTGATGTAAGACACACGTATATAAATGCTTATTTATTATAAACAAATACAGAAAAATTTTAAAAAAATGAAAATTTTGTGTTTTTTTTTACAGTTTTTGCAATAATAATGTGTGCATAATTAGTGCAGGTTAAGGAAATTAATTAAAAATAAATTAATTTAGTTGTTCTGATTTACAGAATATATAATGTGTCTGGGATTTTAAGTTTTTTTTGGTAGTTACAGGTCACAAAGCACAAGGAGTAAAATAGACTTTTAATGTGGAGCGATTTTAGAATTTGGTATGTTTGTCTTGTAAGCTTAATAGCCATAAAAGAAAACAAAATTGCCACACAAAAGTGTATATTTATATAAAGTAGACATCACGGGCTATTTACCTAAGGTTGTTTTGACACTTTCTACGTAGCCATTTCACCGCCAACCTCTGCTAAATATTGGAGTAAAATTGTGTTTTGTTTTTTTTTGGCACACAAACTTATAACAAAGAAATTCTCATGTATATTTTGTAAAGTTGGTGCGTGCTATTCCTGTACAAAGTTTTATTTTGTGTTCAGTTACATCTGCTGAGTAAAATGACACCCTCATTGTATGTCTTTGGCACTAGTTACAGTGCCATACAGGATACCTGTCCTTTTCAGTATTCACAGTAGAATTTTGAGAGATGGATTTAATGAGCCTTAGCTTCCATTTGGGGTATTATAACAGTTTGACTGTTCAAAAAACCCCACAAAGGCCTACCATTTGTAAAAGTAGACACTCCAGGGTATCTCATAAGGTGCATATTGTGCCTTAACATGCCCCCATTTTTTCACCAATATATGCCAAAGTATGTGGTAAAAAATAATTTTGTGAATTTTTTACATACGGATTGCATTTTTGCTGGGCGTTTTGTATATTTCATATGTGCCACAGTCTTCTGAGTAAAAAGACACCCCAATGAATGTCTTTGGCACTATTTTGTGAAGCTACAGTGCCATATAGGAGACCAAGCCATATCCGTTTTTAACGAACTTTGAATTTTGACGCTGGGCCTATGTGCAATTTCCAAGCATCTTCGCAGGTTTTAAATTCAAACTACCCCACAAAGGCCTACCATTTCTTAAAGTAGACACCCAAGGTGTTTCAAAAGGTATATTTTGAACCTTAGCGTGGGATCATTTTTCCGCTAGCTTGTACCAGATGTAGTGGTAATAAGCGTTTTTTCTGCCTTTTTGACATACAAAGTGAGTTTGCACAACATATTTTGCAAACCTTATGTGTGCTACGACTGTATAATACTTCATATGTTGCTCAGCTATGTCGGCTGAGTACAGCAATACCCCCGTATGTACCTTTGCCAGGTATATGTGGATGTTGAAGGGGCCATTCAGTTTTTTTCTAACTTTGAAGTTTTACGCCGTGTCCATGTTCCAATTTGGAGTAGTTTAGACGGTTGGGTATTGAAACTTCCCCACAAACACACACTATTTATTAAAGAATACACCCTAGGGTAATTCAAAAGTCATATTTTGAACCTTAGTGTGGGATAATTTTTTCTCTAATTTGTTCCAGGTGTAGTGGTAATGAGCGTTTTTAAAATGTATTTTTTTACTTTTTTTAAACTTTTTACTTTTAAAAACTAGTTTTTAAACTTTTGTTTTGCTTATTAATTTTTTTTAAACTTTCCTAAACTTTCTTAAAACTTTTTTACAGATTTAACATTTTTCTAAGCTTTTTTTTAACCGTTAACGCCTAACTAGCAGTAAGCAGCACTAACCGTAAATTCCCCATTTTCCCATAACTCCCACCCACCCCAGCTAGCAAAATATATAGTTATAAAATGTAACGGAGCTCCCTGTACTCCGACCGAGTACCCTCCGTTGATGGATGCTCCTAGCGCTTTCTGAGGACTCCAAACACTGCAGCCGACACCACAACCACCGCAGACTCCACAACCGCCGTAGCTTAACTGGAGTCTCGCCGTCTTCCTTCCACCCTGGATCAGCTTCTGTCCTCCAGGACCGTGTGGGGAAGACCTCTCCTCCAGGAGAGCGTAACAGGAACAGCTCTTAAAAGAGCTAAGTGATTAAAAGCTCAGGGGAGTATGCAGAGCATAGCAATCCCCAGTGTGATATAGCAGTTCCCTCCAATAACGAGACAAGGCTACGTATTGAGGATCAAGAAGATCTGATGTTTAATGGCACACACTCTGCTTTTATGAGATTCTGCCCATGCAAGGGAGACACCCACATAATTAGCAGTATAACCAATCGGAACAATATACATTCGGGGAAATTCCCATCCCTCAGATAATCACATAACATAATTAAAACAGAACAGTAAAAATACAGTTTTTATACATGTGCTATAACTTCCAAACTACACATCCAATCTTCATAAAAATTACATATTTGGAATCAATCCATTAAGGGGAGCAACATATTAAAAAATGGCACAAATCAGACAAGGGGTTCAAAAGTTAGCAAAAGTGTATTTTGGGGCCTGGCTGGCAGCATGGTTTTCTGGCCCAAACCGGTTTTACAGAGGCCTCTATCCTGGACAATGGGGAAAGTAATCCAATTATCCAGGGATAGAGGCAGACTCCATTAACCACATGTTAGCAAAAGACACAAAAAGACACAAAAATACATAACTCCTATTGAACTGAACAGAACCCCCACATTCAACCTATCTCCAGATGGCTTGGATCTGAGCGCTCAATATATCCAAACAGCGCTCAGATCCCACAAATACAGTCAAATCGCCATACACACTAGGTCCATAGTCATGGGGCAGAAGGCTGGCAATTAGGCTTCTCCATAACACAGGGAAGCAGGGCAATTTGTCAAATAAAATAACAGTTACAAATGGCAGTTTGTAACATATCTCCCCTTTTGGAGGGAGACTAACCAGGCACCTGACCTCCTGTCGGTTAGTGCCTAAGTTAGTCTCGCAGCCCACCCACAAATAACAAGTAGCAAAGTAGCCCCCCCACAATAAACAGTACTGGCCTGTAGGTTCCAGGTTGTAGGATGAAAATGCAGCATCTTCTGCCTTCCTGGTGCAGCTTGGCAAATAGCTGGTGGTACTTGGGGGGCAGAGGCCAGCGGCGCTCTGCCCTGATGCCCGCACTTCTGCTGGGGAGAGGGGGTTGCAGACCAGTCCTGTAACAAGGGGGTCGGTAGGGCAGAGGCCAGCGGCGCTCTGCCCTGATGTCAGCTCTTCCGCTGGGGTAGCCGGCAGAATGTCACACTCTGTACAAGTGACACAGGGAGGGCAGAGGCTGACTGCACTCTGCCCAGCTGCCAGCTCTTCCGCTGGTATAGCCTGCAGGACATCAGGCTCTGGACAAGGGACAAAAGGAGGGCAGAGGCTGACTGATCTCTGCCCAGCTGCCAGCTCTTCCGCTGGTATAGCCTGCAGGACATCAGGCTCTGGACAAGGGACAAAGGGAGGGCAGAGGGCGACTGCACTCTGCCCAGCTGCCAGCTCTTCCGCTGGGGTGCTGGGAACATAGTCCGGCTCAGTAGCCAGGGGAACATGGGAGTCAGTGGGGGTTAACATCTCCTCTGTTAACCCTGGGGCCAAGTTAGGAGTTAGCTGGGGAGGGGAATTCGTACTTACCCCCTCTTCCTGTTGTCCCTGTGAGGGTAGTTGGGGATCTGGACAGGCTGTCCAGCATCCCTGTAGGTCAGGCACAGAGACCACGGTCCCATCTGTGCCATCTGGGAGATTGGTGTCTCCCCTTGGTAGAGTAAGCTGCCGCTGGGGAGATAGGGTGCTGTGCTCCTCTCCCTGAAACACAGGCTGCCGCTGGAGAGGGAGACCACCTGTCTCCACTCCCATAACATTGTCCTGCTGCTGGAGAGAGAGACCAACTGTCTCTGCTCCCTGTAGGACACACTGCTGCTGGGGGGGGAAGGACGACACCTTCGGCCCCCTGTAACTTGCACTGCCGCTGTGGAGGAAGGACGACACCTTCAGCTCCCTGTAACTTGCACTGCCGCTGGAGACTAGGTGTCCATATCCTCAACCTCCACAGTTGTCGCTCAAAGGCCATTGCCGCACTGTTCTCAGCACTCAACTGGCGCATTACTTGGTGGACCACCTCATTCGAAAGGTCTGGGCCATAGCAGACCAACCGCCTCTTTACCTCCTCAATGTAAGCGTCGTCCTCGTAGCGACGTATCATGTTGAGGTGCTCTTCGCAGGGCTCTATCCATCCCTGCTCCATGCTGCTGTAGTTAGGGATGCTGCACAGTGGCTAGCGTTGCCCTCAATAACCTCTCATACAATACCAGTGTCTCCGAGCTGCTTCTCCTCGCACTAGGATGCCATCCCACCGCTGCCACCAATGTAACGGAGCTCCCTGTACTCCGACCGAGTACCCTCCGTTGATGGATGCTCCTAGCGCTTTCTGAGGACTCCAAACACTGCAGCCGACACCACAACCACCGCAGACTCCACAACCACCGTAGCTTAACTGGAGTCTCGCCGTCTTCCTTCCACCCTGGATCAGCTTCTGTGGGGAAGACCTCTCCTCCAGGAGAGCGTAACAGGAACAGCTCTTAAAAGAGCTAAGTGATTAAAAGCTCAGGGGAGTATGCAGAGCATAGCAATCCCCAGTGTGATATAGCAGTTCCCTCCAATAACGAGACAAGGCTACGTATTGAGGGTCAAGAAGATCTGATGTTTAATGGCACACACTCTGCTTTTATGAGATTCTGCCCATGCAAGGGAGACACCCACATAATTAGCAGTATAACCAATCGGAACAATATACATTCGGGGAAATTCCCATCCCTCAGATAATCACATAACATAATTAAAACAGAACAGTAAAAATACAGTTTTTATACATGTGCTATAACTTCCAAACTACACATCCAATCTTCATAAAAATTACATATTTGGAATCAATCCATTAAGGGGAGCAACATATTAAAAAATGGCACAAATCAGACAAGGGGTTCAAAAGTTAGCAAAAGTGTCTTTTGGGGCCTGGCTGGCAGCATGGTTTTCTGGCCCAAACCGGTTTTACAGAGGCCTCTATCCTGGACAATGGGGAAAGTAATCCAATTATCCAGGGATAGAGGCAGACTCCATTAACCACATGTTAGCAAAAGACACAAAAAGACACAAAAATACATAACTCCTATTGAACTGAACAGAACCCCCACATTCAACCTATCTCCAGATGGCTTGGATCTGAGCGCTCAATATATCCAAACAGCGCTCAGATCCCACAAATACAGTCAAATCGCCATACACACTAGGTCCATAGTCATGGGGCAGAAGGCTGGCAATTAGGCTTCTCCATAACACAGGGAAGCAGGGCAATTTGTCAAATAAAATAACAGTTACAAATGGCAGTTTGTAACATAAAATATTTAAATTAATTAATTAAATAAATTGAACCACTGAGGGTTAAAAAATAAATAAAACTTAATCCTCAGGGGTTAAAAAAAATTAGATCACAGTATAATACTGTGATCTGTATTTGATCGCTGTAGGCAGTGATCGACTGGCAGGTAAAGGGTTAATTTTTATTTGGACTAGGTAAAGGAGGGTTTTTTTTGTATTTTTTACTTAAACGTTATTAAAACTTTTTTTTAAGCTTAATTTTTAACTTTTTAAAGTTTATTTTAAAACTTTTTTTAACGTTAACCCCTAGTTAGCCTAACGCCAAATCCCCCAATTCCCCCTTAACTTCCATCCACCCCAGCTAGCTAAATATCTAATTTTAAAATATTTTAATTAATTAATTAAATACATTTAACCCCTGAGTGTTAAAAAAAAAGAATTAACCCTCAGGGGTTAAAAAAAAAATCAGATCATAGTAAAATGTAATCTCTGCCAATTGATCACTGTAGTCAGTGATCAATTGGCAGGGAAGGGGTTAATTTTTTATTAAAATGGGTAAAGGGGGGTGGGACTTTAAATTAACTTTATTTTTTTTTCCAGCAGGGGGCAGGATCATCACTGTTCCGGCTCCTTGCACTTCACACAGAACCAGGAAGTGCAGGGAGCCGGAAGGTAAGTATGCAGAGCACATGTGCTCGCTCTGACTTGCGGTCAGAGCGAGCACATGTGCTGGGCAGCCTGACCGGGTGCTCCCGGTATGCCTCTAATGCAGAGGCATACCGGAGCACCATTAACCCCGCGATCGCCGCGATAGCGGCGATCCGGGGTTAATTTTACCGCGTGACGGACAAGGTCCGTCACTCGTCATTAAGGTTTTCCCCTCTGTGACGGACCTCGTCCGTCACCCATCCTTAAGGGGTTAAGGGCATAACTTAATGTAAAAATAGGTTCTCACATTTGCATTTAACATCAACTATGTGGACTTAACCCCTTAAGGAAGGAGACAGTTGTACATGTTCTAATCAAAACAAAATCTGGAATTTGCTCTATAAGTCTGTTTAACCATAATTCACCTCTTTCATATTAAGTGCATCCACACTTATTATATACCATTTTGTTCAGGAGAAACAGGGCTTTTATTTTACATCAAATATTCATATATAAAACATAACTTTATATGAATACAATATAAAAATTGTGAGAAATATTGTTATTTTTCTACATGACATTTTAACTGTGAAAGTCACAATACATATTTGTATTCAGTGATATCTCACGAACAACAGTATTCCCCATGTAAAGGTTTTATCCAGTTTTGGAAAGTTACAGGGTTAAATATAGGGCTTTCCCCATTTACAGTTTTTACTTATTAAATTTTGCCAGATTGGTTTGCTGGGCCTATGTTGCCTTTGAGACTGTATGGCAGCCCAGGAATGAAAAGTTCCCTCCTCACGGCATACTATTTGAAAAAGTAGACAACCCAGCGTATTCAAAATGGGGTATGTCCAGTCTTTTTAGTCACAAACACCGGCCAAAGTTAGCATTCCTTTTTTTTTTTTTTTTTTGCATTTTTCACAGTTATATTGCCCTTTCACCAATGATATCATCAGCATTATATGTTTGTTTTTGTTTTTTTGGAGTGCATAGTATAGATGTCACGCCCCAACAGCAGATGAAATGCAATTGAGTATACAAAGCTTTACAGTTGTGAGCAAGAAAAAACAGGCACATTTTATAATGAAATAATGACATATACCATATGTAAGATGCATGTTGATCAAAATAACTACTAGAAATCACTTTAAAAGAGGTTGGGTAAACTGTTGCTGTAGCTAGTCAAGATAGTGGAACAATATGCTGTCACTGACAAAGTCAACTTGTCTGGAGTTATTTTCAGTACACAGTATTATTACATGAATTAGAGAGACATCTCAGTATATATATATATATATAATAAACAAGATGATGCTGTACATGAGATGTCATGTGTTCTGAACCTCTGAGCTAACTGCCTTAGCTAGAGAGGATGAAACAAGTATAACAAAGGCATGGTGTTTAGCTTAGATGGCAGAGTATGCAATACCACTGGGTGCTGTATGGTAAAGTGGTGCTATGAAGTCGTAATGTTTTTGCACCTATATGTGCTAGTTTAATTATAAATACACCTGTCGCTGCTGACAGGTGGAGGAGGGGGTTATTGGTCGGTTGTATAGACAAGTCTGGTTGGGGGTGATAGGTTTCCTCTAACTTATTACCTAGTGTGAGAAACCGAAGAAACAAATACAAATCTCAGGGCATTAGGCAACTAAAGTAAATCAGTTTAGGCCAGATTATTAGAAAGACAATCTCTCTGTGAGGTGAGTCAGGTGGAGTCCACTGTTTAAGGGTCCAGTGCGGACTGTTAAGGGATTAAGGGTCTGGTGTAGTATTGGGGAAATACCCATCCTAGGCTGTGTACTTTGGAGCTTAAAGAGGTCTATTATCTATGGCCGTTACAAGAGGTATTAAACCGCTCAGGGGTTCATGATCAAGAGGTGACAGTTTGTGTTGTATGTAGACTTGTTCCCTGTAGCTAATGGTGTTGCAGGAGGCATTATGTATTGGTATGGTGGTCTGTATAGGGAGGAATGCGGTGACTGTGCTATGCTCCCTGTGCCCAAATCAGAAAGTATAATGAGCATAATGAACCATCTCCGGTAAAAATAACAACTAAAACATCAGCAGAGATGATATAAAAGTGAAATAAACCTTTGTTTTGGGTAAATGCAAGCCTGTCTCTGTGGCAGGAGCCATTCAGGTTGTTGCAGCTACGTAGACGTCTGGTGTTGCCCTCGGGGTACGAATGGAAACACTGCCGCAGGGTTCCAAGTATGGGTTGGAGAGGTGATACTGTGTGGTCGTGCATTGACCAGGGAGTCCAGTGGGAGGCCCAGTGTCAGCAAAAGTTCCTTTGCCCCCTAGAGATCCTGGAACAGACGCGTTGCTGTGCCGTGGTAAACAATCAAAATGCGCAGCATTTTCCATCTGTATTCAATGCCTATAGACTGGAGGAAAGATGGGAAAGTCTGCAGCGATCTTCACCACGCCATGGTGTTTCCGGACAAGTCCGCATAGAACAAGAGCGGCATGCACTCAAAGGTGTATGGTGAGTGATTCCTGACTGCGTTCAGGACAGTGCTTTGTCTTTGCCACTTTGAAATTTCACTATGAGATCTCTTGGTGCTTTGAAACCTGCTGAGGTTGGTGCTTTGGCTGTTTTTTACAGTTGGAAAAGCCCCTCCAGTCCCACCAATTTAGCCTGCTTGGGGGTAGTAGTGCTTGTAGAAGGCACTGCATAAGATGTGGTAGCTCTGCATCCGGGCTCTCCTCTGATATCCCTCTTATCTTCAGGTTTAGTCTGCGTCTCTGGTCTTCAAGCACCGCAAATCATTGGTCTGTTTTGTCTTGTGTTGCAGGTCCTGCAGTTGGGCTGTTTGCTGGGCATTTTGGTGGGCTTTTGCTCCAAGGCCCCTATGTCGTGAGGCCCTGCAGGTCTTTTCGGATGTGGGCCATAATGCGAGCATGTCCAGTCATTTTTTTAGTTCTCACTTTGTCACAAATGCTGGCCAAAGTTAGCATTCACCTTTGATTTCCTGCATTTTTCACACAAAAACTGCACTGTTGGGGGGCGTGGCCGACCGTGGAGTTGAATGGCTGTGCACTAATCCTGGTCATCCTGGATAACCCCAGTGATACTCACATCGACTTTGACAGAGTCCACAGATCACTGCGACCCAGGGGCTCGGCATCTGAAGCACCTCGCAACATCTTATGCTGTGTTCACTATTTTGTGGTCAAAGACAGCATATTGAAAGCCCTCAGGGCAACCTCCCAACCTATGCTCTTCTATGGGAACCAGATCCAGATTTACCCCAATCTTTCATGGCTCACGCTGCAGGCTAGAAGAGCCTTGAAACCTATTACTGACCTGCTCAGACACCATAACTTGAAATGCCGGTGGTGATTCCCGTTCGCCTTAATTGTCTCGCAGGGAGGAGCAAATCACACCATCAACACTCACGCTGATGACCAACCTTTCCTCCGGGCACTAAACCTTCCTGACACATACATACAGGACTGGTACTCCCCTCAACTGACATCTGGACCTTCCCAACTCCCTCAAAGACAGCGATGGAACAACCCTTCTAAGAAGAGAACAGAGCCACAGACCCGCTCGTCAAGACAGGGAACTTTGTGCCGGTACTAAGGCCGCATGCAGAGACAGCAACTGAAGCACCCAGGTACTACCCAGTGTGCAACAGAACTTAGCACGCATACCACAAATATAGCCACAACTATGGAATACAACTTTTCATAGAACTGTGCAATCATCAGAAGGGCACTTCTTTGGATTACTCCATGACTGAAGACCAGACTGAAACAAAAAAAAAAACCTTTCTAGGTGGATAATTGATCGGAACCTACAGCATACCAAGATGAAGAAGGAGAGATCAACATACAGGTCGTATGAAAGTGGGTAGACCCGCTTCAATATGTTTTGTTTCTAGGCCACGGTTTTGGTAAAAGACTGGCATTTTGTTACTGTGACCCCGTTCATTAGACCTCTGTACAAAATGTCTTTAGCTTTTGTTTCACCGCAGCTCTAATGTTGTATCATGCTCATAACGGGTGAGTTCGGTGTGGGGAGTTGCTCTTTCAATGTTCGAGGGCTAAACTCCCCAGAGAAATGATCCTTAGCCTGAATGGATTTCTGCAGACTGGGGCAGATATTGTTTTTGTTTAGGAAACTCTCTTTCGTAAAGACGCTGTGCCCAGTCTGCATGATCGAAAGTTCCCTACAGGTTACTTCAGTAACTATACTGAATCGAAGTCCAGAGGGGTGGCTATTCTGTTTGGTGCACAGGTCCCTTTCACCCTGCAGGATACAGATGACACAAGTAGATTCCTCTTTGTGAGGGGGAAGATGGGAAACATGACCATTACACTGGCCAACATTTATCTCCCAAACAAGAAGCAATGCCCAGCTCTGCGTAAAATACTTACTAGGTTGGACAGTTCCAAGAAGGTATACTTATTAGGAATGGCGACTTAAATGTTACCATGGACAGTGCCCTTGACACATCTTCCCCCTCTAGCGAATATCTAGAAACCACTCGCAGTTGTTTAAGAGCACTTTTACAAGAGGCCCAACTATATGATAGCTGGAGAGTGCTGCACCCCACAGGAAAAGATTATTCCTTCTACACTCCATTCCAAGGGACATACACACGATTAGACATGCTGCGCCGGGGTCTCTGCTGTCTCCACCCACCCTGGACCCAAGGCCAGGATCCAGCTTCCAGTGGGTGAACCTCTCTTTCCCCAGAGAGCAGGAACAGGAACAAGCTCTTAGCAGAACTTAGTCATCATACCCTGGGGAGTATAGTGTTTATAGCAATCCCCAGAGTGTATTTCTCCAATCCCCCAAACATGAGCCAAGGCTTAATGCTGGAACAAGATTGATTTACTGGCACACAGAACTCACAATTTATGCAACACAAAACTCCTCCTCTGGGCCAGGCTAGATAATTGAGTTTCTACAATACACAAAGATCAATTATCTGCTGGCCAGAAATAATACAGTTTCATAAAACACATCACAGGGACCCCAAAACATGCAATAACCCCATAAAGTATATCCTTGGAACCGGGGGATCTGTTTGAATCACATATCCAAAATTCACCCAGATCCGTTCACTACTTTGGAAAATACAGTTTAATGCAGATTCTGCAGAACATATACAGGCTAAATGAAAAACAATCACTGTATAATGTGTCCCCTGCTGTATAGTCCAAAACCACTGCACGATGTCTCTGTGCACCAAATACTGGCGAGATGGCACCGTGTTGAAAAGTCCAAACAGTGTCTGTGAGTTAAAATAGCCGCCATCCATTGTTCTCACCATGTGCTTCATCCATTGTTCTCACTATGTGCCTCTGATACATGAAATGGTGGCCACCCAGTAACTCCACAGTATGTCCCCAGATGGTTCTTAAAGGGCCAGCAGCAGCACAACACAAATCCATTATGCCCAAATCATGTCTTTAAAGGGCAATACATCCCAGGGGCCATAGTCACAGGGCAAGAGGCGGGCGAACAGTCCTCTCCAGGCACAAGTGGCGAAGGGCACTTCATCACAGTAGGCATCACACTTTACTACCAACCATTATATTGACGAATGGCAAGCAATCACATCTCATGCCGTATATGATGGCAGCTTTCCATAAGTTCTACACTAAGCTGTACAACATTAGAGACTCCTCGCCTTCGCCTTGACCCGAATCAAAACAACCATCCCACGGAACCTGGTGGAATCCTTAGAGCATCCCATTACAATAGGCAGATTCAAAGTGGCAACCAAAGAACTGCCCTTAGGCAAGAGCCCGGGCCCGGATGGCTTTACAGCCAAATACTATAAAATATTTACTCCCAAACTGTCCCTACCCTTCATAGAGTCCTTCAACTCTTTGCTAAAATCCCCAACACTACCAACAGCAGCTCTTGAAGTCACAATAGCGGTGCTACCCAAACCAGGCAAAGACAACAAACTACGGTAGCTATAGACCGATTTCACTTATTAACATAGATATCAAGCTCTTCACTAAGATTCTGGCAAACAGATTTAAAGGATCACTATAGGGTCAGGAACACAAACATGTATTCCTGACCCTATAGTGTTAAAACCACCATCTAGCCCCTCATGGCTCCATAAATATAGCAAATTCTTACTGTATTCAAGCTTGAAACTGTAACTCTGCATGCTGTTTGCCTCAGAAAAAAAAGCTGTCTGCTGACATCATCAGAAGTGGTGGCCTGATCAAATCACAGTGCTTCCCAATCGGATTGGCTGAGACTGACAAAGAGGCAGATCAGGGGCAGAGCCAGTATGATTCAAACACAGCCCTGGCCAATCAGCATCTCCTCATAGAGATGAAGTGAATCAATGAATCTCTATGAGGAAAGTTCAGTGTCTGCAGAGGGAGGAGACAATCAATATTTGGATGCAGTTTAGGCAGCCATGACCCAGGAAGGATCTCTAACAGCTATCTGAGGAGTGGCCAGTGAAGTTATCACTAGGCTGTAATGTAAACACTGCATTTTCTCTGAAAAGACAGTGTTTACAGCAAAAAGCCTCAAGGTAATGATTCTACTCACCAGAACAAATTCAATAAGCTGTAGTTGTTCTGGTGACTATAGTGTCCCTTTAAGCCACTGTATCCGGAGCTAGTCCACCCTGACCAATCTGGTTTTGTGCCAGGCAGGTAAACAAAAAAATAATACTACGAAAATCATCAACTTGATGCTGGCAAAAACGATCCAAACACCATAGCGCCCTACTTTCCATCGACGCCGAAAAGACGTTCAACAGGGTGGACTGGTCCCTTATTCTGGCCACTATGCCACATTTACACTTTGGGTCTCACTGGATTAGTTGGCTGAAAGCAATATACTCCACTCCTACAGCTCATCTGAGCATCAATGGACAGCTCTCCCACCCGGTCAATATCTCCAATGACACAAGACAGGGGTGTCATCTGTCACCTCTTATCTTCGTTTAGATGCTTGAGCCTTTCCTGCAGGGTATCAGGGACAACTCACACATTCGGGTGTTGAGGGTGGGGGATGAGGAGTATAAAATCTCCGCATTTGCAGATGATCTTTTTACAGTATCAGACCCGGAGCACTTTCAGGACAATCTATCTAAATGTGTCAGGTCGCCTGTCCCCGCGTCGCTCTCGGTGACCTTGCTTACCTCATCACAGTGAGCGGCGTCATCTGATCCCTGTCTCCAGACTGGCAGTGTGTCTGATGCTGCACGCTCCAGAGCAGCTTCTTTATATGTGTGCTGCACCCGGTCATGTGACCCGGCACATAGTGATGACCTCAGAGATCACAAGGAAGGGAAGAAATTTCTCCCACGTGTTGTGGTTAACACTAATTGGAGATTAGCCAATCAGACACACCCTGTGTGTATGTAAGCTAACCTCTCCCTTGCCTCAGTGCCCTGTTGTGGTCTTTGGTTTACCGTTGAGTGTTGCACTTGTTGTTCGGATTTCCTGGTTACTGATATTTGGCTTTGTTTCTTGTTATTCCATCTCTCTGTTTCCCTTGACATCGGCTCGTGTTTTGACTATTCCTTTTTGCATAACTCGACCATTCTAAGGATCAGTATTGAAAATCTCTCTGCTCTGTCCTGTCTTCTTGTTAGGGTATCTTAGTAAATGTTACAAAATGTGAACTCCTTCCTCTCTCCACATCTCAATAGTCTCTATGAACTCAACTTTCCACCCTTTTTAGATGCGATCTCAAAAGACCTGAAATCCTGGCAAAGACCTCAATACGGGTGGTTCTATAGGCTTAACATTCTCAAGATGAATCTATACCAAGGTGCTGCAAGCCCTACCGATTTCGTTGCCCGCATATTTCTTTTCTAACACTAGAAAGATAATCATAACCTTTCTATGGTCACATAAACAGCCACGCTTCGCGTACTTTTTCCTATGCAGGCATCGCTCCCCCTACACACAATCCCTTGGCATGACTCCCACCAACTGATATTATACTAGAGGGATCACCAAACCATAGCCACCACGTTATGCGTATGGTCGCACGTGAGACAAATGGGGAATATATCTCCCAAGCCCCTTTACCCATTATCACACATCCATTATTCAAGGAGGGGGAATCAGGTAGATCATACAATGGCTACCACTCCACTACATGTCTTTCACTTCAGTTGATCTCTGATGACAAAGGGGTTAAACCACTTTTAAAGATTCTTCCAACCCCAGAACCCACAGGCATACAACACCTCCACTATAACCAATTGACACATTTCGTTCAACGCAACAACCTGTTACCAGCAGGAAACCGGGACCTGAGCAAACTTGAACAGCTTTCCTCGACCCATCCTATGAAGAGGAAGCTACTCTTTACAATGCACAACCTCATACAGTCACCACAAGACCAGACTATCCCACCTTGCATCTCCAAATGGGAGACGGAAATACCAATCTCCCTGTCAAAGTAAAAAAATATTATCCAAGCACATAAATCCACCATGAATCTGACTACACAAGAAAGTAACTACAACCCTAATTTGAACCCTCACTTAACCCTAAATGTCCTGTGTGCCTAAGCTTAGTGAATGCACTAACTATAATGAAAGTGTAAAACTAGTTTTACTTACCTTCCAGGACCTTGCTGTGGAGGAGTAGCTGGAGTGCTAGCACGCATGTGCAGCACAGGATCCAGTTGATTCCCCTCACCGGAAGTGACGAGGGTAGGGGATTTTCACAAGGTAGGGGAATTTGATAGAACATCGGGTGCCAAAGTCCATTTAAATAATACTGCATTGGTTAAAATACTAAGGTGTTCCAGCTGTACAAAATCTACATGGGATTGTTTAAATTGCCAATATCAAATTGCGAGTAGTCTTTTTCATACTGTTTCTAAATCTTTATGCCTTATAATAAACATGTATTTTTTCACAAGCACATTTGCATAAATCAAGTCTAAGTAATAATACATATTGCATCAAAATGTTTGATGCCTCTAAATGACCTCCCCAGGTATAAAGAATATATTAAAAGCATGTGTGTAATGTTATTCAGATCAACTTAAGATTATCTAGTTGAACGTTTTATTTAAAGTAGTATGCCATATATAAGGAAGTGATTTATATGGACTTTCAATCTTTAGTCAAAGAGTAAAATCCCCTTCAATACAATTTTTTGGTGGGATAGTGTCTAATACTCACAGAAAAATCGCCTTAAATACAATTTATAATGGTTTATTTGTAAAGCTGTTTGATTACTTATATACCATTATTACATATTACCATTTTGGGGGTTTGATTTTTCTTACTTTAATATCATTATAAAAAGGAAAAAGAAAATCCAATGACACCAGATGACCTTTAAAATTATATATCACCCGAAAATATGGTGAATATTTTTTAGAGTCCACTCAAGGACCTGTGGTCAAAATAATTTAAAGTGGCAAACCTTATATGAAAAAATTATATTGAAAGAATTATATACATATGTATGAAACAAAGATATATGTAGCGGTTACCCTGGTGAGTAGAGGGGTTTCCACCAATGGAGAGTGTCCTTCTCCTGATGAGTGAGGGGTATTCTCAGCATCCAGTAGTCATCCAGGTGGAGAAGAGCTAGTGTGAATAGCTGTAAAGCTGGTTACCCCCAATAAGAGACAAGACTCTAGATTGAGGGTGAAGTAGAACTGAGTGCACTGAGGCTTTATTGCTTCTTTTATACAAGTTTTCCCACAAGGTTACCACCCACGTGGACCTTGTGGGGCACTGAAACTGCAAACTTTACATCCAATCAAGTACAGACACATAGATAAATACTCCCACTTGTAACAGTAAAATCCTCCCCTCTGCTTGGGAGATAATTGAGTTAATTACTGTATCAACTCAATTATCTCCAAGCTAAAAAATATACTTTTTATACACTTTTTATAATTTTGCGATTATACATCCGATCTTAATAAAATGTATATTTTCATAACCAGCATAACTAGGGGACAAACATATTCAAAAATCGCTTGAATCAGTTCAGGGGTTTGGGAGATAGGATAAAGTCTCTTTGACCGACCGCACACAGTTTTTCCTGCCCAAAACAATTCCACAGATTGAGGCTGTGCGGTCGGTCTATCTTCTCTTTCACATATAGTACAAATTGCATGAACGGATCGGTTCATGCTTACTGTCATTGGATGCGGCTCGTTCGAGAGTTTATTCCCTGAAAATAGCGCTCTGTTCGTATGATCTTAGCCAAACGCACGGAAGGTAGAAGTTTCAGCTGTGTTCGTGGAAAAGGTAGCCGAAAATAGTTCCACGCGTTCAACGACCAAACACCGCTGAGTGCGCCCGACTAAACAAAATGGCCACCGCAACGTGTTCGCACAGATGAAGGCCAACCACCCTGTACAGCCATTAGAACCTTGAGGTGTTTGCGGTTTTAGAGGTGTTACATGAGTCAGGGAGGTTAATGAGTGCCACACTTCTGTTCTGGGTGGTCGGTCGTTCTGTAGAAAATTCGTATTTCGAACAGCTCTTAATATAACTGAAGGCTATGCAGTTTAAACGAATGGTTCAAACGAACAGTCTTTTCACAGTTTTACAGATCCAAGACAGAGGGTCTTTCACAATATACATATAAATAGCTATTATAGATTCCCTTATGACTAGTCAATAGATGTTGTCTAATTGATGCCCTTTAGTTAAAGGGGTATATATTCTTGTGTGTGTACACTTTTATTCTACTTCTTGTCCTGATGAAAGCTCCATGTGGGGGCTGAAACGTTGACTTTTTTATATGGATTTAATAAATGTTACATTTTATTTGAAAACTTCTACAAAGACCTTGTAGTGCGGTCCTTTCTGCTACATCTACATGATTTTGCCAGACCTGCACCAGGCATTAAGAATATTTCCAGGAATTTAAGCCCTTGTTATATATAAATATATATATATAATTATTATTATTGCCATTTATATAGCGCCAACAGATTCCGTAGCGCTTTACAATATTATGAGAGGGGGGATGTAACTATAAATAGGACAATAACAAGAAAACTTACAGGAACAATAGGTTGAAGAGGACCCTGCTCAAACGAGCTTACAGACTATAGGAGGTGGGGTATTAGAAACGTTAGGACAGGAAATATCAAATAGGGTGGGAGAGAAGCAGAGCTGGAGGAGAGAGTAAAGCACTGTCCTATAGGAGAGAGCACGAGACAGGTATGTAAGGTAGAGATTACCCTGGGAGGCCATAAGAGATGGGTTTTAAGGCCCTTCTTAAATGATTGAAGACTACGGGAGAGTCTGATGGTGGTAGGCAGGCTATTCCATAGGAAAGGAGCCGCCCGCGAGAGGTCCTGGAAGTGCGAGTTGGCCGGGTGCGAGCTGCGTTCAGGAGGTGGTCACAGGCAGAGCAGAGGGAACGAGGAGGGGCATACCTATGGATCAATGAAGAGATATAAGAGGGGCTAGAATTGTTCAGTGCTTTAAATGTATGGTTTAGCACTTTGAATTGACTCCTGTAGGATACAGGGAGCCAATGTAAGGACTGGCAGAGGGGTAAGGTGTGAGAGGACCAACTAGAGAGGAAAATCAGTCTAGCTGCAGCATTCATTACAGACTGCAGCTGGGCAATATGGCTTTTGGGGAGACCAATCAGGAGAGGGTTACAGTAATACATGCGGGAAATTACTAGAGCATGGACAAGCTCCTTGGTAGCATCTTGTGTAAGAAAGGGGCGGATGCGGGCTATGTTTTTGAATTGGAATGTACAGGACTTGGCAACAAACTGGATGTGAGACTCAAAGGTGAGAGCAGAGTCAAGTATGACGCCAAGACAGTGCGTTTGCAGGGATGGACTTATGTGGATATCACTGACTTGAAGGGAGAGCAAGAGAGAAGGATCAGTATTAGGAGGAGGAGGAAAGACAAGGAGTTCAGTTTTAGAGAGATTGAGTTTTAGAAAGCGTGAGGACATCCAGTCAGAGATGGAAAAAAGGCAAGCAGTGACACGTTGCAGGACGGCAGGGGAGAGGTCTGGGGAGGAGAGGTATATCTGAGTGTCCTCAGTGTACAGGTGGTAGTGGAATCCAAAAGAGGCAATAAGTTTACCAAGAGAGGCAGTATAAAGAGAAAATATAAGGGGACCAAGGACAGAGCCCTGGGGAACTCTGACCGAGACAGGACGAGGGGAGAAGGTATCCTTGGAAAAGGAGACACTGAATCAGCGTTGGGAGAGATAGGAGGAAAACCAAGAGAGGACAGAGTCACAGAGACCGAGTGATTGAAGAGTTTGAAGGAGGAGAGCATGATCAACGGTGTCAAAGGCAGCAGAGAGGTCAAGGAGAATTAATATGGAGTAGTGACCTTTGGATTAAGTGGAGATTAGGTCATTAGTAACTTTGATAACAGCAGTCTCAGTAGAGTGGAGAGGGCGGAAGCCAGACTGAAGAGGGTCAAGGAGAGAGTTGGAATTAAGGAAGCGAGACACACGGGTAAAGACAAGTCTTTCCAAAAGCTTTGATGAGAAATGGAGCAGGGATATGGGACGATAGTTAGAGGGGGAGGATGGGTCAAGAGATTTTTTTTCAGGATAGGTACTACAGTGGCATGTTTAACCCCTTAATGACGAGTGACGGACAAGGTCCGTCACTCAGAGGATTGCCATAACGACGAGTGACGGACCTCATCCGTCACCCGTTAAAATTAACCCCAGATCGCCGCGATCGCGAGGTTAATGGTGCTCCGGTCTGCCTGTAGAGGCAGACCGGGAGCACCCGATCAGGCTGCCCCAGCACATGTGCTCGCTCTGACAGCATGTCAGAGCGAGCACATGTGCTGCATATACTCACCTTCCGCCTCCCTGCGCTTCCTGGTTCTGTGTGAAGTGCAGGGAGCCGGAACAGTGCTGATCCTGCCCCCTGTTAAAAAAAAATAAAGTTTATTTAAAATCCCACCCCCCTTTACTCATTTTAATTAAAAATTAACCCCTTCCCTGCCAGTTGATCACTGACTACAGTGATCAATTGGCAGGGATTCAATTTTACTGTCATCTGATTTTTTGGGGGGATTTTTTTTTAAATCTTTCTTTTATTGAGGCATATTAGATGGAGTACAGAATAAAGAGAGGGAAATGCAATAATGGTTTACAGTGGAGGGTTAGTACATCAGCAATTGTGGAAGATTACATTTCCTGAATAGTAAGGCCTCATTTTTTAATGTTATCTAGTCGCGTAGCAAAACCATGTTATAACTGGTAGCGATGCCTATCTAGGTAGACTATTATATGAGAAACATCAGACTATGGAATAGCTTAGGCACGCATTAAGTAGTTAAATTGTGAGGTCATATCAGATATTACAACATAAGGTGACAGTAGTATACATGCTAACATTCCTGAATATTTTGGTGGTTAACTTTGTAGTTTCGCTATGATGCCTAGGCAGAAGGTAGCGACCAGCGTTTAGTGTCGTGAGCATGAATTGTGCCACCAAGAACATGAGGCTTGGTGAGTGTGCCTTGTGTAGTGAAACTAGGTGTGGACTATAATGACTTAACATTCGGAATTGATGCTCTTATGCATTACAGGGTGTGAGATTAGGCCAATCTATAAACAGTGGGATCCTGGCAGAATTAACTGTACTAAACTTTCTAATCATCCGTATATTAGCAAGTTCAAGACAGTCAGTGCCTGGAGGGTTACTTAGCCTACGCCAGCCTCAGGTATAGTATTGTCCCCTTGAGTGGTGTTGTTCCGAGCTGCCAGCCAGTGCAGGAGTCGGCTGATCGGTGGGTGGTTGAGGCCTGTCGGCAGCCCGTTTAGGCTTGCACAGCAACGTAGCCGAGCGCCCCGCCTGGAGAGGCGCACCGCAGCTCTTGCGGTTCTGTTGATAATGACTGTGGTGCGTGTGCCGCGGCAACCTCTGCTCCAGCCCCAGGCCCTGTGGAAGGTCCGCACCTGTGTCCCACAGACTCGGGTATGCTGTGCAGCCGGGTCTTCCCTTTTACGGGTGGGTCCCGATGGAAAGGCGCCACCTGCGGCGGGCAGTCCTCCGGCGTCGTGGATGATGCTTCGGCCTAGGAAGGTGGGAAGCTTGGGCGGCGTGTGCTCGACACTGGGATCTGCCCGGACGGAGCTCGTTCGGCCCTTCCTCCACGGCTCCTTTCTCCTCCCTCACAGTCCTTGATGATTGTGGTGCCATAAGCTGTTCCAGTTGCTCCCAGAAGCGCTGGAATGCCTTGTCTATGCATCTGAGGGAACGCTCAATTATGTCCTCCCCGGGGTCCTCCCCGGGGTCTGCATATGTAGGCGCCATTTACGTTGTGGCCTGATTGCTAGGCCCGCCTCCTGCTGAACCCAGACCATCGTGGGCAGTGAGAGTATGAGCAAAAACTTGTTGTTCGCTGGTGGGGCCCAGGATAACCCCCGCCGGTTCATAAGGGGGGAACGGGTGTCCTTGCCGGCACATTGCTCTATTTGCCATGACGGAAGAGCGGCCGCCTCTCCCACGCCTGCCATGTCTGCAGGCCGCAACTATCGCTTAATCGATTCCAGCTCGGAGGTCTGCAAATTTGGTCTCAGCATGTAGGGCTTGTTATCCCTGTTCACGCGGCAGCTGGAAATAGGTTGGTGGTCACTTATTGTGGTTTGTAATTGGTAATTACCGCCGCCCGGAGCAGGAGCTCTGTTAACAAGCGGCTGCTTCCGAGGTCAGGCCCTGCCCCCACTGATTATTTTTTTAACCCCTAAGGGTTAATTCTTTTTTTTTAACCCTCTGGGGTTAAATTTCTTTAATTCATTCATTTAAATATTTTAAAATTATATATTTAGCTAGCTGGGGTGGGTGGAATTTAGTGGGGTATTGGGGGATTTGGTGTTAGGCTAACTAGGGGTTAATGTTAAAAAAAGTTTTAAAATAAACTTTAAAAAGTTAAAAATTAAGCTAAAAAAAAGTTATAATGACGTTTAAGTAAAAAAAAAAACCCTTTACCCAGTCCAAATAAAATTAACCCCTTCCCTGCCAGTCGATCACTGCCTACAGTGATCAAAATACAGATCACAGTATTAGACTGTGATCTATTTTTTTTAACCCCTGAGGATTAACTTTTATTTATTTTTTTAACCCTCAGAGGTTCAATTTATTTAATTAATTAATTTACATATTTTATAATTATATATTTTGCTAGCTGGGGTGGGTGGGTGGAAGTTATGGGAAAATGGGGAATTTACTGTTAGTGCTGCTTACTGTTAGTTAGGGGTTAACCATAAAAAAAAAGCTTAGAAAAATGTTAAATCTCTAAAAAATAGTTTTAAGAAAGTTCAGGAAAGTTTAAAAAAATTAATAAGCAAAACAAAAGTTTAAAAACAAGTTTTTAAAAGTAAAAGAACTTTCAAAAAGTAAAAAAATACATTTAAAAACGCTCATTACCACTAACCTGGAGCAAACTAGAGAAAAAATGATCCCACGCTAAGGTTCAAAATATGCCTTTTGAATTACCCCAGGGTGTATTCTTTAATAAATAGTATGTGTTTGTGGGGAAGTTTCAATAACCAACCGTCTAAACTACTCCAAATTGGAACATGGACACAGCGTAAAACTTCAAAGTTAGAAAAAAACTGAATTGCTGCATCTCAAATGCGCCCCTTCAACATCCACATATACTTGGCAAAGGTACATACGTGGTAATGCTGTACTCAGCCAACATAGCTGAGCAACATATGAAGTATTATACAGTCGTAGCACACATAAGGTTTGCAAAATCAGCTATATATAGTTACATAGCTGAAAAGAGACTTGCGTCCATCAAGTTCAGCCATCCTCACATATGTTTTTGCTGTTGATCCAAAAGAAGGCAAAAAAAACAGTTTGAAGCGCTGCCAATTTTGCAACAAACTAGCAAAAAATTCCTTCTTGACCCCAAAATAGCAGTCAAATATCTCCTTGGATCAATCAGCTATTACCCCACTAATTAGAAATGATATCCCTGTATGTTATGTTTTTGCAAGTATTTATCCAGTTGCTGTTTAACCCCTTAACGACCGAGGACGGTTCAGGAACATCATCGGCATTTTAGCATTGCCAACCGCTGACGGTCCTGAACCGTCACAGCGGTCTTATGTACTTACCCGATCGCCGTCGTTCCCCCGGCGGCGATCGGCGTTGCTCCTGGTGTGGGGAGACTTCCTGCAGCCCAGACAGTCTCCCCATGGAGGATTAGGACCCCTGGGGCCATGTGATAACTTAACAGAGCGATCACATGGTCACAATAGGTGTCCATGTGTCTGCCTGCAGGGGACTGCCTGTGCTGACAGGCAGTCTCCCTCCTAGAATAAAATAAAAAATTAAATAAAATGTTAATGTTAATAAAAAAAATAATAATAATTATATATGTGTATATATATATATATATATATTTGTGTTCGGGGCATTCTCATTGTACATGAAAATATGCTGTTGGAGAGAAATAACATAACAATGAAATAGTCGGTTGAGGTGTGCCGAAACCGATGTATGCTGTAGGCTGGTAAATAAAGTGGGCCCACATAAGGAAAAGTATAACTAAAGGGAGTGGAAGGTGGGGCTGTTCGTCTAGACCAACGAAGGTAAGTAAGGGAAGGGGGGAGTCCCTTAAGTAGGTCTATAGCCCCTCCCACAACTTCAGGCCATGCCTTCCAATTTGTGTTCAGGGCATTCTCATTGTACATGAAAATATGCTGTTGGAGAGAAATAACATAACAATGAAATAGTCGGTTGAGGTGTGCCGAAACCGATGTATGCTGTAGGCCGGTAAATAAAGTGGGCAAAAAGATAATTCAAAGATAACATTTAATCGGAAAACATAATACATTCTTTACATATTTAAGTAGACATTTTAATGAAAGCCCTCCTAATCTCTTGGGCTGGGTTAGGAATGTAAGTGGTGTAAGCTGAAGACTACCAGCGAGTCTTAATTACGTGTGCTGGGATGTCTTGGCTAGATGCCGTGGAGGCTGCTCCAATTCTGAAGGAGTGCCCCGAGTAGTTGCTAGGGTTGAGACCAAGTCGGGTGATAAGCCTGCGGACATACAGCATGAATTTTGCTGTGGTTAGAATTGCGTCGTGTAGCTTAAGTAGTGGTTTTGCGGTGCGTGACGGTGTTGTAGCTAGGAAAACGTCTAGTACTTGTACCGGACACCACTTGTTCCCTGTGGGGTAGTAGGTTATGTGCACAGGTTCCCCCATCTGACTTGTTTTGGTTTTAGGTAGGGTCAGAATGTAGTAGTTGGTGTGTTTCCTGAGGAAGGAGGTGAGGAGGCACCCTTGGCTATGGTGCTGGCCACTAATGGTGAATTCTCTAGGTCTAAGAAACCCATAGAAGGCTAGATAAATAGCCGTTTTAATGACCGCATTCGTATGGGGTTCAAATGGAGCCTGGTCGAGAAGGTCGGACAAGGATTTGAACAGTTTTATGTCAATGGCAAGTCTCTTGGGAGTCGCAGGGCCGTCTGCTTTGGCTATGCCTTTCAGTAGTGTTCGGATGGGGTAAGAAGTTAAGAAACCTGTGTGGTTAGGGAAGGAGCAATACATATGGTGTTGTATGCCCGTGAGGTAAAGCTTAATGGTATTATGTGAAAACTTAAATTTAAGGTGGCAAAAAGATGCAAAAGCTATCAGTGAAGAAACCTCGAACAAGTCGTCTAAGTGATGGTCAGACATGTATTGTTTGTACAAGTAAAAAGCTCTGTGATACGCGTGTTGGGTGCTGGTGGATAAGGCTAATTTGGTAAGAACATTACTGTGCTGAAGTAATTCGTCTATTCCATGACAAGTTCTTGGAAAGTTGGCGCTGGGGTTGCTACATGAGCTGCCGAGGGTAGGGACAGTTTGAAAGCCTGAAATTGAAAGCGAGAGAGTTGGTCAGCTGCCGTCTTGTAGATGCCAGGAACGTGAGAGCATACAATGTGGAATTGATGGGTGGCTGCCAGCCATGTCAATTCCTAAGGAAACTCATAATCGTCAAGGAGGAAGAGCGACCCTTGTTGATAATGTGGCATATTGCCAGGTTGTCAGAGAAGCAGCGTGCAGAGTGACCTTTCCATAACCTACACCAAGTGACGGCTGCCGCAACTATAGGGTATATTTCAAATAGGGCTGAGTTAGTGTGGAAACCCTCAATGCCCTGTGTTTCTGCTGGCCACGTCCCCCAGAGCCATTCTGTGCCAAAGATGGCCGCATATCCTGCTGAAGACGCTGCGTCTGTCCAAATGACCGGTGACTGTGAATCAAACTGCGGGAGGAACATGCTCTTCCCATTCCATTCTGAGAGGAATTTATACCACATCTGGAGGTCAGCGGTTGCAGGACAGTCTAAGGATATGCGGACATGGTCGTTGGTAAAAGTGGGGAACAGGGCGAGGAGCCTAGAAATGAAAGCCCTGCCCTGGGGGATTATGCGCATGGCGAAATTTAGGGAACCCAGAAGTGATTGTAGTTCTTTACGATTGCAGGACCCCCTGTGCATGTAGTGGTTAATATCGTGTAGGATGTGAACTATCTTACCTCTACTGAGGCTGGCCATCATAGTTGATGAATCCAGCAGGATACCCAGAAAGTTAATCAGTGTATTTGGACCTTCGGTTTTAGTAGGTGGCACGGGAACCCAAGGGATGTGAATAGTTGGTTGCTTGTCTAGGCTACGTGTGGGGGAGGAATTGGACTCGATGAAAAGAAAATCATCTAAGTAGTGTATCACATTGGGGCACCTGCAGGTATTGAGGAGAAGCCAACACAAAACTTTTGCAAACGTGTCAAAAATCCTGGGACTGCTTTTGGCACTGAAAGTGAGCTTTGTAAAAAAGTAGTAGCAGTCTTGCCACTTAACGCCATGCAGGTGCCACAGAGAGGGGTGTATAGGTAATAATTTAAGCGCATTCACAATATCAGTCTTGCTGAGCCAAGCCCCCAACCCTGCTGATCTGATAGCTGCCGTAGCGTCATCAATAGTGGAGTATTGTAGGGAAAAGTCCTCAGATGGAATCAATGAGTTTAGGCTGGGGATGGCGGAGGAGTGGGGTGTGGATAGGTCAATGATAAGTCTTAACTTATCAGAATTTTGCTGGAAACCAGCCCGATAGGGTTAGTTCTCCAGCTGGAAAAGGGGGGATTGACAAAAGGCCCAATGACAAATTCTTGGTCCACTTCCAGTTGTAACAGTGTGGTGACAGCCATAGGGTGGTTAGTGGCGGACTGTAAATTGTGACACTCTAATACCCCCGTTGGCATGTAAATGATCCCTGTGTGAAACCCCTGGGTGAGACCTGTACATAAAAATCAACAAGGTGTTAAGAGGGGTGAGTAGATAGCATACATGCAAGTAAAGGAACGTTTACCGGAGACAAATAAGGTTTCTGGTACATTTTATTAGGGCACATGGATTTCGCATGTGCCCTGAAACAATGTGAGCACACGTGTAATAAGCGGCAGGCGCTGTAGCCGCATGAGCATTCGTTGAAATTATTGCAAATCTGAGATTTGCCTAGATACACCACTGGACGACCCAGTTTGTCTGTGGTCTGTTTCTCAGATTTAGCGGGATGATGCAGGGGTGGGCAGGGAGCACTGTCTGGACAGAGCGGACAGAAATTAGCTGCATGAGCGGGAGATGTACATAAGGCACAAGCTGGGATCCTAAGACCTGTGCAATGTCTGAGGAATAGCTCATTGTTCAGTTGGCTCCAATCCATCTGGATGCCGTACTGAGACAATGTGGCTGACACTTTTGATGAAAAGGACTTGTGGTAATCGTAAAAGGTATAGCCACCATACTTATTACCAAGGTCCACCAGCTTGTGCAAATATAGATCGAGTTCCTCCCTTCTATTGGGATGAGCCGTGCACAAAATACCTCTGAAAATACCGAAAGCCAGCACGAAATCAGGAATGGCAAGTTTCTTACTGAGTCTGGGGTCTCTGGCTTTTAAAACCACCGAGATGTCCCCACAGTCATAAGACCGGTTCTCCACAATATCCTGGGAGGCAATGAGCAGTGAGACTAAGTTAACGTCCTTGCCTTCCAGGATGTCCTTTTTAAGATTTGCCGGCACCATGTGTGCAGGGTTAATAACGTGTGCGGCTGCTTTTGTGGCTATAGCATTACCGGTATTGCTGTGGGTATGGCGGGAATTAATTTGGACAGAGGTCCTGGAGGTTGTACGGGGAAGCTATGGGCTTCTAGCCTCTCCAGCCTGTCGTTGACCTTCCCCATAGAAGAGACTAGGAAGGCAACCATAGCATGGAGAGTCGGGTCTTGGGAGTTGCTTGTGCCTTCCCCCGCATCTGTATTAATGTTATTGGTTCTTAGCAGCTTGAACAGTTCTGCTTTACTGGCAGTAGCTGGGAAAGGAATGCTGCGTTTGCGTAATTCTGCAGTGATGCGGGGGATAGCCCATGATCTGATGGACGAGGGGCTTCCCGTGTCGCCCTTGCGGGTCGGAGTAAGTGACCTAGCAGGGATGCTAGGGATTGACATATCCTCAACATCATCTGGTGGTAGGGACATACTGAAAAATATATCAGATAAGTATGGTAATCAGGGTTGGGATTTGACGGATGGCTAGCTAGTGCCAGATGGCGAAAAGATTATACTAGGTTTGTGACAGGTGAGGCCCTGCTAGTGCCAAGTGGCTAGAGAGGCTCTATCTATGAGTTGGCGCGAGGGGTGGGGTAGCCTATTCGTTGATGGGTCGTTGGCCTCTCCATGCGTGTGAGGGGGGAGGGGGGTTTGGTGGTGACTGGTGTCGCCCTCTCTATATAATTGCGAGGCGGCTAACTATGATTTGGCCCGAGGGGTGTATAGTACCTCGAAGTGGAGGATGGGAGTTGGCCTCGCGGACCGCTAGGACTAAGGAGCAGGGAAAACTATTTAAAAGGCCGTGTTGACAATAACGTGACCCAACATACCTGCAGAAAAATGAAGCCTGGCTTCTGTATGAGAAACACAGGGTCTCTTAAGTAGGGAGGGGGGCTTAGAGTAGCTGACCCGTCCAGGGGTATCCGCCTGGAGGTATAGGAATTTAAGATTAGGTACTCTTGTAAGATATACACATAAGACTGTAGAGTCTCCCAAGTATAACAGTAACCCCCATGTACAGGTTTTATAGCGTTTTTGAAAATTACAGGGTCAAATATATGGGTCAAATATTTTTACACTGAAAATGACCAGGTTGGTTACGTTGCCTTTGAGAGTGTATGGTAGCCCAGGAATGAGAATTACCCCCATGATGGCATACCATTTGCAAAAGAAAACAACCCAAGGTATTGCAAATGGGGTATGTCCAGGGCTCGAGTCCTGCAGGAACGCATGGGAACGGCGTTCCTGCACTTTTTCCACAGCAGGAACGCCGTTCCCGTTACCTGTCCTGCAGGACCGGCCCTGCTACCTGCACAGAGGGGCCAGCACACGCTGTGTTCCCTCTCCAGCTATAACTCTCGCGAGACCCGCGGCTGTTACCATGGCAACGCTCCGCACAGGCGAGTCTCGCGAGAGTTAGAGCTGGAGAGGGAACACAGTGTGTGATGGCTCCTGTGTGCAGCGGCTGCCTCCTTCCACCCGACCACCAGGCGATCTCCCCCCTCCCTGACAAGGTAAGAAGCAGGGAGGGGGGAATAAAATAAAAATATATACATAAAGTAAGAAAAAAATGCTTCCCTCTCCCCCCCCCACACATCATCCAGCACTCACACACCCATCATCCAGCACTCACACACCCATCATCCAGCACTCACTCACACACCCATCATCCAGCACTCACTCACACACATCATCCAGCACTCACTCACACACACATCATCCAGCACTCACACACCCATCATCCAGCACTCACACACCCATCATCCAGCACTCATCCAGCACTCACACACACACCCATCATCCAGCACTCACTCACACACCCATCATCCAGCACTCACACACACATCATCCAGCACTCACACACCCATCATCCAGCACTCACACACACCCATCATCCAGCACTCACTCACACACCACATCATCCAGCACTCACACACCCATCATCCAGCACTCACTCACACACCCATCATCCAGCACTCACACACACACACCCATCATCCAGCACTCACTCACACACCCATCATCCAGCACTCACACACCCATCATCCAGCACTCACACACACACACCCATCATCCAGCACTGACTCACACACCCATCATCCAGCACTCACTCACACACCCATCATCCAGCACTCACACACACACCCATCATCCAGCACTCACTCACTCACACATCATCCAGCACTCTCACACACACACACACATCATCCAGCACTCACACACACATCATCCAGCACTCACACACACATCATCCAGCACTCGCACACACCATCCAGCGCGCGCACACACATCATCCAGCGCGCGCACACACATCATCCAGCGCGCGCACACACATCATCCAGCGCACGCACACACTGCATTCATTATACACACTCTTCACTCACTACAAGCACACTACATTCACTATACACTCACTACAAACACACTACATTCACTATACACCCTCTGCATTCACTATACACATTCTGCACTCACTACACACTACATTTACTATACACACTCTGCATTCACTACATACACTGCATTCATTGTACACACTCTGCACTCTCTACAAACACATTAAATTCATTATACACAATTTGCACTTACTACAAACACTACATTCATTATACACACTCTGCACTCACTACAAAAACACTACATTCACTATACACACTGCATTCACTATACACACTGCACTCACTACAAACACACTACATTTATTATACACACTGCACTCACTACAAATACACTACATTTATTATACACACTGCCCTCACTGCAAATACACTAAATTCATTATACACACTCTGCACTCACTAAAAATACACTGCATTCATTATACACACTCTGCACTCACTACAAATACACTACAATTATTATTCACACAGCACTCACTACAAACACACTACATTTATTATTCATACTCTGCATTCACTACAAACACACTACATTCATTATACATACCCTGCACTGCACTATATGCATAGGAGTGTAATATTTTTTTTTTTTTTAAGGGGGGGGAGGGGGCGCTGGAAGCGGGAATCTTGGGTGAGTTCCCACACTTTTTTCCCCAGGACTTGACCCCTGGGTATGTCCAGTCTTTTTTAGTAGCCACTTAGTTACAAACACTGGCCAAAATTAGCATTCAATTTAGTTTTTTACATTTTTCACACACAAACAAATATGAACGCTAACTTTGGCCAGTGTTTGTGACTAAGTGGCTACTAAAAAAGACTGGACATACCCCATATTGAATACCCTGGGTTGTCTACTTTAAAAAAAAATATGTACATGTGTTATTCAGAGATTTATGACAGATAATAGTGTTACAATGTCACTATTGATAAATTTTAAACATGTATGTTTTGAAACCGCAATATCCTACTTGTACTTATAGCCCTATAACGTGCAAAAAAAAGCAAAGAAGCACAGAAACACTGGGTGTTTTTAAACTCAGGACAAAATTTTGAACCTATTTAGCATTTTTTTTCATTCGCTTTTGTAGATGAGTAAAAGATTTTTCAAATAAAAGTAAAAAAACTATATTTTTTTCAATATATTTTTTTTAAATTAAATTACATGACATTATATAAATAATGGTATGTAAAGAAAGCCCCTTTTGTCCTGAAAAAAAATATATAATTTGTATGGGAACAGTAAATGAGAGTGCGGAAAATTACAGCTAAACACAAACACCACAAAGGTGTAAAAAGAGACCTAGTCGCAAATGTACAACATCGCAAAAACAGTCCGGTCCTTAAGGGGTTCAACATCTGTATGGACATCTGTAAAAACCACCTCTTCAGGCAGAGAATTCCATATCCTTTTTGCTCTTACTGTAAAAAAAACACTTTTCTTTGCCTTAGATTAAATCTCCTTTCTTCCAGTCTAAATGCGTGACCTTGTGTCCTATGTATAAGCCTGTTTATGAATAGATTTCCAGATAACGGTTTGTACTAGCCCCGAATATATTTGTATAATTGTATAATTTTATCATATCCCCTCTGAAGCTGCGTTTTTCCAAACTAAAGAGATTTACATTTTTTAACCTTTCTTCGTAACTAAAATGCTCCTTTCCTTTTATCAATTTTGTAGCTCGTCTCTGCAATTTTTCTAGTGTCATGATATCCTTATTTAGAACAGGTGCCCAAAATTGCACATATTCAAGCGATTTATAAAGAGGCAAAATTATATTTTCATCCCTGAGAATTTATGCCCCTATTTATACGTGACAAAACCTTACTGGCCTTAGCAACTGCTGATTAACATTGCATATTGTTGCCTAATTTATTGTCTAGAACAATTCCCAAATCCTTCTCGTGTGTGGTTATCCTTAATTCACTACCATTTAGGGTGTATGTTGCTTGTGCATTCTTGACCCTGAAGTGCATAACTTTGCATTTCTCTACATTAATTCCATCCGCCATTTTAGTGCCCAGTCCCCCAATCTATCGAAATCCCTCTGCAGCAAAGCAATATATTTTGTACATTTTTTTTTATTATTTGGGTGTTTTAATTTTTTTAAATGCATTATTATATTATATATATGGTTAATACAATGTTAACCAAAAATCTGCACACCAGTCAAGTCATAAAACTTGTTTTTCCCAAAGAAATCACAAATATGCTGTGATCTTACTACCGCCACTGATTTCAGGTGGAAGGGGGTTTTAATCACAATTTTTTCCCCACATAACTAGAGTTGAGCGAAATCGAACGTCAAAGTTTTTTGGACCCTGGACCCGAACACGGACATAACACTGTATGTTAGGGTTGGATTTCGGTGTTCGGCGATTTAATGGCGCGTTTTCAAAGGCTGCAGCCAATCAACAAGCGTTTGACTCGTGTGCCCTTAGAAGCCATCACAGCCATGCCTACTAATGGCATAGCTGTGATTGGCCAGTGCAGCATGTGACCAAGCCTCTATATATAAGCTGGAGTCGCGTAGCGCCGCACGCACATGCGGTCTTATTAGTGTAGGGAGAGAATGCTGCCGCTGATAGGGACAGCTTAGGAAGGAATTCTGCAAACTGGTACATTAGTAGGGTGGGGTGCACTTCATATCTGAGAGTCAAATAGAAGCTTCAAATACCGCGCTTACATCAGAGTTTTAAAAAGTCAATTTTTTGGTGCTAAATAGTACATTAGTGGCATAGTACATTATTGGAAGGCACTTCATATTTGAGAGTCAAATAGAATCGTCAAATACCGCTGTCACATTGCAGTTTTAAAACTTAAAATTATTTGGATGCTAAAAAGTACGTTAGTGGGGTGCACTTCATATCTGAGAGTCAAATTGAAGCGTCAAATACTGCTGTCACATTGCAGTTTTAAAACTTAAAATTATTTGGGTGCTAAACTGCTAAATAGTACATTTTGGGGTGTGCACTTCATATCTGAGAGTCAAATAGAAGCATCAAATACTGCGGTTACAGCGCAATTGTAAACATTCTAATTGTTTTGCTGCTAAACTGCTAAATAGTACATTTTGGGCGTGCTCTTCATATCTGAGAGTCAAATCGAAGCGTCTAATAGTGTGGTTACAGCGCAGTAGTAAACATTCTTATTTTCTTGGTGTTAATCTGCTAAATAGGACATTTGCGGACTGCACTTTATATCTGAGAGACAAATAGAAGCGTCTAATAGTGTGCTTACAGCGCAGTGATAAACATTCTAATTGTTTTGGTGCTAAACTGCTAAATAGTACATTTTGGGGCGTGCACTTCATATCTGAGAGTCAAATAGAAGTTTCTAATACTGCGGTTACAGCGCAATTGTAAACATTCTAATTGTTTTGGTGCTAAACTGCTAAATAGTAAATTTTGGGTTGTGCACTTCATATCTGAGAGTCAAATAGAAGCTTCTAATACTGCGGTTACAGCGCAATTGTAAACATTCGAATTGTTTTGGTGCTAAATAGTACATTTTGGTGCGTGCACTTCATATCTGAGAGTCAAATAGAAGCGTCAAATACTGTGGTTACAGCGCAATTGTAAACATTCTAATTGTTTTGCTGCTAAACTGCTAAATAGTACATTTTGGGGTGTGCACTTCATATCTGAGAGTCAAATAGAAGTTTCTAATACTGCGGTTACAGCGCAATTGTAAACATTCTAATTGTTTTGGTGCTAAACTGCTAAATAGTAAATTTTGGGTCGTGCACTTCATATCTGAGAGTCAAATAGAAGCTTCTAATACTGCGGTTACAGCGCAATTGTAAACATTCGAATTGTTTTGGTGCTAAATAGTACATTTTGGTGCGTGCACTTCATATCTGAGAGTCAAATAGAAGCGTCAAATACTGCGGTTACAGCGCAATTGTAAACATTCTAATTGTTTTGCTGCTAAACTGCTAAATAGTACATTTTGGGCGTGCTCTTCATATCTGAGAGTCAAATCGAAGCGTCTAATAGTGTGTTTACAGCATACTGGTAAACATTCTTATTTTCTGGGTGCTAATCTGCTAAATAGTACATTTGCGGCCTGCGGTTCTCTTCATATGTGAGAGTCAAATAGAAGCATCTAATAGTGTGCTTAAAGCGCATTTGTAAAAATTCTAATTTTCTGGGTGCTAATCTGCTAAATAGTACATTTTGAGGCCTGCTCTTCATATCTACAAGTCATGCTACAACAAAATTAAATTTTCAAATATATATGGGCCAACCAGGGGCTGCAAACAACAAAGTTTTACTGGTTACATTCATGACTACACACTCTAGTGAACAGGACATTCATGTAGTGTATTCTTTTTTATAAAATCATACAGCATCCTTTCATGTACTTTTCAGATGTCATATTGTGAATTACCAATTTTTGTGTAGCCTGATTTTTTTTTTTTTTTAAAGTGAAAAATAAGTGTTATTGTGATCGCTTCATATACAGTAGCATTAATATATATTTCTATATTGTGTAAAGACACAACTACAAAGTTAAAAACCAAACACCAAAACAACGTGCCAGACAATCTACCTGTGCATGGCTAGTGTGATACAATAAGTCTACATCTTAAAAATGCAATAACCCACAGAAGATGGTCGAGAATTTTTTTTGCAAATGGAACTTTGATTCGAATTTACTACATCGTCACTTGTAATATTGTTTCACACCTACAAAACTTGTTACACAGATCTAAGTGATAGAAAACAGATTGATATTTTCTACACTATATTTAAACCAGTGATCAATAGCTAAGAGGTACTTCAACAATATTGTAATTCTGGGGCAATACCCTCACAAGTCAAACTGAGAGGTCAGTTTATAGGGAAATCTGTTGCCTGGATACAATTCTAAAACAATTTCCATATGTCCTTTGCAGACTTTACATGCTGGAAAAACACAAGTGCCAACTGCGGTGGCTTTCTGCAGTGTGCATACCGGAAAGGAGGGCAGGGTTGAGGAGTGGGTGGAAGATGATGTGGAGGATGATGAGGTCCTAGACCCCACATGGAATCAAGGTCATGCGAGTGTGCAGTTTGGAGGAAGAGGCGCTGGTCGCACAGAGGCCCCAGCACAGCATAAGAGGGAGCAGGGTGCAAAAGCGGAGCAGGCGTCCCCTAGTGCTCGTCGGCATGTATTAGCTCGAGAATTACCAGTTATCCAAGTAATACATGTAGCAATTAAAGGATCCATAATAGAGTTGAGCGAACCCGAACTGCAAAGTTAGACTTCGTACCAGATTTAACGATCCATTCGTAGTTTCACAGTGAGGTGGGCAGTCCAGTGACCAGGACCCAGACACTGTCTGGGCGGCGGTCGGATGACCCGGACCCAGTATGCCTGATGTTGAAGTTAGGAGTCACAGTGTGGAAAGGATTAGCAGGGTCTGGTGCAGGATAACCGCACGCCCACTGGTGTTGAGCACCAGCGTTTGTGTTGCCACATACCAGGACCCTAATGCTTCAGTAAAAAGAGTACTGGATAACAGAAGCCATCACTAGACTGATCCGCAACTTGGAACAGGATGTGACATTCACTGTAGCGGCTGTGCGCGCTTTTGGTGTTGTCACCCTGCTGCTGCTCTCCTGTCTGCTCTGCAGCGTAACTTCGGCCTTCCTGCTCACGGCCACATGAGACTGTGCGAGCAGCAGCAGGCGATAGTGGAGTTTCAGCTGCAGCACGCATGGGTCAGTGGTTCTGCACCAGACTTCCCTCCAATTGATCAGAATTAAAGGATTTCAAGTGGACTCATTACAATTACAGGGCCTCTAAAGAGTCCTGTATTGTTATTTGTCATCACTACCTTCCCACGTCGGGAGTGGGTCATTTGCGCGCCTGCTGCCTTCCTTGTATGTGGTAGCCGTTTCTCAGGGTACCTGTACGGAATGGAACCCTGCTTCCCCGTTACCCGTGGTCACCATGGTGGGCGCAGAAACTGACATCAAAAGTTTATATGGATGACATCCGCATGCAAAGTCGCTGCCACGGGGATGTGCGATTGGCCCGAGGTTCTCTAGAGACAACAAAGTGCCTGCGCTACTGTAATGTCAAAAGCTACTCTGTGGAACAGAGTTGTCTTTTTTTATATGTCCCAATAATTTGGGGGCTACCCCAATTAAAATAAATATATATATATATATATATATATATAAACCAGTGTTGGCTACCTCATCCTCCTCCTCCACCGCCACAGTCACCGCCTTCTCAACTTTTTGGGTCACTTAGTATAAACTAGGTACACATTAGCAGAAGCTTGTGAAGGCCTTTCTCCATGCATCAGGAGTTGAGCATTTCTCCATGCATCAGGACTGCAAGAAATGCACCGCAGTCCGCAAATGTTTCTTTTTTGTATGTCCCAGTATTTTGTGGGCTACCACAATAAAAAAAACCCATAAAAAACAGTGTTGGCTACCTCCTCCTCCACCGCCACGGTCACCGCCTCCTCAACCTATGGGTCACTTAGTATAAACTAGGTACACATTAGCAGATGCTTGTGAAGGCCTTTTCTCCATGCATCAGGAGTGTGGCGGAACCAACCTCGCCACTATGCACTGGAGAAGCCTGGTTGCCAGCCTCCTGCCATGTGACTATGGCCCCTGGGATTTATTGCCCTTTAAAGACATGATTTGGGCATAATGGATTTGTGTTGTGCTGCTGCTGGCCCTTTTAAGAACCATCTGGGGACATACTGTGGAGTTACTGGGTGGCCACCATTTCCTGTATCAGAAGCACATGGTGAGAACAATGGATGGCGGCCATTTTAACTCACAGACACTGTGTGGACTTTTCAACACGGTGCCATCTCGCCAGTATTTGTTGCACAGAGACATCGTGTGGTGGTTTTGGACTATACAGCAGGGGACACATTATACAGTGATTGTTTTTTATTTAGCCTGTATATGTTCTGCAGAATCTGTATTAAACTGTATTTTCCAAAGTACTGAATGGATCTGGTTGAATTTTGGATATGTGGTTCACCCAGATCCCCCAGTTCCAATGATATACTTTTTTATGGGGTTATTGCATGTTTTGGGGTCCCTGTGATGTGTTCTATGAAACTGTATTTCTCAGTAATCATATCACAGCCAGAGGGGAGGATTTTGTGTGGGAGTATCTGGGTGTATTGTATGGATTGATTGGCTGTTTTGTAACGCCCTGTGGGCTGTACTATGTTTGTGGATTGGGAATAAAAGAGACTGTATGTGACAGTACAGGGAGTTCCTGTTTTAACCCTCAAAGTGAAGTGTCGTCTCATTATTGGGGGAAGGATTCATTGTATGCTGTTCCAGTTTGACTGCTAGGAGAGTAAACCTATTCGTATGGTTCCTATTCAACTGTCTACTGCATTCATATGCTTGAGAGAAGGTATACGCTTCTCTGGTTCGGTGATTGTGGTGTCTGCTGCAGTGCTTGGTGTCCTCAGGAAGCACTAGGAGCATCTTTCAACAGAGGTACCCAGTCGGGGTGCCAGGCGATCCGTTACAAGGAGTTGAGCATTTCTCCATGCATCAGGACTGCAAGAAATGCACTGCAGGCCGCAAATGTTTCTTTTTTTGTATGTCCCAATATTTTGTGGGCTAACCCAATAAAAAAAAAAAAAAAAAGAAACAAATAAAACACAGTTTTGGCTACCTCCTCCTCTTCCACTGCCGCTTCCACCTACACCGCCACGGTCACCGCCTCCTCAACCTATGGGTCACTTAGTATAAACTATGTACACAAGAGCAGAGGCTTGTGAAGGCCTTTTCTCCATGCATCAGGAGTTGAGCTCAGTTTGAACAATGAAAGAGAATACCCTGCACTCCAACCCTCTCTCAAATAGATAATTCTGTTGATCCTCCTGACAGGCATGCTTTAGATTTGGTTTATGTTCTTCCAAAGCTAAAATCAAAGATTCCATCAAGTGCTATTTTATGGCTCAGCTGTATTTTTACTTTTTAGGTATTTAATGTTATTTTAAGTGATTTCTCCATCCACATTTGTCCTACTTTTACCCCCATTTTACTTCCTTTTGCAGCCCTCAGCCCTTTCCAGGACTTTTTTAGAGGCATTTTTGTGCCCAAAGGTTCGGGTCCCCATTGACTTCAATGGGGTTCGGGTTCTGGGTCAAGTTCGATCCCGAACCTCGACTTTTGTTTCAAAGTTCGGCCGAACCCGCCGGGCCCGAACATCCAGGTGTCCGCTCAACTCTACACATAACCTTTTAGGTTTTTGCTTCCCAAGCACTACCAAGTCTCAATAGCAAACCAGTAACCAACCTCATGCTGATGATTTGATGATTTGCATTACCAATGAAAATCTTTTCCTAAGTTGTGTTTCAAAGCTGTTGTATACAGCAAACACAGACTCAAATGAATCCATGTTTAAAACGGAATGAGGCAAAAATGTGATTCTTTGCTAAACTATTTTTCATATGCCCACCCATAATCCTTTGTAGTAGTAACATCACTGCAAATTTGTGATTTCCGTGGGAAAAGCAAGTCTTATGGCTTGACTGGTGTGCAGATTTTTGTTTAACATTGTATTAACTATCCACAGACTTCAGGTGGAAGGGGTTTTCAATAACAATTTTTTCCCCTCCATAACCTTTTCAGTTTTGATATATATTTATATATATATTGTATGTAATTTCATTCTAAGTGTATTGTTATATTAATATATTTAAGTATGAAATTATATATACATAAGCGTCCGAAAATGGCAACGGCTTTGAAGCCCATTATAACGGGGACAGCATGGAACATCATAACGGCGTTAAGGGGTTAAAAGGGAACTGTCACTTTCCTAGATTTATAATATCATGTTTACTTATCCCCTACATTTCAGAAATGTGTATTTGTGAGATGTGAAAAAAAATTAGATGTAGAATTCCGCACTTTTTTTGTCCTGCAAATAGGTTCCTCCTCACATCTCCCTTGTCAATCATTGTTAGTTTTATCTTTGTTCTATCTTTGTACCTGGCACACAACAAAGAGAAAGCATTCAGAGGAAAGAATAAATAAAACAATGTTTGTATTTCTATTCCTCATTTGCAATGTGTGTTTTGGCTGTGCTTAAGATAAATTGTATTGCAATGTCATTTGCAAAAGGAAAATACACTATGTATGAAATTATGTATATATATTCTATGTAAGCAGTATTTGGGCTTATTGGATTTTGAAACCCTTTTTCTGCCCCTTTGAATACATGAGAAGGTGTGCTCTTCCCCCGTTTCCTGTCTATTGTTCTCCAGCAGGGTGTTGTCCCAGGGTGTTGTGGTTCCTCACAGGACCAGTCGATGAGGACTGCCAGACCAGTTGGAACTTGTTGCTAAACTTTAACCCCATGTTGATTTGACTGTGGTATCTGAGCGCTGTTCGGATATAGTGAGCGCTCAGATTGTGGGGGTTCTGTTCAGTATGATAGGAATTATGTATTTTTGTGTGTTTTTGCTGTTGTTGTAAATGGAGATATTTTCTGTATGCTGGAGATAATTGGCTTACCACACCATGCCATGCTTGCGGTCGGTCAAATAGGTCTTCCATCTATCTTTTGAACCACTGGACCAATTCGTATGATTTTGACACATGTTTGTATTTGGAGTATGCTGAATCTGGAAATGTAAGTTATGTAAATGTGATGTATACTTTTAAAGTTATGAATATTGTGCAAAACTGTGTATTTTCCTGCCTGTGATAATTATGTTAGCCCATTGTGTTCAGTAATTGTATCGCAGGCAGAGGAGAGGATTTTGTGTGTAATTGCTTGGAGTGTCTGAGTGTATTGTACGTATTGATTGGTTGTTTTGCAAAACCCTGTGGGCTGTACTATGTTTGTAAAATGGGCATAAAAGCAGAGTGTTTGATTAAAAGCTTCAGTTCTACTTCACCCTCAATTTGGAGTGCCGTCTCTTATTGGGGGAATATGCTACAAGGGATTGCTATGCTAGTCATACTCTCTTGCTATATCACTACTAAGCTCTTGTAAGAGCTTGTTCCTGTCTTGCTCTCTGAAGGAGTCTACGGTGGTTATAGTGTCGGTTGGAGTGCTTGGAGCCCACAGGAAGAGCACCAGTCGGGGTGCCAGGTGATCCGTTACATTGGTGGCAAGCAGCAGGATGGCGTCCTGGTGTGAGAGGAACAACACCCTGGAGACACCGGAATTATTATGGAGCGGCATAGAGCCAGCGAGTCCCTGGACAACGCTCGAGGTGGACGATGAGTTTAACTGGAGGTTACAGAACCTCTTAACTCCACTAGATAAGCCAATAGTAGAGGTAACCAGGTTGGACTGCAGAGAGGGCGCCCGACAAGAGATGTGGGAAGAAACCCTAGAGGGTGTCCAGCGTTGGCGAGTTGAGCGTCTCCCCAGCAAGGAGCAATGACTACAAGCCCGAATGGCCCTACAGATGCCTATGCTGGGAGAACAGCCGTGGGAGGAATTGGTGATGCAGCTTAATTCGCTGGCATGGATGGAACTGAGTATCGACGATGCATACCAAGCGCTACGTTGGTACGCGGTTCAGCGTGGTCCCAGAATGGCCAAGTTCGACAGACCGGAGGGCAAGGATTACTATGGCCCTGGTTTATTATGGGGGGTCTTTGCAGAACCGGAATTCGGGAGTGCGGCAGAGTCACGGCTTTGGGACATATTTGACTACAGAGAGGCATAAAAGCAGGGGTTGTGGAATAAAAGTTCTGCTCCTGATACTGTGTGTCGTCCAGTTATTGGGAAAGGTGATGGGATACTATTGGATTTTACTGCTGATTGTGCTTGTTATGCTGCTGGGTTATTCTCTCACTGTGGGTACTGTGCCTGGGATTATTGCTTGTTCCTGAGCCACACCTGGACTACCAGCGGAAATAGTCTGTGAGAAACCAGCGTTCCGCTACATACACCAAGTATACCAGTGGCACGCCTCAGGCCCACTAGCATCTCTCTTACCCCTAGGATACCTTGGCCGGACCTGTTTCCTTCAGAAGCAAGAATATATTGAAGTCTTCCTGTAACTGGTCCAAAGCAATTGGACTAATACTCAAGGTTAGTATCTACATACGTTCAAGCACATCATTCAAAAAGACAAGCCCCATCAGGTTAGAGAACTGGTGTGGCGAAAGTGACCTCGCCACTGGTTTTTGGAGGGGCCTGTTTGCCCGCCTCCTACCTTCTGACTATGGCCCCTGGGAGAGTTTGCCTTGTATAAACATTGTTTGGGCTTATTGGATATTGGGACACTTTTTCTGCCCCTTTGAATCCATGGGAAGGTGTGCCTTGTCCTCTCCCCCCCCCCACCCCCCGGACTTCCAACTAACTTTTTAACCACTGAAGGGAATTGTCTGAATTGTGGATATGTTTATATTCGTGTGATGATTAATAATATGTATTGTGTACAGTAATTATATCACAGGCAGAGGGGAGGGTTTGTTTGTCATGACTGGGAGTGTTTAACTGTATTATAGTTTATTTGATTGGCTGTGCTACAAAACCATGTGGGTGGCAACATTGTGTGAAAATGTGTATAAAAGAAACAATAAAACCACAGCTCTGTCTGTTCCTGTTTACATTCCAAAACTGTGTGTCGTCCTGTTATTGGAGGGAAGAAGCTTTGCTCCTGTGTCTGCTGTTCCAGTTTGCAGGAGATTCACCGGGGGAAAGTCCTTGTAAGGACTAGAGCTAATTCCCGAGTTCCCAGGACTGAGTGTCGTCCAGTGCCTGGAGGTGTCTGCTGTCCGTTACAACTGGAATTTAGGGTTAGGTGCTGGCCTTAGCAACCCTAAGTAAATACACCAGTCCCGCGTGGTCTACTCCCACCTCAACACTGAGTGTCGTCCAGTGCCTGGAGGTGTCTGCTGTCCGTTACAACTGGAATTTAGGGTTAGGTGCTGGCCTTAGCAACCCTAAGTAAATACACCAGTCCCGCGTGGTCTACTCCCACCTCAGCCCCACGGCCAAAATCATAGTTAGTCACCTCGCTCACCCTTCTTTAGGGCTCAGCTAGGGCTCCCCAAGTCACAGCCACACGTTTTGAATCTCTTACGGTCACAGAGAGGCCAACATCCCCCCACCATGTTCAAGTGGCCACGAATTCCCTCGGCCAAAATCATAGGTAGAGCCTCTCACTGCCACTTGGCACTAGCAGGCCCTCACCTATCACTTGGTTCTAGTTAAATTCTTCACCTCAGCACTGGTTAGCAGGCCAGTCCTCCAAAGGTCTCATCCTCCCCCACCTCCATAAAAACTTACTTATCCAAATCATTTTTCCTTTTTCAGAATGTCACAAGAATTCATCCCAATCATTGATCTGCCGTTGGTTGAAATACCCAGCACGCCAGTGAGGCCTGGGTCTCCAGAGGAATACCTCACCCCTTCTACCCTCAGATCCCTGAGATATTGGACTATTCCAAAAATATCAGCAGAGCTCAGACTCAGGGGTATCCCCTTTCCAGCCACTGCTAGAAAGGCAGAACTATACAGGCTCCTGACGGCACAGGCCAGCGACCCTAGGCCTGGCACTAGTTCGCAAGGGCTGTCAACTAACAACTCAGATTCCACTCAGGAGACCCATCTTCCAAATGATCAACAACAGGCTGCTGAAAGTGGAATCGGCAATAGCCACCCCAGGTGACTTGTCAGGCCCCTCAGGCCCTCCCCTAGCTGTCTCGGTCGTTCAGGCTTTCCCCCTCCCCACCAACCACAATCACTACCCTATATGTCTCACCGGCTCACTCTGTTCCAGCTTCCATAAAGAAGGAAATTCTGGATGGAAAGGATGTTAATCTAGTGTCACTACTCATAGCCTCTCAAGACATCCTAGAGAATAGAGCTTATAATTACGGTGACATTTCAGTGGTCTTAAAAGCCAGAGATCCACGATTTAATAAGCAACTTTCCATTCCCCAGTTTGTCATCGCCTTTGGCATTTATCGTGACGTTATCTGCACAGTGTACCTACATAGGAGGGAAGAGCTCTATTTGTACATGCACAAGGTAGTTGACTTAGGCATCAAGTACGGAGGGTCCTCATTTTATGACTATCATAAATCAGTGTCGGCCAAGGCAGCTACTCATCTGGCACAGTTTAACATAAGAATTGACTGGTGCCAGATGGACACAGAACTGTTTTGCCGTCACTTTGCCGGTTTGAGGCCCCCATCCTGTCCCTTCTGTAGTTCCACTTCTTACTCCACTGACTTGTGCCCTTGCAAGGCAGACCCTTCCACTTCCACTTCTCACCACTCCTTCACCCCACACACAAGACAGGAAGGCGGGCAGAGAGACAAGCTGGGCAGACCGGTTTCATTTCTAGGCAAGGCACAGGTGCAATAACTTTAATGCAGTGGCATGCAGTTTCAGTGCATGCAGGTTGTTGCACATCTGCTCTGACTGTCACCCAAGAAATGACTAACCAAGGTTAACATTGACATCCTGGATTACTATCTGCATTCACACCCAGCTAGGCATCTGGTAGATTATCTGGAGATGGGTTTCTCACAGGGGTTTCACACGGGCCTTATTGCCATCCCCACAGGTACACTTGAATGCCATAACCTACTATGAGCATCCAATGACCCGTTTACGGTGGACCACATTCTGTCCACGGAAATCAAGGCTGGTTTCATGATCGTCCCTTTCTTGTCTTCACCATTCTCATCCCGGCGTACCAACCCCATTGGGGTAGCCATTCACAAATACTCCAATAAAAAACGTTTGATGATTGACCTCTCTGTACCTCATTCCTTCTCCATTCCCAGCATCAACTCGTTCATACCCACTGAGTTCTCATTGCAACATGCCAAAATTTACGACCCCATACAAGCTATTATTACAACACGCAGTAAGGCATGGTTAAGCAAGACAGATATTACCAATGTCTTTAAACTGCTACCCATTCACCCCTCACTATGGCACTTGCATGGTGTTAAATGGAGGGACGAGTATTTTTTCTCTACCCAGCTCAAGTTCAGGTCTAGGAGCAGGCTATTCGACATCTTCGCAGAGACCTTCTGCTGGCTGCTCCTAAACATAGTCAGGTGTCCGTCCATTATCCACTATCTGGAAGGTTTTTTCTGTTGATTGAACCAGGCTCACAAACACCATGGCACCACAGCCCTTTTCACTACACTAGAGGTCCCTCTGTCGCCAAGAAAAACGCTTGATCCCTCTACCAAGCTTGTTTTCTTGGGCATAGTCTTAGAATCCACAACTTTCCAAGCCAGCCTACCACCAGAGAAATTGACTCACATTAGGGACGAAATTGTCCTGCTCCTGCAGAGTGTTACATGCACAAGGAAGGGACTCCAGTCCTTATTGTGGTCCCTTAACTTCGCGATGCGTATCATTCCGCAGGGTAGGTCTTTTGTCTCTAGGCTAATTAATTTGCTCCATGGTGTACCCGACTCCTGCCCAATCATACTGGACGGTCCGGCCAGGGCAGATTTACACATGTGGAGTAGATTCTTGCCCGAATGGAACGCGGTCTCTTTGTTCATTCCTCCACTTTCAGAGCTCTCACCCACAATTTACACAGATGCAGCAGCAGACACAGGGTTCGCAGCTTGTGAAATCATTAACAAGGGGCGGTCATCCTCGTTAACTATTATGAGGCTGATTCACAAGCTGACTTGGCTGGCAGTAACCTCTCAGTTCCATCTAGTCTGCATTCACATTCCTGGTGTCCATAACACAGCTGCTGATGCTCTTTCATGCTCTCAATTTCAGGTCTTCTTCCAGGCACTCCCTACGGTCCATCACCTGCCATCCAGGATACCACCATTCCACAAGCTAATTCTGGATTAAGCTGGCTATTACACCACGCACAGGCACGCACGCACCACGCACTTTCACCCAACTATCACTTACGCTAGGGCACTGACTATTTTTAATAAATTCACTGCAGAGTTTTACTTACACTGAGACTTTTCCATTAAAACTATGGTGGCTTTGCCTCCTTCTGTCACCTACACCTTAAATTATCACATAATACCATAAAACTCTACCTTACCAGGGTACAACACCACGTCCTCACAACCTTTCCTAATTACGCACCTTTCTTAACTTCCTACCCTATTAAGAAAATCCTCAAGTGTATTTATAATGTTACTGTTCCCCCTGGCACTACCAGATTACCGATAGATGGTCCCATATTTGTCTTACTGGACAAATCCCCATTTGACTGTAATACAAATCTTGTCATCAAAGCCGCCATCTTTATGGCTTTCCATGGTTTCCTCAGACCTAGGGAGTTCACAGTCATACGTCATGTAGATACTGCATTATGCCTTAAACTTTCTCACCTAAAGAAAGTAGAAGACCACTACATTCTTTCATTACCTTCTCCTAAAACAAATCACACCGCTTAACCAACTATCATTCCCCTCTTCCTTACCGAGAATGTTTGGTGCCCAGTAAAAATATTTGACATACTCCTGTTGTGTCACCACACGCACTCACCTGACACTCCACTATTACTATTTTGTCTGGGGATGGATAGATGTTGACAACTTATGACTTATCTGAAGGTTTTGACAGAATTCTTTCCAAAATACAGAAGTGAACTAAACTCCTCTATCGGTGGTTATGTCTTCAGGGATTCCATGAACATGTTCTTTAATAAAAAATATGAGCAAAAGATAATGCAGAAGGAACAGTAGGGAGAGGACTGAAGTGTACCATTTCCGTAAGACAGTTGACTATGGTTAATACACATGTATTACCTTCCGAGGGAGACAGTTCTACAATGAAGTCCATACTTATGGATGTCCAAAGAGCATGAGGAATGTGTAGAGGCTGTAACAATCCAGATGGGAGTTCAGTAGATTTCTTTTTTCTTTGACATTCCTCGCAATTCCGATGTAATTTTTTAATATACTTAGAATAGAATGGCCTCCAGAAATACTTTCTAAATGATTGAATGGTTTATATCACCCCGGCATGTCCTGTAAGGGGTTTATCATGGATGTAAGATAGAATGATGTTTCTTGCAGAGGTGGGAATGTAGAGTAGTTCACCTTTATACCATAACGCATTCTTTTTGTAAAGAGGCAATTCAGGAGTATATGATGAAACAATCTCATGGGAAAAGGATGACAGTAATCCAAATATTTTTCATGGAGGAATAATACTAGACATATCAGAAAATGGAATAATTTCAAAAGAACGGGAAAGGGCACCTGCCTTTCCATTTTTGTTACCAGGGTGATGAGTTATATGAAAGTCAAAATGTTCAAAATAAAAGTGACCATTTTGCAAGTTTAGGGTTTAGATGTTTTGCAGAACGGATGTATTCAAGGTTTTTATGATCAGTTAGTATTATTAAAGGTATCTGGCAATCTTCAAGCAGATGTCTCTAGTTCTCTAGAGAGATTTTAATTGATAGTAGTTCCTTTTCTCCAACACTGTAATTCCTCTCAGAGGAAGTAAGTTTCTGTGATAAATAGGCAACTGGGTGTAGAGGAGAGGAGGGATCTTTCAGTTGGGAGAGAACAGCTCCAACAGCAATGTCTGAGGTGTCTACTTCTAAAACGTATTGAAGTGAAGAGTCAGGTTGTCTGAGTATAGGAGCGGTTGTAAAACTTTCTTTTAATGAATTAAATGCTGATTGTTCTCTTTTATTCCATTTAAAAAGGCAATCTTGTTTTGTAAGATTTTTTAGTGGTGCCACAATAAATGAAAGTTCTTAATGAAGTTCTTAATAAATCTTCTATAGAAATTTGAAAAAAACAATAATTCTTTGTACAAACAGAATAGGAAGGTAACCCTCAAAACCTTCAAGGATAAATCGAACAAACAGAACAAAGGATACAGGTAGCGACAAAATACATACAATATGGTGGTAAGTAATAAAAAAATAAATGCAATATTGTGGTAAGTAATAAAAAAGGTACCAAGTAAAAGATAAAAATGTCCTTTTGAGGTTTCAAAAGTCTTCATATGTTGAATAAGATGTCTCTGGAGTGGTATCACAAATCAATGGCAAATGCAAAATAGAAAATAGGAAACCAATAGTGCAGTATCTTGTTCTTTTTGACAAACCTGGTCTCATATTTCCGCTATATAGATGACCTATTTTTTATCTGAAATGAATCCGAAAGTTCTCTTAACTCATTTTTTAAACATCTTAATGATAATGATAAAGGTATCGTTTTAACTACAGAATACAGTAAAGAAGAAATCAATTTTTTAGATCTTTAAATTTTTTAGACTTGAGACTTTTTAAAAAAAGGTTTGTACAAACACTGTCATTGACCAAAAAAAGCTGCCACTATACCCCTGGCTTGAGAGTGCCCTAAAAAGTCAGTTTTTAAGATTAAAAAGAAACTGCTCAAAACCAGAAGATTTCGATGAACAAACTATTATTTTAAGGAATACATTTTTAAATAAAAATTATTCAGAAGATAAATGAAATGCAATTATAAAAAAAGTAAAATTGAATGATAGGGACAGCCTCCTAACTTATAAAGACAAAAGTACAAACAAAAAGACCACACCATATATTCCGATTATATTTGATTATAACAATAAGAACAAAGTTATTAAAAAAAATAATCCAAAACCACTGGCACATTTTACAACAAGCTGATGTTCTTAATAAGATTATTCCCGAGAAGACCAACATCATATTTAGGGGTGCTCCAAATCATCATATTTAGGGGTGCTCCAAATTTTAAAACCCTTCTCACAAAAATTTTTACAAAAAATAAGCAATCTAAAATCTCCACTTTAACAGACAGAAAATGTTTTTTTTTTTAATGCAAAATATGTATTGTGTGTAAAACCACTCAAGGGTTAATTCCTAACTAAAGATCCCATTTGAAGTCAAATGTAACCAACATATTTTATGACAAAAGAATTTGTTACATGCAACTCAAAAAAATATAATTTGCATATTGGAGTGCCCTTGAGGCTGTGGCAAACAGAAGGTTGTCTGCTTTTATTGTATATAAGGATGTATTCGTGTGTGTTTTAAATGGAAAAAATGTATTGTATGTAAAACCACCCAAGGGTTAATACCTAGCAAAATAACCCATTTGAAGTCAAATGTCACCAACATATTTTATGACATAAAAGAATTTGTTACATGCAATTTAAAAAATGTAATTTGCCTATTGGAGTGCCCTTGAGACCTCCAATACGTAGGCATGACATTAAGAAATTTAAAAACAAGAATATCTGAACACTGCCGCAATATTAAAAACACACAGTTTCAAAACATTTCCTGACACATCACCAGAAAAATGCTTGTAGTTTAAAATTTATAGGTATAAAATAATGTACAATGCCATGGAGAGGAGGGGATATAAAAATATTTTAGGTAGAAATGAGGTGGAATGGGTTTTTAATTTGGACACTCTTGTACCAAAAGGTTAAATGCAGATTTTGATCTTTTACATTTTTTATGATCTTTCAAATTTATGGTTCAAATAACAAGCAAAGCTATTGTGTTTTTAATGCTCATATATGGTATAAACATTTTTTAACTGTTTTATTCAATATGTCTATATCTATGTACATTACTCCAAGTTCTAGCCCGTTAAATCCACCCCTTTTCCTATTTTTACATCTCCTTTCAGATTTTGCCTTAATATTATTTCTGGTGTGTTTAATTCTGCCCACTTTTTGCTCATATACTATTCCTATCATAATTTCTTTTTTATTCTTTATTAAATCGCTGTTATTCAAACCACAGAGGTATATTTATGAGCTAGTTGCTATCACTAAACTCTCTCTAAAAAATTACCAGCCCCCTTCTCACACCTCAGATTTAATAATTCAATCCATTTATTTTCCAAACACCTTGACACCTCATATAGCATTGATCCATTCTTATTATCCCCCTTCTTCACTTTCCTTAATTACTAGAATTCCATTTAACAAAGTCTATTCCATATTAGTTATTTTGCCAATCTGATACCCTTTTCAAAGATGGCCGCCCTCTCTTCTCATCTCGGACAAGTTACTGTCTGATCACTACATTTCCCATAACACCCAAAATACCCCGAGCATTAGCATCTCACATCTTTAATTGCGGTTTTACTAATCACTATATGTTTCACAAATTAATACATTTTCACTTTGCAATGTATTCCTTTTTACTGTCATAATTTCGGAATATATTTCAAAAATAAGTATAATATTACCTTTTATCAAGGTCCATAAGTTTCAGTTTTATATATTTTTTTTAAAAAGCGAGTCTTATTTGTATTGGATTTCGTCTAAATGTTTTTTGAATACATTTTTTTTAAAAATCATGTGACCATGGTCGCATGACCTGTGACATCCTTTTGGCGCCAAAATTCAAAAAATGTATGTCTTTAAGTCTCCTATATAATCCCAAGCTGCCAGGTATATGTTTTATCTCACTTGAAGAAGCCTAATAGGGCAAAATGCGTTGTGATTTTATTACCATTTGTTTAAATAAAAGTAAGATTTTTTAAACTACATATTTGCTTTGGGGCAGTCTTTTATACTTTTATTTTTTATTTTATTTTATTTATACCTAGTGCAACCTATTTCCCAAAAACATCAGGTCTATCATCAAAAGTATACCAGGTGGGGATTGTTACACCCACGCTGTTACCACAGAGCGGTTTGTCTGCGCTCAAAATTACAAGTACATTTCATTTTACTATTACATATTTGTAAATATGGAGAGCACTATGGGCCTTCTTTTTATTTAATTGCATACAAACTACAGTACAACTACCATCTGAGGGATATCCTACAAGTGGGGAGTTGAAATACCACTTTAAGCTGTTTTACTGAGTGCTGGTTATAGCTCTGAAAATCATGAGTTGGCAATTTTTAGTTCTATGTTGTCTATAGTCCATAGACTTACAATACTGCACTATTGGTCTCCTATTTTCATTTTTGCATATGCCATTCATGTGTGATACCACTCCAGAGACATCTTATTCAACATTTGAAGACTTTTAAAACCTCAAAAGGACAGTTTTATCGTTTACTTGGTACCTTTTTTATTACTTACCACAATATTGTATTTTTTTTTTTTTTTTTATCACTTACCACAATATTGTATTTATTTTGGCGCTACCTGTGTCCTTTGTGCTGTTTGTTCGATTTATCCTTGAAGGTTTTGAGGGTTACCTTCCTATCAGGTGTGCAGCCCCCTTGTGATCAGTTATTGTAGCGCTGTTCCGCCCTTACTTTTTGTGTTCTATACTATACATTTCCCTTTGGTTCTAGCTGCTTATATTTCAGATCACATTTACCATGTCTATCTTTGATTTTAGGAACAATCACACCATAAATATTAATGATGTTTTTAATAAAGGTGACCATAGTCCCATCTGTTTTAGACCACCATCTTTTAGTTAACAAGAGCTTTTTATAAAGTTGGAAAAAGCTCTAACCAATGAAATAATATTGAAATGCGAAATTGCAACTTTCAAAAAAAATATATTAATGAAAGAATCACTACCAGAGGTCTGAGGTTGTTTAAACACCTTACCTCAGACCAAGAAGATGAAGAATTCATGAACGAATGGTACAGTAAACTTGAAACCTGTACATTCGGTCTCATGGACACATTAATTATCAAGAAAAGTAAAACAGTATCTATTTTAGACATAGAAATTAATGATCTGAAAGAAAAACTTAGACCATACATTGACACACCAGTATTCAAACTAAATTCGATTCTTATTCAAAATACGATCGAAAAGGTAGAAATGGACACTAAACATATAAAGGTGAAATAATACGTTTGAGACAAACATGATTATTCAAATAATCAAATCAGAACATACCACCAAAACAAAAAATACCACTCTGATCCCCTTGATTATAATATTTAATGGGCACATAAGCATTTTTTTATACACATTTTCCCACAAGGTTACCACCCACGTGGACCTTGTTTGGCACTGAAGACAAAAGCTTAACAACCAATCAGTTACAGTTACACAGTTAAACACTCCCATTCATTACTGTACATTCCTCCCCTCTGCTTGGGAGATAATTGAGTTAATTGCTGTATCAACTCAATTATCTTCAAGCGAAAAAATATACTTTTTTTCCAATTTTCATAACACCAAAACTACACATTTTCAATAAAAGCATCAATTTCAATAAAAGTAAAATTTTCTGAACAAGCATATCTAGGGGACAAACATACTCAAAAATCATCCGAATCCGTTCAGGGGTTCGGGAGATAGCTGAAAGTCCCATCCCTGCCCCATTCAGCTTGTGCGGCCGGTCCCTTTTTGGATTTTAAAAATACAGAACAGTTATTCTTTTTATTGTTTATGAGTTTGCTGGTCATGTGCCGCCCCGTTCGTGCAATACTTTTACTGAACGCCGCCTCGTTTGTGTAATTCTGGGTGAAGCTAAGTGGTCCTGGAACTCTCAGCGGTGTTCAGGAGTTTGAGTGTCCTAAAATAGTTCCAGACACCCGACAACCAAACACCGCTGAACGCATTCGACAAAACAAGATGGCCGCCGCCACGTGTTCGTACATACGAATGGACAGCCACCCAGTGAGCCACTTAAAATGCTTGCGGTTTGCGGTCTGGCACAGAGTCAAGAGGGTAATTGGCGGCACACGCCTGAGCTGGGTGGTCTCTAGTTCGGCAGTTTGTTCGTTCATACGAATGGGTTAGCATTGTAATTCGTTTTCCTATTCGTATGTTTAAATATAACACTGGTAACAAATCCAGGGGGTTACAATGTTTCAAGTCTGTTGGCCAGGCAAAAACAAGGGGTTCTGTTACATGGCTCCCCTTTTGTGGAACACCCCGGCAGACCCAGTTTGATCCTTTTCGGGTCAGCTTGGGGATAGTGATGTCGCGAACACGAAATTTTCGGTTCGCGAACGGCGAATGCGAACTTCCGCAAATGTTCGCGAACCGGTGAACTGGGCGAACCGCCATAGACTTCAATGGGCAGGCGAATTTTAAAAGACACAGGGACTCTTTCTGGCCACAATAGTGATGGAAAAGTTGTTTCAAGGGGACTAACCTATCACCTAGGACTGTGGCATGCCGGAGGGGGATCCATGGCAAAACTCCCATGGAAAATTACACAGTTGATACAGAGTCTGGTTTTAATCCATAAAGGGCAGAAATCACCTAACATTCCTAAATCACAATCAATATGGATTGACACCTGACATATGACATATTGACACCTTGACATATGGATTGACACCTGTCCTCAGAGCCCCTGATGCACACGGACACAGAGCAGAATAGAGACTGGTCCCCCTACATAGGGTCACTTGGCAGATATGGATTGACACCTGTCCTAAGGATCCCTGATACACACTGACACAGAGCAGAATAGGGACTGTTCCCCCTACATAGGGTCACTTGGCAGATATGGATTGACACCTGTCCTCAGAGACCATGAAACACACTGACACAGAGCAGAATAGAGACTGTTCCCCCTACATAGGGTCACTTGGCAGATATGGATTGACACCCGTCCTAAGGATCCCTGATACACACTGACACATCGGGTCACTTGGCAGATATGGATTGACACCTGTTCTAAGGTTCCCTGATACACACTGACACAGAGCAGAATAGGGACTGTTCCTCCTACATAGGGTCACTTGGCAGATATGGATTGACACCTGTCCTCAGAGACCATGATACACACTGACAGAGAGCAGAATAGAGACTGTTCCCCCTACATAGGGTCACTTGGCAGATATGGATTGACACCTGTCCTCAGAGACCATGATACACACTGACACAGAGCAGAATAGAGACTGTTCCCCCTACATAGGGTCACTTGGCAGATATGGATTGACACCTGTCCTCAGAGACCATGATACACACTGACACAGAGCAGTATAGGGACTGTTCCCCCTACATCGGGTCACTTGGCAGATATGGATTGACACCTTGTTACAAACTGCTATTTGTAACTGGCCCTTTAAATGGCAAATTGCCCTGCTTCCCTGGGTTGTGGAGAAGCCTATTTGCCAGCCTCCTCCCGCATGACTATGGCCCCTGGGAGATTGTGAAATGGTATGCACTTTTATTTGGTGCGTATGGCCCTTTAAGACTGTCGGTGGGCATATTGGGGCTTATGGACTCTTTATGTGACTGGTGCTGGCCCTTTAAACACCTTTTTTGGGACATCAGGAAGATTGGGACACTGCCCCTTTAAGGCCGTGTCCCCAGACTTGTTGGGGACACTGCCCCTTTAAGACAGTGTCCCCTGTGTCCCCAGACCTGGTGCAAACCCTTTGTGCCTGCCTGGCTATTTCACACCTGGTTCAGTAAATGGGGCTTACTGAACCAAGTACCACACAGGCAGACCACCCAGAAGTGGAAGTGTGCAGGCAATTTACCTCCCAGAAGCTGCGGTTAACCGCAGCTTAATTGACAATGCTGGGAGGTCTTTGTTCGTTTGCCGAACACGTGGCGGCGGCCATCTTTGATCATTCGACGAGGTTAGCGGTATGTGTAGCCAAATTCATGGAACTAAAATCGGCTACACATTTCCGCGAACACCGCTGAGCTCTACCTTCTACCCTACTGGTTTTACAGCTGCAGATACTAAGTCCCATTCGGCGATGGTACTTAGTCGTTTTTTCAGCTGTTTTTTTCAGCCTTATTTCAGCTGCAGAGACTAAGTCCCATTCGGCGATGGGACTTAGTCGTTTTTTCAGCCTGAAATAGACCGACCGCACAGCCCAAATCTATGGAACTGTTTTGGGCAGGAAAATGTGCTTGTGGTCGGTCATAAAGGGACCTCCAGCTAACTTTTTAACCCCTGGATGGATTTGGCTGATTTTTGGTTATATTTATGTTTTAAGTGTGCTGATTCCAAATATGTAATTATGAAGATGGGATGTGTAGTTTTAAAGTTACAGTGTATGGCTAAAAACTGTATTTTTACTGCCTGTGTTTAATTATGTTAATCTCTTCCCAAACGTCATTTCGTTCAAAGTGGAGAGAATGTTAAAAATATATATTTTATGTGACAATGCTTGAAAGCCTCATTCTAGCCTACCTCGGTATGTTTTAGCCTATGTCTAGCAACATATTAGCACCTACCACACGCTTTCACAAGCATGTATATTCTGATGTTAAAGTGTATTTTATAAACAGTGCAGTGAACCAGATCCGTAATTATCAGTGACCAAACACGTTTGTGATTATAGCCTGCATACTCCTAATTTTATACTGTGTTACTTTAATCTAGCCCATGTAAGCTTAGTATAATTATTTTATGTGTAATTATTTTAGGTTTAACTATTTTATGTTTTGATTAGCTTATGGCATAGCGTACAACCCATCTATCTAGAAAGATACAAGCGATGTAGCTCCGTGTTGCGTTTTGACATGCTTGAGCAATGTAAATTTATACTGTTTCTCTCACTTAAGCATAGTCAGACATAACCATGTCAATGCCTAGATATTGTAGCGATGACGCGCGACATGACTATTAACACTAAGCTACCATTACTCAACAACAACGTAAGTCAAAAAGACAGACGTAGTTACTCAGCTTGTACTTAATCTAAAAAATGTGCGCGTTTCCTCAAGATGCTGTACAACAGTTAAAAAATAAGTGTTTGTAAGTTACCCTTTTCACCTTAAAAAAATGTATGCATATCCAACTTGCCACAATACTGCTATCATATGTCTATAAAAATCGAGCCTGCTAAATGCTGTTGTGGCGACACAGGCACTGTTGTAACTACCTGCATACCAAAAATAAAGAATTAAAAAAAAATATATATATATATATATATATTTTTGTTCGGAGTGTGAGAAATGCTTTTCAGCCGCTTCTAATCCTAAGCATCATTTGAGGAGTCATACAGGAGAGAAACCTTATTTGTGGTGTGTTTAGTATTGTTCTGATCAGTTTAATACCTTTTGCGTCTCCTATCAGTGGATGTGTATATGGCAGCCATTTTAGGAACCGCACACCTGGGACCCGAGCAAGGTCACCTCATTCAACAGGCGACAACATTTGTCCCTGGAAAACTATCCTGGACATTCTGTACAATTTGTATGGATATGGCAGTGATTTCTGTAACAGGGAGATGGAAGAAGATGCTCTCTTAATTCAAATTTGGGGCACTGCGCGGTCAAGCTAATGTGCCACCAGATAGGAGTGGTGTGTTTAGTATTGTTCTGATCAGTTTAATACCTTCCGCGTCTCCTATCAGTGGACGTGTATATGGCAGCCATTTTAGGAACCGTACACCTGGGACCCGAGCAAGGTTATCTCGTTCAACAGGCTTGCAGCGTATCCTCCAGGAAGAAGAGCCTGAACCCTTACCGGCTGCACGTGTCTTACCTGTACATGGAAAGCTGCTCTGGTTCCTTGATGAGCCAGCTGCCCGTGAGTTAACATGTCCCGTGGAGAAGCACTCTGTCCTGTAAAGCCTCACCAAAAAAAAGCAGTGGTGTGTTTAGCATTGTTCTGATCAGTTTAATACCTTTCGCGTCTCCTATCAGTGGACGTGTATATGGCAGCCATTTTAGGAACCGCACACCTGGGACCCGAGCAAGGTCACCTCGTTCAACAGGCGACAACATTTATCCCTGGAAAACTATCCTGGACATTCTGTACAATTTTCATGGATATGGCAGTGATTTCTGTAACAGGGAGATGGAAGAAGATTCTTGGTCGGTCCTCTTACTGCAAATTTGGGGCACTGCGCGGTCAAGCTAATGTGACACCAGATAGAAGTTGTGTGTTTAGTACTATTTTTTATTAGTTTAATACCTTCCGCGTCTCCTATCAGTGGACGTGTACATGGCATGATTTCTGTAACAGGGAGATGGAAGAAGATGCTTGGTCGGTCCTCTTACTGCAAATTTGGGGCACTGCGCGGTCAAGCTAATGTGACACCAGATAGGAGTGGTGTGTTTAGTACTATTTTTATCAGTTTAATACCTTCCGCGTCTCCTATCAGTGGGCGTGTACACGGCATTGATTTTTGTAACAGGGAGATGGAAGAAGAGGCTTGGTTGGTCCTCTTACTGCAAATTTGGGGCACTGCGCTGTCAAGCTAATGTGACACCAGATAGGAGTGGTGTGTTTAGTACTATTTTTATCAGTTTAATACCTTCCGTGTCTCCTATCAGTGGACGTGTACATGGCAGTGATTTCTGTAACAGGGAGATGGAAGAAGATGCTTGGTCGGTCCTCTTACTGCAAATTTGGGGCACTGCGCGGTCAAGCTAATGTGACACCAGATAGGAGTGGTGTGTTTAGTACTATTTTTTATCAGTTTAATACCTTCAGCGTCTCCTATCAGTGGACGTGTACACGGCATTGATTTTTGTAACAGGGAGATGGAAGAAGAGGCTTGGTCGGTCCTCTTACTGCAAATTTGGGGCACTGTGCGGTCAAGCTAATGTGACACCAGATAGGAGTGGTGTGTTTAGTACTATTTTTATCAGTTTAATACCTTCCGCGTCTCCTATCAGTGGACGTGTACATGGCAGTGATTTCTGTAACAGGGAGATGGAAGAAGATGCTTGGTCGGTCCTCTTACTGCAAATTTGGGGCACTGCGCGGTCAAGCTAATGTGACACCAGATAGAAGTTGTGTGTTTAGTACTATTTTTTATCAGTTTAATACCTTCCGCGTCTCCTATCAGTGGACGTGTACATGGCATGATTTCTGTAACAGGGAGATGGAAGAAGATGCTTGGTCGGTCCTCTTACTGCAAATTTGGGGCACTGCGCGGTCAAGCTAATGTGACACCAGATAGGAGTGGTGTGTTTAGTACTATTTTTATCAGTTTAATACCTTCTGCGTCTCCTATCAGTGGACGTGTACATGGCAGTGATTTCTGTAACAGTGAGATGGAAGAAGATGCTTGGTCCGTCCTCCTAACTGGAGACTGTGTTGCTGTACGGGTGGCAGGTGGAGCCATTTATAAAGTACCCACTGCTTTGCAAACCAGGTATCAGTGGTCAGATGGACCCTTGCCCCAACACTGTGTGCCAGACATGCCATTACTTCCTTTTGCACAGTCGAGTAGAGGTTGGGGATTGCCTTTTGCGCAAATAAATTTTGGCCGGGTACCTTCCACTGCGGTGTCCCAATAGCTACAAATTTGAATGCCTCAGACTCCACCAGATTGTATGGTAAAAGCTGGTGGGCTAATAGTTCAGACAAGCCAGGTGTCAGACGCCGGGCAAGGGGGTGACTTTCTGACGCTTGCAGACAACTAACTGCTATTCAATCTATAACAGTGAAAAAAGTTTTGAAGCCACAGTGCAGCACCAGAGGGCCTAAAAATTAGGCATGTACACATGCCTGAAAAATTCGGTATTGTTGCAGCCGCTGCTGTAGCAGCGGCCAGAAAAATTGATGTTTGTTTCACAGGCAGAAAGTGCCCTAAAACATGGCGGCTTGAACCCTAGTTGGTGGCGGATAAGTCACGCAAGTCAACCGGCATTCAGAGCTAAAATACAGCAGCGTGTGGACCATTTTTAGCTCAAGGCAGCTCATCTCATCAGGCCTTTTTTACATAGGGTCACTTGGCAGATATGGATTGACACCTGTCCTAGGGATCCCTGATACACACTGACACAGAGCAGAATAGGGACTGTTCCTCCTACATCGGGTCACTTGGCAGATATGGATTGACACCTGTCCTAAGGATCCCTGATACACACTGACACAGAGCAGAATAGGGACTGTTCCTCCTACATAGGGTCACTTGGCAGATATGGATTGACACCTGTCCTCAGAGCCCCTGAAACACACTGACACAGATCAGAATAGGGACTGTTCACCCTACATAGGGTCACTTGGCAGATATGGATTGACACTGTCCACAAGGACAAGCTGCAGACTTCCTGGCAGGGCCCATACAAGGTGGTAGAGCAGGTTTGTGATACCACTTTTGTGATTGGTGCGGTCACAGGCACGGGAGGCAAGCGCATGCTCCATGTGAACAACCTCAGACGCCTATCCTATGCCCCGGATAGACGAGCTCCTAGACAAAATGGCCAGAGGCCAGTACCTCACCACAATAGATCTGTGCAAGGGGTACTGGCAAATTCCATTAGCCGAGGACGCCATCCACAAGTCGGCATTTGTCACCTTGTTTGGCCTGTATCAGTTTAAGGTCATGCCATTCGGGATGAAGAATGCCCCGGCTAACTTTCAGAGGATGGTAGATCGGCTACTGGATGGGTTTCAGGAGTATGCCTGCGCCTACTTGGATGATATAGCCATTTTTAGCTGCTCCTGGCCCGAACACCTGACCCACATAGGAGCCGTACTAGACCGGATTAGGGAGGCCGGACTGACCCTAAAGCCCAGTAAGTGCCATATAGGAACGCGTAAAAACCTCCCCAAGATAGTAGTATGGGCCCCAGAGTGTGAACAGGCCTTCCAACAGCTCAAGACGGCGCTCATTAAATCACCTGTACTTTCTGCTCCTGATCCAACTAAACGCTTTCTCGTCCATACAGATGCTTCTATGTTTGGATTGGGAGCAGTGAAGTGGAAATCAACTCAAATCGATTGATTATTCTTTGTGTATCTGCCCCTGACCAAATTAATGAAACAGTGCGTGCACGCTCCCTGAAGTAATTCACACCAGACACAAGTTTCAGGTAGTTGAATAACTTGAGGAATGTTTATTCAGAGGGGACGGCAAGTCCCTTTTAAAGCAAAATTACATCATAAGCATTGTCAGAGATAACATGGAATAATACGGTATCAATTGGTTAGGTGTTAAGTAGTTATCTTAGTGCTCTGCCTACTAGAGGTGATGTCACTGAGACCATGAGGGTCTCCCCCAGATCTTCAGCGCCATCTTGTTACACGAGGTAGTTAGTCGAGGTTATAAAGAGGGAGGGGTTAGAAACTTCTAGCAGCCATTTTGTCTAAATATGCGTGAATAGCTTATCTACTGATTTCAGTGCAATGAGTAAATAGACATTTTACTAACTACAAAGTTATATGTGTATATATCCATATTTTATTTCCACAACAGTCCCCCCTTAAAATGGCTATTTACCATAACAACTGCAGCTGTCCCTTACTCATCCCTAGCTGCCTGCAGCTCATCTGTCTTAACGAGCATCGAACTCTTCACTCCGTGGGTAACCCGCAGCGGCTAATCCACCACATCTCCACACATGAGACTCGCCCGTAGAGACAGACGCTTTCCCTGTGCTATCCCTACAGGAGTGCAGTTGCCTGTTTGAATTGGTGAGGTTGAAGGGGTGTGTGTGGTGCGTTATAGTCTAGTTCCGTAACATCCTGATGTAGGAAGGTAGGAGTTGCGTCATCTATAGTCTTACCCACTGCTTTCTGTAGGTACCTTTTTATGCAAGGGAACACACAACAGATTAAGAACAGGAAGAAAATAAGTACTATAAGGACTGCAGTTCCAACCTGAAATAAAGTTCTCTGCCAACCATTCATCCATCCAAACCACCTGTCCCAAGTATCCATGACTCCTGAATTCTTCTTTAATTCATCTGAGAGACTATCCAGTTTCTCTATAGCCATAGTCACCTTATCATTGGGCCCAGTGTTGTCCGGAATGAATGTGCAACATGTCATGGTTTCGGGGAGAATTTTGCAAACACCCCCCTTTTCTGCTAATATCATATCCAAGGCCATTCTATTTTGGAATGTCATTTGTGTGGTGGCTTGCAATTGCTCTGCCAGGCCCTGTAGGGCATCCCTGGTGTAATTAACAAATCGCTGTTGATTGTAATAGATATAGTTAATCCAATTGACATTCTTGTTGGCTGTGATCATTGGAATTAAGGATTCAAACCCAGCTGTTACTTCATCTCTTGCTTTAAATTCATTAGGCACCCCCCTTGGCACACCTATGGCATCTATGTAAACATGTGGGTCAAAACTACCACGGATTGGGGCCTCCCTTTTAGTTCTACGGCTTGTATGTGTGTGGTCTGACTCACCATGATAACCATCAGGGATAATGTGAATGGGCATTATGGCTTTTGTTAGTGTACACTCACCCCACCACAGTCCCACTAGCTGGGATCTTAATTGCTTATCGCCACACAGCCAGTATATGTCCCCAACTGTCTTTACATGGTTCATTAATAATGCTACGGGTGGGGTGTGGTAGGTGGAGCAATAACCCGATGGAAATTTTCCCATGTATGACCCTGTGTTTTTAGATATTGAATAACAAGTGTAATTACCTGGATACACGGTGACCCCATCAGGTGGCTTAACATGTCCTTGGATAACAGGATAAACCTTCTTCCATGACTCACACATGGAAGAGTTTGTAGTGGATTGTGCATAAAGACTCAAAACACATGTCTCAACTTCGGGAGGTAGATTTAAAGGTACTGTGCCTAGGTGAGGCCTAGCTCCCCCGCACACATAACAGTTAGTCTTATTATGTGAATTAGCATTGTATCTCATCCATTCCAACCATAAATTAGTATCTGAAAACCCTGTCTCGACTGCCATGGTGTCCTCAAAGGTAGGGTTAGCAATAGCAACCATATCATGTAAAGTTTTAATGTGTGGTTTGAGTGGATTGATAGTCATATGTGTGGTGCCTACCCAGTCAGATGAGTTAAACATATCTTGTAAGTAGAATGTCCCCAGCTTATTGTATGTGCCTCCCCCCCTCCAATACATACCCATCACATATTCGCCTGCATCCCCAGGACTGGGATGCTCTATGTTTAGTGTGAGTTTGATGGGGGTTGACCCAGTAGGTTTGGTTAAAGTCATTCTAGAGAGTAAGGGTTTCCCGTCTTGGTCAAGTCTGTCAAGGGCACTCTGTGGTCTATATCCCCACGGTCTGCCCGTGTTCCACCGGGCTGCTTTCCACGAACCACAATGATGGCCCCAAGATCCCCCTGTCACACAAATATAGGGATCCTTTTTACTGGGTATGTCCTTGTATATGGATGCATACTGTGTTTGTGGGAAGGTGCAAGTAACAATATCACAATAATCGAAGGTGAATGTGGCTACATCTGTACATGAAGAATTGTACCAGAAAGTGTAAACATTGTTATCTTTAGTTATGGCCACCTGTTGGGCCCATGCAAGTTTTAGCAGCATAAAGAAACACAAGAGACACAACAAATTCATGATTCAGAGAGAGAGGTTTCTCCTGGAGCAGGCACTTTCTTGCAGTGTGAGGCGTGTATCCAGGAACTCTGCCCGGCCAATTTGACAGAGGTAGCTGTAATTAAAAGCACTTGGTAGGGACCATCAAATCTCTGCTCAAGAGTGTGCTTTCTGAGAAATTTCTTGACCATAACCCAATCACCAGGAAGCAACTTGTGTGTACCTGTATTCGACTCAGGATCTGGAATAGAAGAAAACACTTGGGCATGGATTTTGGTCAAGGCACGAGAAAGAGCAGTAACATAATCTACCATAGCATCTGACTGTATCTGAAGCTGCTGGGGGAAATAGCAACCTAATCTGGGTGCAGTGCCAAACAGGATCTCATAGGGAGATAAATTAAATTTTCCCTAGGGGTATACCTCACACTAAATAGTGCTAACGGGAGACTTTCGGGCCAGGGCATGTTAGTCTCCTGAGACATCTTGAGCATTCTGGCCTTTAATGTGCCATTCATGCGTTCTACCTTGCCACTACTCTGTGGATGGTATGGGGTGTGGAAGGCAAGGGTCACCCCCAGTGCTGTCCAGATTTCCCGAGTTAATGAGGCAGTAAAAGAGGTTCCTTGATCGCTTTCAATTACTTCTGGAACGCCGTATCTGCAGACAATTTCTGTTAGAAGATGTTTGGCTGTTGTCCTGGCGGTGAGATTAGCCACTGGGAAGGCTTCCGGCCATCCTGAGAACATGTCCACAATAACTAGTGCATATTCGTAGTGCCCACTCTTTGGCATCTGGATGTGGTCAATCTGTATTCTCTGGAAGGGATATTGTGGCTTGGCCAAGTGGTTGGGCGCAGTCTTGACAATCTTTCCAGGGTTGCATTTGGCACAGATTGCACAGGACTTACAATAATTCTGTGTCAAGGTAGTGATACCTGGTGCCTCAAAATATTTATCAATCAGAGAATTCATCAGGTTCTTTGACAGGTGAGCTGGTCCATGAGCCCATTGGACAACCGCTGGGTACATATTTTTGGGTAGGCAAAATTTAAGATTAAGGGTGTAAACATCATCCTGGAGGATAGCTCCCCTGCTCTTCCAACTCTGCTTTTCCTGGGGAGTTGCAGCATTAGTCTTGTCCAGGAGTGCACTGGAAAACTGCTCGGAGACAGGAAGGGCTACCTCTAGCAACGTGATCGAGCATGCAGGAAAAGTAGCCAATAGGTCTTTGTCTGGAGCCATGTTGTTGAGTAAGAACCCCGGAAGTGTGGCCCAGTTTTTCAGAAACAAACTGTTTAAAGGGCAACTGGTAGTTTGGCAGTCCCAGGGCAGGGGCAGAGGCAATAGCCTTCTTCAGGGAAATGAAACAGTCAAGTGCATGTGGTGATAGTGAGAAAGGATCATGTTTCAAGACATCATACAGTGGCTGCATGAGCTGAGAGGCACCAGGAATCCAGGATCTGCAATAAGTAATCAGGCCCAAAAAAGCATGAAGAGCTTGGTGTGTAGAAGGGATAGGTAAGTTCAGGATAGCTAGTATCCTATCCTTTGTAAGGTGACGGGTGCCATGGGAAAGACAATGTCCCAAGAAGACCACTGAGGGCTGGCACCATTGGAGTTTAGATTTCGAGGCCTTGCAGCCCGCCTCAGCGAGGAAACAGAGGAGATCTTCCGAGGTTCGTTCAGCAGTTTGGAGATCATCAGCACAGAGGAGGAGGTCATCAACATATTGGAGCAACACCACATCAGTGTGTGTCTTTTGCCAGGGTTCCAGGACCAGTGACATAGCATGGGCAAACTGGGTGGGTGAATTCTGAGCACCTTGAGGCATAACAGTCCAAGTGTATTGTTGGCCCTCATGTGTGAAAGCAAAAAGATATTGGCAAGCCGGGTCCAGAGGGACACTGAAAAAGGCATTAGCAAGGTCCACAACTGTGAAAACTGTGGCAGAGGGTGGAACCTGTGACAGTAATGTGTGGGGGTTTGGAACAATAGCTGAATCTTTGACAGTCACATCATTAACAGCACGGAGGTCTTGAACCATTCGGTACTGGTCAGGCTGACCCTTTTCAGTCTTTTTCTTGACAGGAAACAAAGGGGTATTGCATGGTGATGTACATTTGACAAGGGCCCCTTTGACTAGGAGACTTTCCACTTGTTTGGAGATGGCGGAGGCTTGAGCAGGTTTCAGAGGGTACTGGGGCCTTCTAGGAGGGGTAGCTCCGGGCAAGAGCGAGACCACAACAGGAGGAACTTTGAGGCGGCCAATATCATCATGGCCAGTAGACCAGAGCTTGATGGGAATCCTGTCCAGAGCACTGGGGGCATGAGGGACCCTTGTTTCCTCTACAGGAGATTCTAAGTGTAACAGTAATGGGAGGGAGCAAAGCGCTGAAGTATCCTTCCGTGATAGAGGTGTGTTTAGCTGAACTTGGCCATCTGCAGTAAAGGTAATAGAAGCTTGGAGACGGGACAGAACATCAGCACCCAAGAGGTTAATGGGGCAGGTAGAGGAAACAACAAATCGGGACAGAATATCTGAACCCACATGGAGGAGCTTAGTGAGGGGGTTACTGCGGGGAGTACCATCAACACCGACGCAGGAGACATCGATGTCAGACAAAAAGGAGGGATCAGGCAGGTCTTGTTCTCTGAGAACACTACGGGCTGCACCTGTGTCAACTAAGAAATTAGTGGGGTGACCTTCAACGGGGAGAACTACAGTAGCTAGGGGCCCTCCCTCATCCCCTGAAGACACTGCCATAACAGGGACGTCTGACACAGGCTTGCCGGTTACCTATTGCAACAAGTCCAAATGGGACTGATCTGGGCCGGTATAACGGCGTGTAGAGGTCGATGGAGGCGTGGGCCTAACAGGGGTTGATCTCTGGTGTGTCTCCTCCATATCAGGGGCTGGGGCATGGGGGCTGGCCTCAGCGGGCAGTGGGGGAACCCGGGAATACTCAGGAGGAGGGAAATAGGGAGCTGGGGGAGGTGAGGGGAACCTAGAATAACCAGGTATGGGGTAGCCATGGGCAGGAGGGGGAGGACCGGGGTATCGAGGAGACAATGGTCTAGTGTATCTAGGGAGTGGGCAATCCCTGCGAAAATGGCCAGGTTGGTGACAATTATAACAAGTTCTGGCAGTAGGGAATTGAGCACGGTTAAGGGTTGGTGCAGTTGGGAATGTATGAAAACCGGAGACTGCTGGCACTGACCCTGGGGTTACAGGAGGAGCATTAAGCATCACTGGGTTGGACCTTCTCGGTGTAGGTTGCACCACTGACTCTAACCCTTTAGCAACTAGCAGAAGTGTGTCTAGAGGAATGATACGATACTCGGGGCGGGAAAGGATTAAACCCTTACGAATGGATTCCCTCAAACCAGATACAAAAGCAGCAGACAACATCTGAGTATGAGCTTTATTGTAAGTACTAAACCCTAAGTCAGAGAAGGTTTGTGTAAGGCGTGAATGAAATTTCTCCACTGACTCAAGCTTTTCTTGAACAATGTCTGTAATACAAATAGCCTGGTCTGCTAGTTTATCCTGTGCCCAAGCACGGAGTTGTTCACAAAACGTGATACCAGACTGGAAATCTGTATCTGTGGTAAGTGAAGCATCGGTAAAACTTCTCTCCATAATAGGCCAATAGGCATCACCTGCTTTGATTTCACATAGACTATAAAGATCCCGCCAAGCTGCGGAGTATGTTTTACGAATTTGAGCCATTCTGCGGTAAAAGGGCATGGGTTGTTTCTCAGGATCAGGAAGAGAGGTGACAAGGGATTAAAAGTGACATACATGGGAGGGGCTCCAGTAGGAGGAGCGGGGACATGGATGTGCATCCGTGTTGCAGGTTGTGTCAGGGACCTGTTACCCAGGGGTGGGGATAGGCCATTTCCATCAGGGTCATCGTCACATGGAGCGACATGGTCGTCCTGGTGTGAAGCGGCTCCCAGGGAAATCGGACCGGGAACAGCCGGGGTAATGGGAGTCTGAGGAGCAAGCGACACGTTGTGGGAACTGCCCAGCTGTGACGTTGTGGGGTGGTAACCTGAGGCCGCGGGAGAAACGCCCACGGCATGGGGTTTGGCTGACGTAGCAGGTTCCTCGGAACCAACCACCATGAGGGGAAAGGCGGGGCTTGGGTTAGAAGCTATCTGGGTGGGTGTAGGGGCCGGATCAGAAGGGGTGACGTGAGACTGGGCGGGTGATTGAATCAGCGTAGAGAGAGCGGAGAGGAGGGGAGACAGCTCAGTACGGAGAGAAGCCGGAAGAGAAGGTGGGTCCACAATAGGGGAGGATTCAGGAAGTGAGGGAGGGGGAGGAGGAGGAGGTGGAGGAGGAGGAGGAGGCTCGAGGGCAGCGGAAAGGGCAGTGAGGAGGGAAGACACTAGGTTGTTAGGGGAACCGGAAGCAGTAGTAACAGGGTTAGGGAGGGAAGCGGAAGGGGTTACTGTAGGGGCCAGGTCCAGGGGTGTGTCGGAAGTGACAGGGGTCGGGAGCTGTGGGGCGGGATCGTGGTCTGACGTGGGAGAGACAGAAGGTGGGACAATGGTAGTGGGAGGCGTCTGGGGGCGGGGTGGTGAACAGGGAGGTAACGAAGGAGGTAACAGAGGCTGAGATTGGGTTTGGTAACCGGGCTGGGGCGGAACTAACATTAGGCTATGGGGAGGGGCCGGATCTGGGGAAGAGAACGGCCGTGCCAAGGGGGCATGAGGAAAAGGATGTGATGGCAATGGGTAGTAATAGGTACCATCGGCTCCAAGTACGGGACACAAAGGGGTGGGACCATGCGTGACGCCAGCAGGAGGTGACGTCTGTGTATGGATTGGGGAAGATGGGCGGGTGTTGCTCGTCATGGTCTGGGCGCCATCATAGGGCGGTGGCCGGGGGTGGTCAGGAGAAACATTAGGATCACAAACATTTCGTTGATACACATACAGCGTTTGTCCCTCAAACTCAAGCTCTTCCTCCGTCCAACCCTCCCGCTTTAATCCCCTAGCTACTCGATACCAAGCCTCCACTGCTTTGGTTAACCCATTATCAGACAATAACCCCTCCTTATCCACAAGCAACTTCCTCCAAAACTCAGGCTGCAATCTACCACCAGGTGGTAACTGGAAACCACAAACCTTAGAAATTTTCTTGATCTTTAACACTGCATCCTCCCCTGCTCTCTCCTTCACAATATCACAAGCTAGCAGTCCCTTAGCTGGTCTAGCATGTTCCTGCCCCATCTTGACCAAGCGTGGTCTCCCAAGTAGAGGGGAGCAAGTGAGAGGGAAGAAGAAGTAAGAAAGTCTACAGTGCTCGACTGCCACGGAGGACCCGTGCGTCTTCCCAAAACGTAGACTAGTCACGATGGTCTGTACACCCGGGGGTGGTGGCCACAGACCGGAGGGTGCGAGCGTGGGTGACTAACACAGCTCTGGGCAACAAAGACAGGACAGATACAGAATGAGGGAGAAGGTGAAGAGAGCAACACTAAGTACTAGACATTTGCAAAAATCACAAATATAAAAATGAGTGTACACTCCGGAGTCAAGAACGAACCATACAACACACACAAACACCAAGGGTACCCACACTGTAGCAACAATTGAACAAAATCCACAAAATAACAGAGAGCAATATGGCCATGTACATAATCAAACAATGCAATATAAATCAAATAACATTCCCAGCCCCTTATTCCAGGCTGTCAAAAAAATTCCCCAACCGATTTCACGGGTGGTCCCCAGCGCTGTCACAATTCCCCAACCCTCTACAAGGGTGGTCCCCAGCCCTTTACCGGCTGTCGCATTCCCTGCCCGCTAGGCAGTCAAGCTAAATTTTTTAAAAGAAAACACATACACCGGCCGTCACTCACACTCATACAAACACTCAGGAGGCAGATAGACAATCGACAGGTTCGTTAAAAAGAGCACCGGATAAGATATTACCTGTCTAGTAGCCTTCTGGATGCCGGAAGGACACGGAGGCAGACCGACACAAAACAGGAGTATACAGACAACGGCTGTATGGTGGAGGTGATCAGGCTCCGGATGTCCCACTTTCCGGAGGTCCGCTCCGGTCCGTTGCTTTCCGGCCCTCCGAGCCGGCAAATCCGGTGCCCCACGTTGGGCGCCAATTGAAGTGGAAATCAACTCAAATCGATTGATTATTCTTTGTGTATCTGCCCCTGACCAAATTAATGAAACAGTGCGTGCACGCTCCCTGAAGTAATTCTCACCAGACACAAGTTTCAGGTAGTTGAATAACTTGAGGAATGTTTATTCAGAGGGGACGGCAAGTCCCTTTTAAAGCAAAATTACATCATAAGCATTGTCAGAGATAACATGGAATAATACGGTATCAATTGGTTAGGTGTTAAGTAGTTATCTTAGTGCTCTGCCTACTAGAGGTGATGTCACTGAGACCATGAGGGTCTCCCCTAGATCTTCAGCGCCATCTTGTTACACGAGGTAGTTAGTCGAGGTTATAAAGAGGGAGGGGTTAGAAACTTCTAGCAGCCATTTTGTCTAAATATGCGTGAATAGCTTATCTACTGATTTCAGTGCAATGAGTAAATAGACATTTTACTAACTACAAAGTTATATGTGTATATATCCATATTTTATTTCCACAACAAGCAGTACTGAGCCAAGTCGGAGCAGATGGTGGCGAGCAACCCGGGGCTTATCTAAGCCGGAAACTTTTGCCCAGGGAAGTAGATACACTGCCATTGAAAAGGAGTGCATGGCGGTGGTGTGGGCCCTCAAAAAGCTGCAACCTTACTTGTATGGACAACCGTTTACCTTACTCACAGATCACAACAAATTTGGGGCACTGCGCGTGCAATCTAATGTGCCACCAGATAGGAGTGGTGTGTTTAGTACTATTTTTATCAGTTTAATCACTGTTACGTCCCCTATCCGTTGATGTGGAGCAAGACGCAGCAGCAGAAGAGGACTCAGCCGAGGAGGTTATGGAAGAGGATGGAGTAGGAGGAGTAGAGGAGGTGGCAGCAGGCCTGCCTGCAAGTCGTGGCGGTGTCACCAACTCCTCTGCAGAGCCACGCATTCCATGCTTGGCAGCCGTCAGCAGGTTTGCCCAATGCGCAGTGTAGGTGATATACCTGCCCTGACCATGCTTTACAGACCAGGTATCAGTGGTCAGATGGACCCTTGCCCCAACACTGTGTGCCAGACATGCCATTATTTCCTTTTGCACAATCGAGTACAGGTTGGGGATTGCCTTTGTGAAAATAAATTTCGTCCGGGTACCAGTGAGTGAGTGGTGGCACTGGGCACAGTGTCCACTGTGAGCCTGACACACCTGCTGGCAGACAACTAACTGCTATTCAATCTATAACAGTGAAAAAAGTTTTTTGTTTTTAAATGCAAGCTATTATGACACCAGATATGAGTGGCACTGTAAACTGGCAGAGTACACTGTAGGGCTGACACACCTGCTTTGAGACAACTAACTGCTATTCAATCTATAACAGTGAAAAAAGTTTTTTGTTTTTAAATGCAAGCTATTGTGACACCAGTGAGTGAGTGGTGGCACTGGGCACAGTATCCACTGTGAGCCTGACACACCCGCTTTGAGACAACTAACTGCTATTCAATCTATAAGTGATGTTTGTTTCACAGGCAGAAAGTGCCCTAAAACATGGCGGCTTGAACCCTAGTTGGTGGCGGATAAGTCACGCAAGTCAACCGGCATTCAGAGCTAAAATTCAGCAGCGTGTGGACCATTTTTAGCCCAAGGCAGCTCATCTCATCAGGCCTTTTTTAATCGAATGTATCGCCCAGTGTCAGTCCCTTCGGGATCCATCCCTCATTCATCTTAATAAAGGTGAGGTAATCTAGACTTTTTTGACCTAGGCGACTTCTCTTGTCAGTGACAATACCTCCTGCTGCACTGAAGGTCCTTTCTGACAGGACACTTGAAGCGGGGCAGGCCAGAAGTTCTATCACAAATTGGGATAGCTCAGGCCACGGGTCAAGCCTGCACACCCAGTAGTCATGGGGTTCATCGCTCTTCAGAGTGTCGATATCTGCAGTTAAGGCGAGGTAGTCTGCTACCTGTCGGTCGAGTCGCTCTCTGAGGGTGGATCCCGAAGGGCTGTGGCGATGCGTAGGACTTAAAAAGGTCCGCATGTCCTCCATCAACAACACGTCTCTAAAGCGTCCTGTCCTTGCCGGCGTGGTCATGGGAGGAGGAGGATGACTTCCACCTCTCCCCTGTTAGATTCCCGTTGTGCTGTGACATCACCCTTATACGCTGTGTAAAGCATACTTTTTAATTTATTTTGCAAATGCTGCATCCTTTCCAACTTGTTGTAATTCGGTAACATTTCCGCCACTTTCTGCTTATACCAGGGGTCTAGTAGCGTGGACACCCAGTACAGGTCGTTCTCCTTCAGCCTTTTTATACGAGGTTCCCTCAACAGGCACGACAGCATGAAAGACCCCATTTGCACAAGGTTGGATGCCGAGCTACTCATTTCCCGTTCCTCCTCACTGATGTCAATGAAGGTATGTTCTTCCCCCCAGCCACATACAACACCACAGGTACCAGATAGGTGACAACGAGCACCCTGGGATGCCTGTTGTGGTTTGTCTTGCTCCTCCTCCTCCTCAAAGCCACATTCCTGCTCTGTCTTCTCTTCCTCACAATCCTCTTCCAGCGTTGCCACAGGTCCAGCAAGCGATGCTGATAAGGCTGTTTCTGGTGGTGATGGTGACCAGAACTCTTCCTCTTCCTCTTCACGCTCATCTACGGCCTGATCCAGCACTCTTCGCAGGGCACGCTCCAGGAAGAAAACAAATGGTATGATGTCGCTGATGGTGCCTTCGGTGCGACTGACTAAATTTGTCACCTCCTCAAAAGGACGCATGAGCCTACAGGCATTGCGCATGAGCGTCCAGTAACGTGGCAAAAAAATTCCCAGCTCCCCAGAGGCTGTCCTAGCACCCCGGTCATACAAATATTCATTAACGGCTTTTTCTTGTTGGAGCAGGCGGTCGAACATTAGGAGTGTTGAATTCCAACGTGTCGGGCTGTCGCAAATCAAGCGCCTCACTGGCATGTTGTTTCGCCGCTGGATATCGGCAAAGTGAGCCATGGCCGTGTAGGAACGCCTGAAATGGCCACACACCTTCCTGGCCTGCTTCAGGACGTCCTGTAAGCCTGTGTACTTATGCACAAAGCGTTGTACGATCAGATTACACACATGTGCCATGCACGGCACATGTGACAACTTGCCCAACTTCAATGCCGCTAACAAATTTTTTCCGTTGTCACAAACCACTTTGCCGATATCCAGTCGCTGCGGAGTCAGCCACTTTTCCACCTGTGCGTTCAGGGCGGACAGGAGTGCTTGTCCGGTGTGACTCTCTGCTTTCAAGCAAGTCAAACCCAAGACGGCGTGACACTGCCGTATCCGGGATGTGGAATAGTACCTGGGGAGCTGGGGGGGTGCCGTTGATGTGGAGCAAGATGCAGCAGCAGAAGAGGACTCAGCCGAGGAGGTTATGGAAGAGGATGGAGTAGGAGGAGTAGAGGAGGTGGCAGCAGGACTGCCTGCAAGTCGTGGCAGTGTCACCAACTCCTCTGCAGAGCCATGCATTCCATGCTTGGCAGCAGTCAGCAGGTTTACCCAATGCGCAGTGTAGGTGATATACCTGCCCTGACCATGCTTTGCAGACCAGGTATCAGTGGTCAGATGGACCCTTGCCCCAACACTGTGTGCCAGACATGCTATTACTTCCTTTTGCACAATTGAGTACAGGTTGGGGATTGCCTTTTGTGAAAAGAAATTTCGTCCGGGTACCTTCCACTGCTGTGTCCCAATAGCTACAAATTTTTGGAACGCCTCAGACTCCACCAGCTTGTATGGTAAAAGCTGGCGGGCTAATAGTTTGGAGAAGCCAGCTGTCAGACGCTGGGCAAGGGGGTGACTTTCTGACATTGGCTTCTTACGCTCAAACATGTCCTTGACAGACACATGACTGTGGGCAGATGAGCGGGAACTGCTCAAGGCGGGAGACGGAGTGGCGGATGGTTGAGAGGGGGCAAGGAGGACAGCAGTGGTTGACGTGGCTGAAATGCTGGACCAGGAGGAGGATGGCGGCTTAGAGTAGGCGTGCTGCTTGTACTCATGTGTTGATCCCATAGGCGTTTGTGATGTGCGATCATGTGCCTACGCAAAGCAGTTGTACCTAGGTGGGTGTTGGACTTCCCACGACTCAGTTTCTTTTGGCACAGGTTGCAAATGGCATCGCTGTTGTCAGAGGCAGACACACAAAAAAAATTCCACACTGCTGAGCTCTGCAATGACGGCATTCTGGTGGTGGACACAGCATGCGTTGATTGGCGTGCTGTCGGGCTGACCCCGGGTGCCAATGCATGCTGTCTGACTGTGCCACTAGCTCCTTGCGACGACCTCCCCCTGCTTCCAACTCGTCTCCTCCTCCTCCTCTGTCTCCCCATCTGAACTTTCGCCCTGTTCTTCTTCTTGACGAGCGGGCACCCACGTGACATCCATGGACGCATCGTCATCATCAACCGCTTCACTTGTATCTGACAACTCAGCAAAGGAAGCAGCAGCGGGTACAACATCATCATCATCATCACACCGTACGTCCATGTGTGTAATGCTGCCTGCCTGAGACATATCCCTGTTATCTACATCCTCTGGCAATAATGGTTGCGCATCACTCATTTCTTCAAACGGATGTGTGAATAACTCCTCTGACATACCAACTGAAGCGGCTGTGGTGCTAGTTTTGGTGGTGGCGGCAGGCGGGTGAGTGGTATCTTGAGAGGTGCCTGAAGCTAAGCTGGAGGAGGATGGTGCGTCAAGGTTCTGAGCGGAGGCTGTAGAAGATTGGGTGTCCTGTGTTAGCCAGTCAACTATGTCCTCAGAACTTTTCAAGTTCAGGGTACGTGGCCTCTGAAAACTGGGCATTATTTTAGGGCCAAAGGGAATCACAGCACCACGACCACGATGGCCCCTGCGGGGTGGCCTGCCTCTGCCTGTCATTTTTTGGGGGATTAGTGGAACTATGCGTGCAAGCTACTGTGAGACCAGATATGAGTGGCAATGTGCACTGGCACAGTTGTGAGAGAGCACAGGCTGTAGGCCTGACACAGCCGCTTGAAGGACACTGACTGGCTGCTATTAGCTTACACTGGAAACCTTTTTTTCTTTGTAAAAGCACGCTACAGAGACACCAGATATGAGTGGCAAAGTACACGGGCAGAGGTCTGCAGAGCACACGCTGAAGGAGGCCTGACACCCGCTTTAAGGACACTGAGTGCTATTCAATCTATAACAGTGAAAAAAGTTTTTTGTTTTTAAATGCAAGCTATTGTGACACCAGTGAGTGAGTGGTGGCACTGGGCACAGTATCCACTGTGAGCCTGACACACCAGCTTTAAGGACACTGACTGCTATTCAATCTATAACAGTGAAAAACGTTTTTTGTTTTTAAATGCAAGCTATTGTGACACCAGATATGAGTGGTGGCACTGACTGAGCAAATGGGCACAGTATCCACTGTGAGCCTGACACAGAAGCTGGCAGCAGTGGCAGACAACTGACTGCTATTCAATCTATAACAGTGAAAAAAGTTTTTTGCTTTTAAATGCAAGCTATTGTGACACCAGATATGAGTGGTGGCACTGACTGGGCAAATGGGCACAGTATCCACTGTGAGCCTGACACAGAAACTGGCAGCAGTGGCAGACAACTAACTGCTATTCAATCTATAACAGTGAAAAAAGTTTTTTGTTTTTAAATGCAAGCTATTGTGACACCAGATATGAGTGAGTGGTGGCACTGGGCACCGTATCCACTGTGAGCTTAACACACCCACTTTAAGGACACTGACTGCTATTCAATCTATAACAGTGAAACAAGTTTTTTGTTTTTAAATGCAAGCTATTGTGACACCAGATATGAGTGAGTGGTGGCACTGGGCACCGTATCCACTGTGAGCTTAACACACCCGCTTTAAGAACACTGACTGCTATTCAATCTATAACAGTGAAACAAGTTTTTTGTTTTTAAATGCAAGCTATTGTGACACCAGTGAGTGGTGGCACTGGGCACCGTATCCACTGTGAGCTTAACAAACCCACTTTAAGGACACTGACTGGTATTCAATCTATAACAGTGAAAAAAGTTTTTTGTTTTTAAATGCAAGCTATTGTGACACCAGTGAGTGGTGGCACTGGGCACCGTATCCACTGTGAGCTTAACACACCCGCTTTAAGGACACTGACTGCTATTCAATCTATAACAGTGAAAAAAGTTTTTTGTTTTTAAATGCAAACTATTGTGACACCAGTGAGTGAGTGGTGGCACTGGGCACAGTATCCACTGTCAGCCTGACACACCCGCTTTGAGACAACTAACTGCTATTCAATCTATATCAGTGAAAAAAGTTTTTTGTTTTTAAATGCAAGCTATTGTGACACCAGTGAGTGATGGCACTGGGCACCGTATCCACAGTGAGCTTAACACACCCGCTTTAGGGACACTGACTGCTATTCAATCTATAACAGTGAAAAAAGTTTTTTGTTTTTAAATGCAAGCTATTGTGACACCAGTGAGTGATGGCACTGGGCACCGTATCCACTGTGAGCTTAACACACCCGCTTTAAGGACACTGACTGCTATTCAATCTATAACAGTGAAAAAAGTTTTTTGTTTTTAAATGCAAGCTATTGTAACACCAGATATGAGTGAGTGGTGGCACTGGGCACCGTATCCACTGTGAGCTTAACACACCCGCTTTAAGGACACTGACTGCTATTCAATCTATAACAGTGAAAAAAGTTTTTTGTTTTTAAATGCAAGCTATTGTGACACCAGTGAGTGGTGGCACTGGGCACCGTATCCACTGTGAGCTTCACACAACCGCTTTAAGGACACTGACTGCTATTCAATCTATAACAGTGAAAAAAAGTTTTTTGTTTTTAAATGCAAGCTATTGTGAGACCAGTGAGTGATGGCACTGGGCACCGTATCCACTGTGAGCTTAACAAACCCGCTTTAAGAACACTGACTGCTATTCAATCTATAACAGTGAAAAAAGTTTTTTGTTTTTAAATGCACGCTATTGTGACACCAGTGAGTGGTGGCACTGGACACCGTATCCACTGTGAGCTAAACACACGCTTTAAGGACACTGACTGCTATTCAATCTATAACAGTGAAAAAAGTTTTTTGTTTTTAAATGCAAGCTATTGTGACACCAGTGAGTGGTGGCACTGGGCACCGTATCCACTGTGAGCTTAACAAACCCACTTTAAGGACACTGACTGCTATTCAATCTATAACAGTGAAAAAAGTTTTTTGTTTTTAAATGCAAGCTATTGTGACACCAGTGAGTGAGTGGTGGCACTGGGCACAGTATCCACTGTGAGCCTGACACACCCGCTTTAAGGACACTGACTGCTATTCAATCTATAACAGTGAAAAAAGGTTTTTGTTTTTAAATGCAAGCTATTGTGACACCAGATATGAGTGGTGGCACTGACTGGGCAAATGGGCACAGTATCCACTGTGAGCCTGACACAGAAGCTGGCAGCAGTGGCAAACAACTAACTGCAATTACATTACACAGAAAAAAAAAAAAAGCATACCCTAACCTAGCTATGCATTTCCCTATCTAATCAACAGCAGCTACACTTTTCCCTCCTCTCACTAAGCATGCAGCTTGAGAATGAATGTAAAATGGATGCCTTCCAGTAGGTGGGAGGGTCTGCTAGGGAGGGTGTGCTGCTAATTGACTGGAATGTGTCTGCTGACTGTGAGGTACAGGGTCAAAGTTTACTCAATGATGATGAATAGGACGCGGATCGAACCGCGCATGCGTTCGCCCTCCGCGGCGGACGCGAATACGCTATGTTCGCCAGGAACTGTTCGCTGGCGAACCGTTCGGTGCATCACTATATGTGATGTTGAATTCCCATGAGATAAAGTTTAATCATTTTGTGTGGTAATTTAAGGTGAAGGTGGTAAAGAAAAAGAAAAACTACCATGGATTCAATGGAGACATACTCCTGGATGATGAATTCAATGGAAAACCTTCAATAAACTGCTAAAGCCCTATCATAAGCTGTCTTTGTGTTAGAAAGTGGGGAAGAGGTCGTGATCGTGACCGTGCATGAGTCTGGCTATTCCATCACAAGCTTTTGGAATAGCGGAGTTCTGGAACCTGTCTGCAGTTGAGTGAAGCCAGAAGAACACCTGAAATTGAGATTGTGACAAGGCGTCAGCCAATCTGTTATCAACACCTGGGATGTGTTCACAACACAAGTAAAATTGGAACAAGGTGGCAAGCCAAGTCAATCTTCGGACCAATTTCATAATGGTCAAGGACAACAAGTGCCCCTTCTGTGTGCCGCACTCAGCAGTCTGTGTGTGTGTGTACTCAGCAGTCTGTGTGTGTGTGTGTGATACTCAGCAGTCTGTCTGTATTGTATTCATCAGTCTCTGTATTCAGCAGTCTTGTGTGTGTGTATTCAGCAGAACTGTGTGTATGTATTGCATTTGTTGGAGATACTAATAAATATAAGCTTAATTTTATCTATTTATATCATTATTTAAAATTTGTATCATTGAACTCTGTGTTCTTTTAAAACAAAAGTTATTAGTTTGGACAACAGTACGAGTTGTTTTTTTCTAAACTTAAACTCAGTATTTGGGTTTAATTGCGGTGTTGGCACTTTAAGGAGAAAAAATGTTGGCATGTATTGCGGTTTGGGCACTCGGGCTCAAAAAGGTTCGTCATCACTGCACTAGAGGCTTTGGGGGAAGGCTTAACCCATTCATAAACATAGCAGTTTCTCTGAAACTGCTATGTTTATTAAAAAAATGGGTTAACCCTAGAAGGACCTGGCACCCAGAACACTTCATTAAGCTGAAGTGGTCTGGGTGCCTAGAGTGGTCCTTTAAAATTCCCCTTCAATTTATTACAATGTTCACTAAAGCGAATTACCCTGTAAGTGAAGTCAAATAGTCCAATTAGGAGACGCCATTTCTGTTTTCCGTTAGACCCTACCTTGAACTTAAATTTGAGGTTTATTTTAAGTTCCTTGCAATTCTCACTTTAGTGAATAACCTTCATTCAGTACAGCAATGTTGAAGTCGTGGTTCATTATATTGGTATTAAAGGCCTAGGCTTAGTCAGTGGGTATGGTTAGAGGGCTGAGATGGGACCACTCATATGCAAGGTCATACAATAAAGTGAGAATTTTATGTGAATTTCAAATTAAAGATAAAAATAGGCGAACTAGAAAAATTCTCTCACTCATAATAATAATTAATAATCATTTCATCAAGTTTAAAAAAAAATAATTAAATATATGTTTACAAAAGTAGACAAACTCACCCCTACCTTTTAGTATATGACAGATTCCTTCAGCCATATACATGTATCTTGGGTCTGACAGTGTTGGCAATCCAATCCAACTAGATGAAAATGCTTTTTCTTGGGTAGAACATTGGCTTAAAAGCAGAGTACAAAGAGTTGTCATTAATGG
>OW240916.1:74601593-74703880 GCA_933207985.1 Pelobates cultripes | reverse complement strand
GTCAACCGGCATTCAGAGCTAAAATACAGCAGCGTGTGGACCATTTTAGCCCAAGGCAGCTCATCAGGCCTTTTTTAGTCGAATGTATTGCCCACTGTCAGTCCCTTGGGATCCATCCCTCATTCATCTTAATAAAGGTGAGGTAATCTAGACTTTTTTGACCTAGGCGACTTCTCTTCTCAGTGACAATACCTCCTGTTGCACTGAAGGTCCTTTCTGACAGGACACTTGAAGCGGGGCAGGCCAGAAGTTCTATCGCAAATTGGGATAGCTCAGGCCACAGGTCAAGCCTGCACACCAGTAGTCAAGGGGTTCATCGCTCCTCAGAGTGTCGATATCTGCAGTTAAGGCGAGGTAGTCTGCTACCTGTCGGTCAGGTAAGCTCTCACAGGGGTGGATCCCGAGAAGGGGGCCTGGCCGTGATCACGTAGGACTTAAAAGGTCGCATGTCCTCCATCAATATACGTCTTTCAAGCGTCCTGTCCTTGCGTGAGGTAGTGGGAGGAGAGGATGACTTCCACCTCTCCCCCTGTTAGATTCCCGTTGTGCTGTGACATCACCCTTATACGCTGTGTAAAGCATACTTTTAAATTTATTTTGCCAATGCTGCATCCTTTCATACTTGTTGTAATTCGGTAACATTTCCGCCACTTTCTGCTTATACCGGGGGTCTAGTAGCGTGGACACCCAGTACAGGTCGTTCTCCTTCAGCCTTTTTATACGAGGGTCCCTCAACAGGCACGACAGCATGAAAGGCCCCATTTGCACAAGGTTGGATGCCGAGCTACTCATTTCCCGTTCCTCCTCCTCACTGATGTCAATGAAGGTATGTTCTTCCCCCCAGCCACGTACAACACCACAGGTACCAGATAGGTGACAACGAGCACCCTGGGATGCCTGTTGTGGTTGGTCTTGCTCCTCCTCCTCCTCAAAGCCACATTCCTGCTCTGTCTTCTCTTCCTCACAATCCTCTTCCAGCGTTGCCACAGGTCCAGCAAGCGATGCTGATAAGGCTGTTTCTGGTGGTGATGGTGACCAGAACTCTTCCTCTTCCTCTTCACGCTCATCTACGGCCTGATCCAGCACTCTTCGCAGGGCACGCTCCAGGAAGAAAACAAATGGCATGATGTCGCTGATGGTGCCTTCGGTGCGACTGACTAAATTTGTCACCTCCTCAAAAGGACGCATGAGCCTACAGGCATTGCGCATGAGCGTCCAGTAACGTGGCAAAAAAATTCCCAGCTCCCCAGAGGCTGTCCTAGCACCCCGGTCATACAAATATTCATTAACGGCTTTTTCTTGTTGGAGCAGGCGGTCGAACATTAGGAGTGTTGAATTCCAACGTGTCGGGCTGTCGCAAATCAAGCGCCTCACTGGCATGTTGTTTCGCCACTGGATATCGGCAAAGTGAGCCATGGCCGTGTAGGAACGGCTGAAATGTCCACACACCTTCCTGGCCTGCTTCAGGACGTCCTGTAAGCCTGTGTACTTATGCACAAAGCGTTGTACGATCAGATTACACACATGTGCCATGCACGGCACATGTGTCAACTTGCCCAACTTCAATGCCGCTAACAAATTTTTTTCCGTTGTCACAAACCACTTTGCCGATATCCAGTCGCTGCGGAGTCAGCCACTTTTCCACCTGTGTGTTCAGGGCGGACAGGAGTTCTTGTCCGGTGTGACTCTCTGCTTTCAAGCAAGTCAAACCCAAGACGGCGTGACACTGCAGTATCCGGGATGTGGAATAGTACCTGGGGAGCTGGGGGGGGTGCCGTTGATGTGGAGCAAGATGCAGCAGCAGAAGAGGACTCAGCCGAGGAAGTTATGGAAGAGGATGGAGTAGGAGGAGTAGAGGAGGTGGCAGCAGGACTGCCTGCAAGTCGTGGCGGTGTCACCAACTCCTCATGCTTGGCAGCAGTCAGCAGGTTTACCCAATGCACAGTGTAGGTGATATACCTGCCCTGACCATGCTTTGCAGACCAGGTATCAGTGGTCAGATGGACCCTTGCCCCAACACTGTGTGCCAGACATGCTATTACTTCCTTTTGCACAATTGAGTACAGGTTGGGGATTGCCTTTTGTGAAAAGAAATTTCGTCCGGGTATCTTCCACTGCTGTGTCCCAATAGCTACAAATTTTTGGAACGCCTCAGACTCCACCAGCTTGTATGGTAAAAGCTGGCGGGCTAATAGTTTGGAGAAGCCAGCTGTCAGACGCTGGGCAAGGGGGTGACTTTCTGACATTGGCTTCTTACGCTCAAACATGTCCTTGACAGACACATGACTGTGGGCAGATGAGCGGGAACTGCTCAAGGCGGGAGACGGAGTGGCGGATGGTTGAGAGGGGGCAAGGAGGACAGCAGTGGTTGACGTGGCTGAAATGCTGGACCAGGAGGAGGATGGCGGCTTAGAGTAGGCGTGCTGCTTGTACTCATGTGTTGATCCCATAGGCGTTTGTGATGTGCGATCATGTGCCTACGCAAAGCAGTTGTACCTAGGTGGGTGTTGGACTTCCCACGACTCAGTTTCTTTTGGCACAGGTTGCAAATGGCATCGCTGTTGTCAGAGGCAGACACACAAAAAATTCCACACTGCTGAGCTCTGCAATGACGGCATTCTGGTGGTGGACACAGCATGCGTTGATTGGCGTGCTGTCGGGCTGACCCCGGGTGCCAATGCATGCTGTCTGACTGTGCCACTAGCTCCTTGCGACGACCTCCCCCTGCTTCCAACTCGTCTCCTCCTCCTCCCTGTCTCCCCATCTGAACTTTCGCCCTGTTCTTCTTCTTGACGAGCGGGCACCCACGTGACATCCATGGACGCATCGTCATCATCAACCGCTTCACTTGTATCTGACAACTCAGCAAAGGAAGCAGCAGCGGGTACAACATCATCATCATCATCACACCGTACGTCCATGTGTGTAATGCTGCCTGCCTGAGACATATCCCTGTTATCTACATCCTCTGGCAATAATGGCTGCGCATCACTCATTTCTTCAAACGGATGTGTGAATAACTCCTCTGACATACCAAGTAAAGCGGCTGTGGTGCTAGTTTTGGTGGTGGCGCAGGCGGGTGAGTGGTATCTTGAGAGGTGCCTGAAGCTAAGCTGGAGGAGGATGGTGCGTCAAGGTTCTGAGCGGAGGCTGTAGAAGATTGGGTGTCCTGTGTTAGCCAGTCAACTATGTCCTCAGAACTTTTCAAGTTCAGGGTACGTGGCCTCTGAAAACTGGGCATTATTCTAGGGCCAAAGGGAATCACAGCACCACGACCACGATGGCCCCTGCAGGGTGGCCTGCCTCTGCCTGTCATTTTTTGGGGGATTAGTGGTACTATGCGTGCAAGCTACTGTGAGACCAGATATGAGTGGCAATGTGCACTGGCACAGTTGTGAGAGAGCACAGGCTGTAGGCCTGACACAGCCGCTTGAAGGACACTGACTGGCTGCTATTAGCTTACACTGGAAACCTTTTTTTCTTTGTAAAAGCACGCTACAGAGACACCAGATATGAGTGGCAAAGTACACGGGCAGAGGTCTGCAGAGCACACGCTGAAGGAGGCCTGACACCCGCTTTAAGGACACTGAGTGCTATTCAATCTATAACAGTGAAAAAAGTTTTTTGTTTTTAAATGCAAGCTATTGTGACACCAGTGAGTGAGTGGTGGCACTGGGCACAGTATCCACTGTGAGCCTGACACACCAGCTTTAAGGACACTGACTGCTATTCAATCTATAACAGTGAAAAAAGTTTTTTGTTTTTAAATGCAAGCTATTGTGACACCAGATATGAGTGGTGGCACGGACTGGGCAAATAGGCACCGTATCCACTGTGAGCCTGACACACCCGCTTTAAGGACACTGACTGCTATTCAATCTATAACAGTGAAAAAAGTTTTTTGTTTTTAAATGCAAGCTTTTGTGACACCATATATGAGTGAGTGGTGGCACTGACTGGGCAAATGGGCACCGTATCCACTGTGAGCCTGACACACCCGCTTTAAGGACACTGACTGCTATTCAATCTATAACAGTGAAAAAAGTTTTTTGTTTTTAAATGCAAGCTATTGTGACACCAGATATGAGTGAGTGGTGGCACTGGGCACCGTATCCACTGTGAGCTTAACACACCCACTTTAAGGACACTGACTGCTATTCAATCCTATAACAGTGAAAAAAGTTTTTTGTTTTTAAATGCAAGCTATTGTGACACCAGTGAGTGGTGGCACTGGGCACCGTATCCACTGTGAACTTAACACACCCGCTTTAAGGACACTGACTGCTATTCAATCTATAACAGTGAAAAAAGTTTTTTGTTTTTAAATCCAAGCTATTATGACACTAGTGAGTGGTGGCACTGGGCACCGTATCCACTGTTAGCGTAACACACCCGCTTTAAGGGCAGCAGTGGCAGACAACTAACTGCTATTCAATCTATAACAGTGAAAAAGTTTTTTGTTTTTAAATGCAAGCTATTGTGACACCAGTGAGTGAGTGGTGGCACTGGGCACCATATCCACTGTGAGCCTGACACACCCGCTTTCAGGACACTGACTGCTATTCAATCTATAACAGTGAAAAAAGTTTTTTGTTTTTAAATGCAAGCTATTGTGACACCAGTGAGTGATGGCACTGGGCACCGTATCCACTGTGAGCTTAACAAACCCGGTTTAAGGACACTGACTGCTATTCAATCTATAACAGTGAAAAAAGTTTTTTGTTTTTAAATGCAAGCTGTTGTGACACCAGATATGAGTGGTGGCACTGGGCACCGTATCCACTGTTAGCTTAACACACCCGCTTTAAGGACACTGACTGCTATTCAATCTATAACAGTGAAAAAAGTTTTTTGTTTTTAAATGCAAGCTATTGTGACACCAGTGAGTGGTGGCACTGGGCACCGTATCCACTGTGAGCTTCACACAACCGCTTTAAGGACACTGACTGCTATTCAATCTATAACAGTGAAAAAAAGTTTTTTGTTTTTAAATGCAAGCTATTGTGACACCAGTGAGTGATGGCACTGGGCACCGTATCCACTGTGAGCTTAACACACCCGCTTTAAGAACACTGACTGCTATTCAATCTATAACAGTGAAAAAAGTTTTTTGTTTTTAAATGCAAGCTATTGTGACACCAGTGAGTGGTGGCACTGGACACCGTATCCACTGTGAGCTAAACACACGCTTTAAGGACACTGACTGCTATTCAATCTATAACAGTGAAAAAAGTTTTTTGTTTTTAAATGCAAGCTATTGTGACACCAGTGAGTGGTGGCACTGGGCACCGTATCCACTGTGAGCTTAACACACCCGCTTTAAGGACACTGACTGCTATTCAATCTATAACAGTGAAAAAAGTTTTTTGTTTTTAAATGCAAGCTATTGTGACACCAGATATGAGTGAGTGGTGGCACTGGGCACCGTATCCACTGTGAGCTTAACACACCAGCTTTAAGGACACTGACTGCTATTCAATCTATAACAGTGAAAAAAGTTTTTTGTTTTTAAATGCAAGCTATTGTGACACCAGATATGAGTGGTGGCACTGACTGGGCAAATGGCACAGTATCCACTGTGAGCCTGACACAGAAGCTGGCAGCAGTGGCAGACAACTAACTGCAATTACATTACACAGAAAAAAAAAAGCATACCCTAACCCTAACCTAGCTATGCATTTCCCTATCTAATCAACAGCAGCTACACTTTCCCTCCTCTCACTAAGCATGCAGCTTGAGAATGAATGTAAAATGGATGCCTTCCAGTAGGTGGGAGGGTCTGCTAGGGAGGGTGTGCTGCTAATTGACTGGAATGTGTCTGCTGACTGTGAGGTACAGGGTCAAAGTTTACTCAATGATGATGAATAGGACGCGGATCGAACCGCGCATGCGTTCGCCCTCCGCGGCGGACGCGAATACGCTATGTTCGCCAGGAACTGTTCGCTGGCGAACCGTTCGGTGCATCACTATATGTGATGTTGAATTCCCATGAGATAAAGTTTAATCATTTTGTGTGGTAATTTAAGGTGAAGGTGGTAAAGAAAAAGAAAAACTACCATGGATTCAATGGAGACATACTCCTGGATGATGAATTCAATGGAAAACCTTCAATAAACTGCTAAAGCCCTATCATAAGCTGTCTTTGTGTTAGAAAGTGGGGAAGAGGTCGTGATCGTGACCGTGCATGAGTCTGGCTATTCCATCACAAGCTTTTGGAATAGCGGAGTTCTGGAACCTGTCTGCAGTTGAGTGAAGCCAGAAGAACACCTGAAATTGAGATTGTGACAAGGCGTCAGCCAATCTGTTATCAACACCTGGGATGTGTTCACAACACAAGTAAAATTGGAACAAGGTGGCAAGCCAAGTCAATCTTCGGACCAATTTCATAATGGTCAAGGACAACAAGTGCCCCTTGATGATTTTGCATGCCGCAACATTATCACACAGACATCTAATTGCCTTTCCTGTCCAAAGATGACAGCAAGTGTGAGCAACTCCCACTAAAGGGTAAATTTCAAACAGGGTGGGGGTCAAGGAGAGGGTCTCATCAGACCAAGAATCTTTGAACTAAAAATTCCTCAAAACTGCATGGGCTGCTAATTATAAAGGATGATAAGTGAGAAAGAGGTGGAATAAACATAGAAATACCATTCCAAGATATGAGAAAATGGTGCCACATGCATAAATCAGCCCTGGCTTAGGGTTTAGGAGAACGGTGGCAGACAAGCCAGGGAGTAGACAAAGAAGTCTGGAAATGAGCACCCTACCATACAGGATGACTCGCATAGCAAATTTGAGTGACCCCAGTAAAGATTGGAGATCTCTACGAGTACACAGACCAACTCGCAGGAATCTGACCAATTCTTCCATGATGCGTACCAACTTCTCATCAGGGAGGCTTGCCTGAAATACCACTGTGTCCAATGTGATACCCAGAAACACCAATCTGTTAGTAGGTCCTAGAGTCTTATCAGGTGAAATAGGTATTCCTAAAGTGGAAAAAAGAACTGTGGTGCTGAAAATACTTTGGGGTGTCTGTGTACCTGATTCACCAGTAGAAAGTCGTCGAGGTAGTGCATCACCATGGAGTCTGGAGCGTAGTAATTGGCTGAGTTGAACAGCAGAGTATGGTTAGGGACCATACCACCCTTGGTTGTAGAATGCAGGAACATTAGTATATACTTTATATGAACTTACAATTAAAATATCAAATAATATTATAAATAGTCCCAAAGATGCGTGTCGCCGGAATGGCTTCTTCAATCTGGTGCAGTAAACCATCAAGTCCCACATTCCATTTTTATATGATTCCTAAGTGCTGTATGTTGTGGACCAAACCAAGTGTTTGATGATTTAAATATCTGCCCCTAACCAAATTATTTATATTTAATGCGTGCACGCTCCTAAAGTAAATTCACACCAGACACAAGTTTCTGGTTAATGAAAGAACTTCAGCATTTGATACAGTTCCACACAATAGATTAGTGTTCAAACTCAAGGAAATCGGTCTAGATGAAAATGCTTGTTCTTGGGTAGAACATTGGCTTAAAAAAAAGAGTACAAAGAGTTGTCATTAATGGTAAATTTTCAAGCTGGACAGAGGTGGCAAGTGGTGTCCCTCAGGGGTCTGTTCTGGGACCCCTTCTATTTAACATGTTTATAAATGATCTTGAAGACAGCATTGAAAGACATGTTTCAGAGTTTGCAGATGACACAAAACTTTGTAAAATAATACAATGTGAGCAAGATATTACTTTGCTGCAGAGGGATTTGGATAGACTGGGGGACTGGGCACTCAAACGGCAGATGAAATTTAATGTTGAAAAATGCAAAGTTATGCACTTCGGTGTAAAGAATACACAAGCAACGTATACCGTTAATGGAAGCGAATTAGGGATAACAACACACGAAAAGGACTTGGGAATTGTTATAGACAACAAACTATGCAACAATGTGCAATGTCAATCAGCAGTGGCCAAGGCCAGTAAGGTATTGTCATGCATGAAAAAGGGCATTCATTCTCGGGACAAGAATATAATTTTGCCTCTTTATAAATCACTGGTAAGACCCCATATTGAATATGCTGTGCAATTTTGGGCACCTGTTCTAAAGAAGGATATTATGGCACTAGAAAAAGTGCAGAGGTGGGCTACAAAATTAATAAAAGGAATGGAACATATCGGCTATGAAGAAAGGTTAACAAATTTAAACCTATTTAGTTTAGAAAAACGTCACCTGAGAGGGGATATGATAACATTATACAAATATATTCGGGGCCAATACAAACCATTGTGTGGAAATCTATTCACAAACTGGACTTTACATAGGACATGAGACCATGCGTTTAGACTGGAAGAAAGAAGATTTTGTCTAAGGCAAAGGAAAGGTTTTTTTACTGTGAGAACAATCAGGATGTGGAATTCTCTGCCTGAAGAAGTGGTTTTATCAGAGTCCATACAGATGTTCAAACAGCTACTAGATGCATACTTGCAAAAACAGAATATTCAAGGATTTAATCTTTCAATGTAGGGTAATAACTGCTTGATCCAAGGATAAATCTGACTGCCATTCTGGGGTCAAGAAGGATTTTTTTTCCTAGCTTTTTGCAAAATTGTGCTTTAAACTGGGTTTTTTTGCCTTCTTTTGGATCAACAGCAAAAAACAAATGTGAGGAACGCTGAACTTGATGGACGCAAGTCTCTTTTCAGCTATGTAACTATGTAACTATGTAAGGAATGTTTATTCAGGAGGGGTTGCCTCTAGTAGCCATTTTGAGTAAATATTGAATATGAGTATGTATGAGTAAATAGGCATTTTACTAATTCTAATTTACGTCCATAACAGTCCCCCCTTAAAATGACTATTTACTAAATAACTAAAGTAAGCACTAAGTCAACTATCCCTTATACTGTCCCTAATAGGCTGCCGCACATCTGTCCCACAGGCCTCTCAAACTCTTCTGGGTTCTGCGCATTAGACAAGCAGTGGCTTGTCCACTACCTCCCCCGTTATAGACTTTGCCTGTAAAGACAAACGCTATCCCTACTGTCCCTAAAAGGAAGTAGTTGTGTGATTGGTGTGGAGGGACTGTAAAGGAGAGTGGGTGAGTGAAGTCTATCACAATCTTCATCATCTAACTCCTGATGGAGGAAGGTTGGGGTAGTCCGGTCAATTGTCTGGTCAACTGTCTTCTGCAGGTATTTCTGCACACATGGTAACACACAACAGATGAAAATTACAAGGAGAAGCACCATGATTAGGACAGCCATACCTACTTGGATAAGCACTTTCTGCCATCTAAACCATCTATCCCATGAGTTAGTAACCCCTGAATTTCTTTTTAACTCTTCTGAGAGGCTTTCTAATTTTTCTATTGCCAGAGTCACCTTTCTATTAGGGCCTGTGTTATCAGGGATGAAGGTACAACATGTCATAGTGTCTGGAAGTATTTTACATACTCCTCCTTTTTCTGCCAACATCATAACTAGGGCCATCCTATTCTGGAAGGTCATCTTCGAAGGGGCTTGTAATTTCTCTGCCAGCCCTTGAAGGGCATCTCTGGTATAATTAACAAACCGTTGTTGGTTGTAATAGATATAATTAATCCAATTCAAATTCTTGTTGGCAGTGATCAGTGGGATGATTGACTCGAAGCCTGCTGCGACTTCGTCTCTTGCTTTTAATTCATTTGGCACCCCCCTAGGCACTCCTATGGCATCTATATATATATGTGTGGGTCAAAACTACCTTTAATAGATGTGCTCCTCTTGGCTCTGAGATAGGCAAGTGGTGTGTCAAGAGGACCTTCCAATCTGGATCTGATTTGCATGTCCCCACACAGCCAAAATATGTCTCCCAATGATCTGACCTGTCTTGTTAAGAGGTCAACTGGGGGTGGTGTTCTATATGTAGCACAATAGCCTTCAGGGACATTTCCTAGAGATGTACCTGGCCCACTGGGTATAGCATAGCAGGTGTAATTCCTGGGATATATGGTAACACCTTCAGGCGGCCTGACATTCCTGGTAATTAGGGGATATTCTTTTTTCCACGACTCACATGCTGACCAATTAGTTTGCTGATAAACATAAAGACTCAAAAAGCAAGTTTCCACTTCGGGGGGTAAGTCTAAAGGTACAGTACCCAAATGGGGTCGTGCTCCTCCACATACATAACAATTAGTTCTATTGTGAGAGTTAGCATTATATCTCATCCATTCAAGCCACAGGTTAGTGTCTGAGAAGCCTGTCTCTACCGTCATAGTGTCTTCGAATGTGGGGTTAGCTATGGCTACCATGTCTTTGAGGGTCTTGATGTGTGGTTTGAAAGGGTTAATCATCATGTGCTGTGTGTCTAGCCACTCAGGTTATTGGTACATGTCTTGTAGATAGAAAGTCCCCAATTTGTTGTATGAGCCCTCCCCCCCTTTACAATACATTCCCATTACTTATTCACCAGTATCTTCGGGGCTAGGGTACTCTATATTTAAGGTAAGCTTCATTGGGGTTGTCCCTATTGGTTTCTGTAAAGTCATTCTCTGTAGTAAAGACTTCCCATTCTTGTCCACTTTGTATAGGGCACTTCGTGGCTTATAACCACATGCTAATCCTGTGTTCCAACCTGCCGCCTTCCAGGAACTACAGTCATGCCCCCAATAGTCATCTGTCACACATATGTACGGGTCCTTTTTGCTAGGTATATCTTTGTAGATTGTCGACAGCAATGATTGTGGAAATGTACAAGTGACAATATCACAGTACTCAAATGTAAATGTGGCTACGTGTGTTAGAAGTGTTATACCAAAATGTGTAAACATGATTATTTTTAGTGATAGCAACTTGTTGGGCCTCTGTAAGGCCTAGCAGCAGAAAAAGGTACAGGAAGCTCATGACTTAGCGAGATTGGCTTCCTCTGGGGCTGGAACTTTCTTGCAGTGTGAAGCGTGAATCCAAGTCTTTTTCCCGGTCAATTTCACTGAGGTGGACGTAGTCAGAAGGACTTGGAAAAGACCATCATATCTTGGCTCAAGAGAGCTTTTCCTCAGGAACCTCTTAAACAGGACCCAATCACCAGAAAGTAGCTTGTGGGTGCCCGTATCAGACTCTGGATCTAGAATGGAAGAAAACACTTGTGCATGGATTATGGACAAGGCCCGAGAAAGAGCGGTTACATATTCAACTAACACATCTGACTGGAGTTGGAGCTGTTGAGAAAAATAGCAGCCTAGTCTGGGGGCTGAACCAAACAAAATTTCATATGGGGATAGGTCAAACTTCCCTTGTGGCGTGTACCTCACACTAGAGCTATGGGGAGACTCTCTGGCCAGGGTAGGTTAGTTTCTTGGGCCATTTTAAGCATTCTGGCTTTTAAGGTGCCATTCATGCGTTCTACCTTACTGCTACTCTGTGGGTTGTAGGGTGTGTGGAATGCAAGGGTCACCCCCAGTGCTGCCCAGATTTCTTTAGTCACCATTGCAGTGAAGGATGGGCCCTGGTCACTTTCTATCACTTCTGGGACTCCATATCCGCACGCAACTTCAGTGAGTAGGCGCTTGGCCGTTGTTTTGGCTGTCATGTTGGTGACGGGAAAAGCTTCTGGCCATCCTGAGAACATGTCCACTATGACTAGTGCGTATTCATACCGGCCTCTTTTCGGCATCTGAATATGGTCAATTTGGATCCTCTGGAAGGGATATTGAGGTTTTGCAAGATGTTTGTGGGGAGTTGTTTCCGTTCTCCTGGAGTTGCACTTGGCACAGATAGTACAGGACTTGCAGTATTTCTTAGTTAGGGAAGTGATGCCTGGTGCTTCAAGTGCTTCAAGTATTTGTTGATCAGGGAGTTCATGAGGTTCTTGGACAGATGTGCTGCTCCATTGGCCCACTGGACCACAACTGGGTACATGGTTTTAGGTAAACAGAATTTGAGGTTAATGGTATATATTCCATCTTGGAGGATTGCTCCTTTCTGTTTCTAGCTCTGTCTTTCCTCGGGGTTAGAATCTGCTTGCCGTTCTTTTAGAAATTTGAGATCTGTAGGCAAAGTCTGCATAGTGAATAGAGGGGTTTGCTCAGCGGACACTCTTCTGTCCACTTCCCTTGGTGCACGAGCAGCATCCTTGGCAGCTTGGTCAGCCAAATATTTGCCACATGCTTCCTCTGAATTCAGTCTCCTGTGGGCCTTTACCTTCAGTATGGCGACCTCTTCAGGAAGCAGCAGGGCATCCATCAGCTCTTTGGTAGCTGCACCATGTTTGACTGGTGTACCCGTTGCCGTAAGGAAACCCCTTGTCTTCCAGATTAGTCCAAAGTCTTTTGCTACGCCTAAGGCATATATTGAATCAGTGTAGATATTGGCACATTTTCCTTCTGACATTTTGCATGCTGTAGTGAGAGCCTTTAGTTCAGCTTCTGGGGCAGACATGGATGGGGGAAGTGATGATGCTTGAAGTACCTGATCCATTGTAGTCACAGCGAATACATTGTGGTACCTTCATTGCTCATCGGCGTATCTGGAGCCATCCACAAATAAAGTGAAGTCAGGTTCTAGTAACGCAGTTTCATGTACGGTTGGGAGATGTGTTGTTTCCATTTTCATCTGTTCAAAGCAGTCATAAGGAGCATCTGGGTCCTGGTCTGTGGGAGGGGCATCAATACATATTTCTGTGTGGTATCGGTGTAGTTCACAGTGCAGTTCACTGTTCTTTTGGTAAGTTGGTCTTGTTCTGCAATGCTCCATGTGCTGGCCAATGGGCCAAGTTCTTTTCACGAGATTTCTGGGGATTTGGTGAAGGAGACATGAGGAACAGCTAGATTTCAGTGATGGTACATGTGTCTTACTTCCATGGGTAAGAGGACCAGGGCCACACTATTTCCTTTAGAGTCACAGAACAAGTCTGACAGGCATACCTCTACCAGTTTGAACAGCTCGTCTTTGTAGTGGGGATCTGGTCCTGGGACATTTCTGAACCTCAGGGTGCAATGTAGGAAAGGCTGCTCATCATGTGGAACAGTGGGTTTTCGTACCTGAAGCTCAAAGGCTGTGTCGGGATTAATATCAAGATTATACCAATAGTGCGGTACTTCCCCCCGGGAAGTGGCAGAAGAGTGGCCAGATTAAGGGAGTAGCATCTTTGTAAGGTGACATTGCAGGTAAGAGGAGAGAGGTCTGCAGGCGAAGGTGTATTTGAGATGTGAGATGCTTTGGTTGAACTTGATTGAGGATGGCAGTGATGTCATGAGGTGTGAGTATGGTGAATTTGTGTCCAAGAACTAGATCATTTGTCTTATCCAGGAGTGCACAAGCTGCAAAAACAGCTCAAAGACATGAGGGGCCTCCTCTAGCCACAGGGTCCAATTGACAAGAATAGTAGCCAATAGTATGCTGGTGGGAACCATGGGATTGTGTAAGAACGCCAGAGGCATGTCCCAATCATTCAGAGATTCAGAGCTTGAAAGGCTTTTGGTAGTTGGGGAGGCCCAAAGCAGGGGCAGAGGAAATAGCACGTTGGAGAGCATAGAAACTAGAGAGTGCTTAAGGAGATAAAGAAAATGGTTCAGTCTTGAGTGCATCATAGAGGAAGCTTCGGGAATCCAGGCCCTGCAATAGGAGATAAGGCCCAGGAAAGCATGAAGAGGTTTGTGGGCCGGTGGTGGACAGATGATGCCTCGTATTCTGTCTCGGGTAAGATGACGAGTGCCATGGGAAAGACAATGTCCCAAGAAGACCACAGAGGGCCGGCACAATTGTAGTTTCTTTTTAGAAGCCTTGCAGCCTTGTTCTGCTAGGAAGCAAAGCAGATCTCCCGAGGTATGTTCAGCAGTTGGGAGGTCATCTGCACAGAGGAGGAGGTCATCCACATATTGGAGGAGGACCACATCAGTGTAGGTCTTCTGCCATGGGTCCAGAATAATTGACATGGCCTTTGCAAATTGGCTAGGAGAATTTTGTGCTTCTTGAGGCATGACAGTCCATGTGTACTGCTGACGGTCATGGGTGAATGCAAATAAATATTGGCAGGAGGAGTCCAAAGGAACACTGAAGAAGGCATTTGCTAGATCAACCACTGTGAAGAATTTAGCAGTAGGGGATACTTCTGACAGAAGGGTGTGAGGATTAGGGTGTCCAAAACAGTGACTTCATTGATAGCTCTGAGATCCTGAACCATCCTGTATTTGGCTGGCTCACCCTTTTCAGACTTTTTCTTCACTGGGAAACAAACAAAGGGGTGTTGCATGGAGATGCACATTTGATAAGAGCATCCTTTTCTAAAAGGACTTCAACCTGTTTAGAGATGGCAAGGGCCTGAGCAGGTCTCAATGAGTATTGGGGCCTTTGTGGTGTGTTAGCACCTTGGAGCAGTTTTACAACCACTGGAGGAACTTGGAGACGTCCAATGTCTTTGGGGCCAGTGGACCACAGTTTTGCTGGAACCCTAACTAGTGCACTGGGGGGATCAACTGGGACACTTTCATCCCTATGAGGAGCTTCCATGTGCAGTAGGAGGGGTAGAGAGCAGAGAGCTGAAGTATTTTCTTTAGATAGGGGGGTTAGTAACTGTACCTGGCCATCAGGAGTGAAAGTGATAGAATCCTGTAGGCGGGAAAGAACATCAGCGCCTAACAGGTTAATAGGACAGGTAGATGAAACCACAAATCATGTGAGGAGATCTGGGAAGGTGCCCACTTGCAGAGGCTTTATTAATGGATTACTGCGGGGGGTACCATCTACACCTACACGTGAAACATCAATATTGGACAGGAAAGAGGAGTCAGGCAGGTCTTGTTCTCTGAGAACGCTACAGGCTGCGCCTGTGTCAACTAAAAAGGTAGTAGGGTTACCTTCAATGGGTAGAACCACTGTCGCTAGGGCCCCCCATTTATCCCCTGTAGACACTGCCATGACAGGGGCATGAGACACAGGTTTGCCTGTTACCTATTGTTAAAGATCTAGATGGGCCTGGTCAGGGCCTGTGTAGGAGCGGTTGGTTGCAGCAGGGGGGTGAGCATGTTGAGCAGAACATTGAGGAATGGGTGTGGGGTGGTCTGTAGACGGGTAAGACGTCGAAAGATAGTCATCTTCGGGGTAGCTGGCAGCATAGTCATGAGATGTAGGATAACTGTGAGGTGGGGGTGGGTAATGACCAGCCATGGGGTAACCTGGGGCTGGAGGTGGTGGATAGACAGTTGGAGGGTAGCTAGCCACAGAGTAGTGTTTGTGGTTGTGGCCTAGGAGCCTTGGGACAGGACAGTCCATCCTAAAATTACCTGGCTGTTTGCACTTGAAGCAGGATCTGTTCTGTGGCCTAAGTGGGTCAAAAAGGTGGGTGTACCAGTAGGAGCTGGGGCAGGCCTGATTGCAGGATTATGAAAAGAAAACATAAGGGGAGCAGGCTTCCTTCTGGAAGGCAGTTGGGAAGACTCTAGGCCCTTTGAGACCAACAGGAGAGTATCCAGGGGAATGATCATGTACTCGGGACGGGACAAGACCAGGCCTTTCTTTATGGGTTCTTTAAGGCCTGCCACAAAGGCTGCAGATGACATCTGGGTGTGAGCCTTGTTATATAAATTGAAACCCAGATCAGAGAAGGTTTGTGTTAACCTTGAGTGAAATTTCTGAACTGATTCTGCCTTTTCTTGAACAATATGATTAATACATGTGGCTTGATCGGCTAACTTATCTTGTGCCCATGCACAGAGCTGCTCACAGAATATTATACCTGACTGGAAATCTGTATCGCTAGTGAGGCAGGCATCATCAAAACTCCTTTCCATTATGGGCCAATAGGCATCCCCAGCTTTAATTTCACAGACACTGAACAAATCACGCCATGTGGCAGAGTATGTTTTACGGATCTGAGTGATCCTCCGGAAGAAAGGCATGGGTTGCCTCTCTGGGTCTGGGAGGGATGATAACAAGGTTGCGGCCTGGGATGGGTTGAATGTGACGTACATTAAAGGAGCACCATCTGTGGAAAGTTGAGCAGCTTGGGGGTCGGCTGGGGGTGCTCGAGAAACATTATTTGCCGGGAGCTGAGGGGGGCTTTCGACATGTACACTGCTACCATCAGGGGACACTGGGTTCTGTGGTGTGTGGAAACTAACTGTATCAGAGGAATCTGGAGCTTGTGCTGCGCTGGCAACGATATCTCGTGTTGGAAGGGCTGGTTGGACTTGTGATGGTAACTGGTGGGGTACTTTTGGGAGGCTTGGGGAATGTGATGAGACTACGGATTCTCCTGAGCCAACCGTCACAATAGGAAGAGACCCACTGAGGGCGGCCATGACAGGGGCGGAGACGGAAACAGATGCTGAGGTGGAAGAGGAAGTGACTGGAGGGGTGCTGGGAGAGGAAGTGACGACAAAGGCAGGGATGGATGGGGCGGATGTGGGAAGGGGCAATGGGGTAAGGGCGGAAGTGACAGGATCGGGGAGGGGAGCTACCAGGGCAGAAGTGACAGGGAAGGGGGATGGGTTGAGGATGGAGGTAGAAATAACTGGAAGATGGGGTGGAGCAAGGGTAGGAGTGACAGGCAGATAGGAAGTGGGCAAACTAGGGGATAGCATGTCAGAGGTGGGGAGGGGAGATGTGACAGGGGCAGATAGGGAAGGCAAAATGGGGGCAGGATAATAGTAAGACCCGTCCGCTCCGAGGACGGGATATAAGGGGGCCGGGACTGGAAGGGCTGCGTTAACAGGGGCTGGTGTTTGGGCGGGGATTATGGGGGTTTGACTAGCCCTCTTCTCTTTGTGCCAGGCGCCATCATAGGGCGGTGGCTGGAACATATTTGCAATGGTTTCAACAGTACCAACATTTTCATGATACACATAAACTTTCTGTCCTTCTATTTCTAATTCTTCCTCAATCCATCCCTCTCTCTTAACCCCTTTGGCTACTCGATACCAAGCTTCTGCTGCTTTTATTAACCCATTATCAAGTAACAATCCTTCTTTGTCTTTCAACAATTTTCTCCAACTCTCTGGTTGTAATCGCCCCCTCGGAGACATAGTAATGCCACATATCTTAGCCATCTTCTTCACGTTACTCACAGCAGTGGGCACTCTTTCTTTCACAATATCACAATCCAATTTGCCCTTCAAGAGCTTCACATGTTCCTGTCCCATTCTCACTACACAAGTCGTCACTTGATATAGATAAACTGGAAAAGAACGTCTACAAGATGGTTAATCTGCGTACATCTTCCCGAAACGTAGACTAGTCACTGAGTCCGCCCACCAGGGGTGGCCACGGATTGGAGCGAGGTGAGTAGTGCGTGACTAACAATTCTCCAGCAGCACTCCGGCAGCCAGCGTAGACACGGAGCCAGGCCAATCACAAAGACAGGAGATATAGGCATGGTGCTACCGCGATCATTACCGTATATGCAGAGTAGATCAATCTCCGTCCCGTCTCTGGAGGTCTGCTCTCTGGTGTCCTCGAGGACGGCTGTCCGATGGGATACAGCTCGATGCCCCACATTGGGCGCCAAATGTTGTGGACCAAACCAAGTGTTTGATGATTTGAATATCTGCCCCTAACCAAATTATTTATATTTAATGCGTGCACGCTCCTAAAGTAAATTCACACTGGACACAAGTTTCTGGTTGAGCTTCAGGAATGTTTATTCAGGGGACCGGCATGCCCCTTATAAAGCAAGAATACATTATATGCAAAATTATAGATAACAGAGAAAATACATCAATAATTGGTTAGGTGTTAAGTGTTTTATCTAATGCACGTCCTACAAGGCGTGATGTCACTGTCATCACAGGATTTTACTCCGGATTCCAGCGCCATCTTGTTACACAAGGTAGTTAGTCGATGGGAGGGGTTGCCTCTAGTAGCCATTTTGAGTAAATATTGAATATGAGTATGTATGAGTAAATAGGCATTTTGCTAATTCTAATTCACGTCCATAACAGTGTAATTCTCTTTAGATGTGTTCTTCCTGTTTTCCAAGCCTCTGTCTGGTGTTTGATTTAAGTGACAAGAAACCAGATAGAAACGGTATCACACTATATATACACACACATCTCTTTCCTTGAGATACGGCATACCACTGTTGAATACACAAGAAACCTCCTAAACTACTCTACATAAAGAAAAAAGGGGCAAGTCGCCTAAACGGACCTACAGGCAAACAACTCCCAGAGCTAGGTTATAGCTCTGGAATATGTGAGTGTTCCAATTTATGTGTATATTACACTTGTGTACATAAGGATACTGCACTATTTCTGTTTTTTTTCTTAAAGGTATACACAACATTGGATGTTCAAGGATATGTAAAAATACGGTATATATACACATTCCTTCTTTGCACTAGGTGTACTATTAAGTTGTATTCACATATTTAAGCGCTCAAAACTTTGACCCTTTGACCCTGTACCTCACAGTCAGCAGACACATTCCAGCCAATCAGCAGCAGACCCTCCCTCCCAGATCCTCCTAAATATAAAAATAAGTGCCAAGTGATCACTCACACTTTGACATCAAATAAAATGCCTTCAGAAATATGTTGGTGTTGGTATTTCTGAAGGCATTTTATTTGATGTCAAAGTGTGAGTGATCACTAGTGATGTCGCGAACCCGAAATTTACGGTTCGCGAACGGCGAACGCGAACTCCCGCAAATGTTCGCGAACCGGCGAACCGCCCGAAACGCCATTGACTTCAATGGGGAGGCGAATTTTAAAACACACAGGGACTCTTTCTGGCCACAATAGGGATGGAAAAGTTGTTTCAAGGGGACTAACACCTGGACTGTGGCATGCCGGAGGGGGATCCATGGAAAAACTCCCATGGAAAATTACACAGTTGATACAGAGTCTTAATCCATAAAGGGCAGAAATCACCTAACATTCCTAAATCACAATCAATATGGATTGACACCTGACATATGACATATTGACACCTTGACATATGGATTGACACCTGTCCTCAGAGCCCCTGATGCACACGGACACAGAGCAGAATAGAGACTGGTCCCCCTACATAGGGTCACTTGGCAGATATGGATTGACACCTGTCCTAAGGATCCCTGATACACACTGACACAGAGCAGAATAGGGACTGTTCCCCCTACATCGGGTCACTTGGCAGATATGGATTGACACCTGTCCTAAGGTTCCCTGATACACACTGACACAGAGCAGAATAGGGACTGGTCCCCCTACATCGGGTCACTTGGCAGATATGGATTGACACCTTGTTACAAACTGCTATTTGTAACGGCCCTTTAAATGGCAAATTGCCCTGCTTCCCTGGGTTGTGGAGAAGCCTCTTTGCCAGCCTCCTCCCGCATGACTATGGCCCCTGGGAGATTGTGAAAATGTATGCACTTTTATTTGGTGTGTATGGCCCTTTAAGACTGTCGGTGGGCATATTGGGGCTTATGGACTCTTTATGTGACTGGTGCTGGCCCTTTAAACACCTTTTTTGGGACATCAGGAAGATTGATCTGGAGCAAGACGCAGCAGCAGAAGAGGACTCAGCCGAGGAGGTTATGGAAGAGGATGGAGTAGGAGGAGTAGAGGAGGTGGCAGCAGGCCTGCAAGTCGTGGCGGTGTCACCAACTCCTCTGCAGAGCCACGCATTCCATGCTTGGCAGCAGTCAGCAGGTTTGCCCAATGCGCAGTGTAGGTGATATACCTGCCCTGACCATGCTTTACAGACCAGGTATCAGTGGTCAGATGGACCCTTGCCCCAACACTGTATGCCAGACATGCCATTATTCCCTTTTGCACAATCGAGTACAGATTGGGGATTGCCTTTTGTGAAAATAAATTTCATCCGGGTACCAGTGAGTGAGTGGTGGCACTGGGCACAGTATCCACTGTGAGCCTGACACACCTGCTTGAGACAACTAACTGCTATTCAATCTATAACAGTGAAAAAAGTTTTTGTTTTAAATGCAAGCTATTGTGACACCAGATATATGAGTGGTGGCACTGGGCACCGTATCCACTGTGAGCTTAACACACCCGCTTTAAGGACACTGACTGCTATTCAATCTATAACAGTGAAAAAAGTTTTTGTTTTTAAATGCAAGCTATTGTGACACCAGTGAGTGGTGGCACTGGGCACCGTATCCACTGTGAGCTTAACACACCCGCTTTAAGGACACTGACTGCTATTCAATCTATAACAGTGAAAAAAGTTTTTTGTTTTTAAATGCAAGCTATTGTGACACCAGTGAGTGGTGGCACTGGGCACCGTATCCACTGTGAGCTTAACACACCCGCTTTAAGGACACTGACTGCTATTCAATCTATAACAGTGAAAAAAGTTTTTTGTTTTTAAATGCAAGCTATTGTGACACCAGTGAGTGGTGGCACTGGGCACCGTATCCACTGTGAGCTTAACACAACCGCTTTAAGGACACTGACTGCTATTCAATCTATAACAGTGAAAAAAGTTTTTTGTTTTTAAATGCAAGCTATTGTGACACCGGTGAGTGATGGCACTGGGCACCGTATCCACTGTGAGCTTAACAAACCCGGTTTAAGGACACTGACTGCTATTCAATCTATAACAGTGAAAAAAGTTTTTTGTTTTTAAATGCAAGCTATTGTGACACCAGTGAGTGGTGGCACTGGGCACCGTATCCACTGTTAGCGTAACACACCCGCTTTAAGGACACTGACCGCTATTCAATCTATAACAGTGAAAAAAGTTTTTTGTTTTTAAATGCAAGCTATTGTGACACCAGTGAGTGGTGGCACTGGGCACCGTATCCACTGTGAGCTTCACACAACCGCTTTAAGGACACTGACTGCTATTCAATCTATAACAGTAAAAAAAGTTTTTTGTTTTTAAATGCAAGCTATTGTGACACCAGTGAGTGATGGCACTGGGCACCGTATCCACTGTGAGCTTAACACACCCGCTTTAAGAACACTGACTGCTATTCAATCTATAACAGTGAAAAAAGTTTTTTGTTTTTAAATGCAAGCTATTGTGACACCAGTGAGTGGTGGCACTGGACACCGTATCCACTGTGAGCTTAACACACCCGCTTTAAGGACACTGACTGCTATTCAATCTATAACAGTGAAAAAAGTTTTTTGTTTTTAAATGCAAGCTATTGTGACACCAGTGAGTGGTGGCACTGGGCACCGTATCCACTGTGAGCTTAACAAACCCACTTTAAGGACACTGACTGCTATTCAATCTATAACAGTGAAAAAAGTTTTTTGTTTTTAAATGCAAGCTATTGTGACACCAGTGAGTGAGTGGTGGCACTGGGCACCGTATCCACTGTTAGCGTAACACACCCGCTTTAAGGACACTGACTGCCATTCAATCTATAACAGTGAAAAAAGTTTTTTGTTTTTAAATGCAAGCTATTGTGACACCAGATATGAGTGGTGGCACTGACTGGGCAAATGGGCACAGTATCCACTGTGAGCCTGACACAGAAGCTGGCAGCAGTGGCAGACAACTAACTGCTATTCAATCTATAACAGTGAAAAAAGTTTTTTTGTTTTTAAATGCAAGCTATTGTGACACCAGATATGAGTGGTGGCACTGACTGGGCAAATGGGCACAGTATCCACTGTGAGCCTGACACAGAAGCTGGCAGCAGTGGCAGACAACTAACTGCAATTACATTACACAGAAAAAAAAAGCATACCCTAACCCTAACCTAGCTATGCATTTCCCTATCTAATCAACAGCAGCTACACTTTCCCTCCTCTCACTAAGCATGCAGCTTGAGAATGAATGTAAAATGGATGCCTTCCAGTAGGTGGGAGGGTCTGCTAGGGAGGGTGTGCTGCTAATTGGCTGGAATGTGTCTGCTGACTGTGAGATACAGGGTCAAAGTTTACTCAATGATGACGAATAGGGGGCGGATCGAACCGCGCATGCGTTCGCCGTCCGCGGCGGACGCGAACACGCTATGTTCGCCAGGAACTGTTCGCCGGCGAACCGTTTGGTGCATCACTACTTGGGGATGTCTGGGCCGCTGCTAGGGCATAAGTTCCGTTTGCCTAGACAACCCGTCGGCATTGGCGTTTTGCTTGCCGGGCCTGTACTGGATAGAAAAATTGTAAGATTGAAGGGCCAAGCTCCATTGCAATAGCTGGCCGTTGTCCCCCGGTTCAGCCAGACAAGAGGATTGTGGTCGGTAATGAGGGTAAATTCCTGGCCATATAAATAAGGAGTTAGTTTCTTTAGAGCCCAAACCAGGGCCAGGCATTCTTTTTCCACTGCCGCGTAGCTCATCTCCCAGGATAACAATTTCCGGCTAATGTAGGCAACAGGATGTTCCCCTCCATCCTCTCCATCCTGGCTCAGAACTGCCCCCAGTCCATACATGGAAGCATCTGTGTGAACAACAGAGCGTTTGTTAGGGACTGGGGCAGCTAACACAGGAGCATGGATCAAAGCATTCTTTAAGGCTTGGAAGGCTGCTTCACAGGAGGGAGACCACAGGACCAGTGTGGGTAGATTTTTCTTGGTTAAGTCTGTCAGGGGCTTAGCGATAGTGCTATAGTCAGGCACGAATTTTCTATAGTACCCCGCTGTCCTTAAGAAAGCCAGTACTTTGAGTCTTGGTGCGGGGTGTGGGCCAATTGGCTACTGCTTCATTTTTGGTTCAGGACGCTGCTTCGCACACCCTACCCGGTGTCCCAAATACTGGACTTCAGCCATGCCCAGGTGGCATTTTTCAGGTTTCAGGGTCAGACCTGCGGCCCAAATCTGATCCAATATGGCCTCTACGTGCTTTAGATGCTCTCCCCATGACTCACTATAGTTCGCTATGTCATCCAGGTACGCACAAGCGAAGTCCTGGAAGCCATTAAGAAGTCTATACACCAAGCGCTGGAACGTGGCTGGGGTATTTTTCATCCCGAATGGCATAAGCTTAAATTGGTATAGGCCAAATGGGGTGCCAAACATCAACTTGGGGATAGCCTCCTTGGCCAGGGGAATCTGCCAGTAGTCCTTGCACAGATCGATGGTGGTCAGATAACGTCCCCTGGCAATACGATCTAATAGCTCATCTACCCGGGGCATCGGGTAAGTGTCGGTCACTGTCCGGTCATTAAGGCATTTAAGCAGAACCGTGTGGTCCCATCCTTTTTGGGGACTAGAACTACGGGGGAAGCCCAGGGACTGTCGGAGGGTTCTATATCCCCTAGCTTGAGTATTTCCTGAATTTCCTTTCTCATCCTCTCTTTAACTGCCTCGCGGATTCGGTAGGAGGGTTGTCGAAGTGGCGCTTGTCCAGGGGTTTCTACGTGGTGGGTCGCTAACGTGGTGTACCCTGGTTCTTGGGAGAAGATTAACTCTTTCTCAGAGAGTAACTGTTGGAGTTGGCCCTTCTTTGCGGTTTGATAGGCGTTCCCTAAGGCTGCCTTGGGCAGGGCGAGCTGGTAGGTCTGGGATAGGTAGGCTGTCAGGATCTTCAGTAGCAGGAAAGCATATGGCCGCTATGTTCTCAGGCCTCTCGTGGTACACTTTCAGGAGGTTGACATGAAAGGATTTGCGTATCCTTTTGTCTTCGCTGCTGGCAATCACATAGGTGATATTGCAGATCTGCACTACCACCTTGTAAGGGCCCTGCCAGGAGGCTTGGAGCTTATTCCCCTTTACTGGCCTAAGCACCAGGACCTTTTGTCCCACCTGGAATGACCTCTGGCGGGCACCCAGATCGTACCACAGTTTCTTTCTGCCCTAGGCCGCATGGAGATGATCCCTTGCCATCCGGGCCAACTGCTCCATGCGATTCCGTAGGTTCCAGGACATATGGCACGATAGGGACCCCCTCATGTTCCATTTCCCTCTCCCAGTGCTCGCGAATGAGATCAAGGGGTCCTCGCACCCTCCTCCCATAGAGCAGTTCGAAGGGGGAAAACCCAGTTGATACGCGAAGAAGAGGTGTGGCAGGAGTCGCTCCCAGTCTCTGAACTCATCTGTAAAGGTCTGCAGTAACTGTTTCAGGGTAGCATTAAAATGCTCACAGAGATCGTTAGGCTGGTAAGGGGAGCTGAGTAGGGGTTTGATACCACAGACCTCCAATAACTGCTGGGTTAGGTCGGCCGTAAGCTGAGTTCCCCTATCAGACAAGATTTTGTTCGGAAACCCCACTCTGGTGAAAATCCTGACCAAGGCACTGGCAACAGTGTTGGCCTGAATATTCGACAGAGCAACGGCTTCCGGGTAGCGGGTAGCGTAGTCCACCATGGTAAGAATGTATTTCTTACCGGATGGACTGGGGTTAGGTAGGGGTCCCACTAGATCGACTGCAGCCCTGCTGAATGGTTCCTCCATGATTGGCATAGCCCGATGGCTTTAGGGTGGTCCCCTCTTTTCCCCATGCGCTGGCATACATCACATGTGCTGCAGTAACGCCGCACATCCTTAGAGATCCCTGGCCAAAAAAAGGTCTGGGTGATCCTGTAGGTTGTGCGGTTACCACCCAGGTGTCCTGCCAAGGTGATATCATGCCCAATCCGGAGAAGCTCCAACCGGTACTTTTTAGGTACCACCAGTTAGTGCTTCTGGGAAGGGGCACATCCTCTCTTTCTACCTTCGGTTAACCGGTAGAGTCTATCTTTGTCCCAGATAAACCTTTCGTGCTCATCCCCCCCGGTCTCTGCTTTCTCTCTGTATTCTGAAGGGAAGGGTCCACTCTGGTCTCCCTCACAAATTCCTCTGGGTATCCCAAGCTAAGGGCTCACTGGCTACAGTCAGGGGAGGGGTCGGTGGGGTGCTTACCTGGGTCTCCCGTCCTGGTGAGGCGTTTTCTGCAAGGCGGGCCTGGGACCGGGTGGTCGCGAGGCAAACTGTAGCGGCTGTGGTGGGTAAATAAGTGGAAGCCAGGGGCCCAATGTCGTTGCCCAACAAGACTTCGGTTGGTAGGTTGTCCATAATCCCCACTGTGGTCTTTCCAGACCCGACTCCCCAGTCCAGGTGTACCCGAGAAGTAGGGAGACGAAAAACAGCTCCTCCAGCGACTCTGACAGCAACAGTGCGGTTGGACAGGTTCTCTGGTTTGACCAAGTGTCGTTGGACCAGAGTGATGGTGACGCCTGTGTCCCGCATGCCTTGGGCTACTTGCCCGTTCACCCGTACCTCCTGCCGGTGCTGTTGCCGGTTGTCTGGAGATGCAGCCTGGACAGGGTTTGCCTCGTACAATATTCCCAGGCATTCTTCTGTACCCAGCTTAGTTTCCATGCAATGAACCGCTGGGGTACGGGGGGCTGTAGTATCTGCTCCGGGTGAGGGGCGCCTCCAGGTTGGAGCGGAGGGCCCCAGGGGACAGTTCTTAATGATGTGTCCTGTATTGTGGCACTGATGGCATTGGGTCTTGGAGTAGTCCCGGGGGTAATTTGGGGACCCTTGGTAATGAGAGGGTCCAGGAGGTACTGGAGCACAGAACTCTGGGCGAGGGGTAGGAGCAGGGGCACGAGGTTCCAAGCGGGCATGCTGTCATGGGGTATTTTGACTTACCCTCCTGGTCTCGGCGCACTCGTCTGCTAACCGGGCAGCGTCCTTTAAGGTGAGGGGATGGTGGTCTCCTACCCAGTCCTGTAGATCGGTAGATAAATCACGAAAGAAATGTTCCATTAAAAATAGTTGCAACACTTTCTCCCCGGTATTGGTATGGCAACCCTTAATCCAGTAGGATGCCACCCAATGCAACTGGCAAGCCCATTCCATGTGGGAATCCACAGCCCTTTTCTTTGATTCCTAGAAGCGGTGGCGGTAAGTCTCAGGGGTCACTGCATATCGGGTGAGGATGTCATCGTTGACCAGCTGGTACTGCTGGATGTCCTCCTGAGCGAGGGCTCGGAAGGCTTTGTTTGCCTTCCCAGACAGCTTCCAGGAAAGTATGGTGACCCATTGGTCGGGGGGTACCTGGTATAGGGAGCATTGCCTCTCAAAATCAGCCAATTACCCATCAATTTCGTCCTCATGCTCCACAAAAGCCTTGAAGGCTGCAAAAGAGACTTTCCTTGTTCCTGTTGTTGGGGGAGGGGTAGGAACTGTGGGTATAACAGGCTGTTGTGCCCTTACCAGTTGTAGTTTGTGTGACCTCCTATCCCGAATCTCCGCTTTCACTTCGAGGAACAGCCGAGCAATCCATTCCTCTGACGGTGCTTGCCCATACATTATTAGCCTTCTCTGAACAATGTTGGTGACGTCATCCTCCTCGGTGTTCGGGAGATTTGGTTTGGCTATTTCGATTGACCGATCCATTTCGTCTAACTCCAGCAGGTTAGCATTCAATTCTCTCCGCGGTCGGTTACTGGCACTCCGTCCTCGGCTCTCTAGCAGATCTTTCAGCATGGTTCGTTTTAGCTTTCCATACTGGTTCTCCATTCAGTCAGCACTTGCTCTGCGGATGAAAGGACCATCCCGCCGCTGCCATCGCTGCCACCGCTGCCCCGATCTGCAATACTTTTACCGAACGCTGCCTCGTTCGTGTAATTCTGGGTGAAGCTAAGGGGTCCTGGAAGTCTCAGCGGTGTTTGGGAGTTAGAGTGTCCAAAAATTGTTCCAGACACTCGACGACCAAACACCGCTGAACGCGTTCGACAAAATAAGATGGCCGCCGCCACGTGTTCGTACATACAAATGGACGGCCACCCAGTTAACCACTTAGAATGCTTGCGCTTTGCGGTCTGGCACTGAGTCAAGAGGGTAATTGGCGGCACATGCCTGGGCTGGGTGGTCTCTCGTTCGGCAGTTTGTTCATTCATTAGTATTGTCATTAGTTTTCATATTCGTATGTTTAAATATAACACTGGTAACAAATCCAGAGGGTTACAATGTTTCAAGTCTGTTGGCCAGGCAAAAACAAGGGGTTCTGTTACACCCGGTTTTTTATTTCTTACCCAAAATACACAAAAATTAATCTTGTCCTGCGGGTCGCCCTGTCGTTTCAGGGATGAACTCTATTTTATCTAATTTATCAGAATATATCGATATTTTACTCCAACCCTATGTAAAAAAACATGAAATCTTATTTAAAGGACTCTATGTCTCATCTGCTGTTTTTTAAAGGATTTTATCTGGCATCCAAATTATATTCTGGTGATTTTCAATGTCCAGTCCCTCTATGCAATTATCCCCCACCATAAGGGATGTGAAGCAGTCACCAGAATATTAAGTAAAGAAAATAATATCCCAAAATCTCAGATTGATTTTATCCAAGAAGGCATAGAGATAATTTTTTTTTTAAATTTGACAATTTTTATTTAGATACGTAGTTGCATTACAATTGCACGTGCATTTTGGATACCTTAGTCGCGTTTGCATATATGATAGAATGTATCGGTTACAATTAGATTTGGCATTTCAGTGCTGCATAATGACGTTAGGTTCATAAATCATGCATACTACATGTCTCAAACATTTTGTGGGGAGAATAGAGTTACAGGGGGGGAAGATACGGGGTGAGAAGAAGAGGGCGGGGGGGTTGGTTGGGAAGGGGGACCGAGGGGGGGTGGTAGAGGGATGACCCTGGGTTTACCAGGTGATTCGGCAATAATTCCTACGTACTTAAGAGTGGGTGACCAGCAAGTGTCTTCTGTCCCTCAGATCTTGATTGTTCGTGAACCAGGGCTGGGTCTCCTCAATGCCACACCACGGATAACATCCTTGCCAGCTGGGAGCTATTGTGTTGTGGTGTTGTCGGTGTGGTTTTGGTACCATGTGTCCCATATGTGTTTTGCCTTAGCTAGCATAGGTCTTGGGCCAAATTGGTGTTGGTGCATGGCCTCATATGTCCAATTGAGTGCAATTTGGTTCATTAGATGTGTATGTGAAGGTGTGTCTTTAGACTTCCAGTGTCTCGCTATTAGGATATGTACTGATGCAAGTGTATGGTATATTAGTGCCTGGTGTGCTTTGGGCATCTTCTCAGGGAATATGTACAATATGCATTGTACAGGATTTTTTTCCACTTGGTGGCCTAGCATGTCCGACATGATATGGAGGGCTTGTGTCCAGAGAGGTGCCAGTGCGGGGCATGTCCACCATATGTGGATCATCGTGCCCACTTCTTTATCGCATCGCCAACATATGTTTGTGGAGGTAGGCCAAATTTTGTGTATTTTCTCCGGCACTAAGTACCAACGGTATAGTATTTTCCGTTGGATTTCTAGGTGTTGGGCGCATGATGTCATGCCTTTGTGTGCCGTGTAAGCTCTCTTCCACTGTTCTGGGCTTAACTCCATGCCCAGATCTGTGTGCCATGCCTTTTGGTAGTATTCCTGTGTCAGTGGTTGATTTTGTAGGATTAAGTGGTAGCACGTGGAGAGAGATTTGACGTTGGGCTTGTTTGATAAGCAAATAATTTCGAACTTAGATATTGGTGCTTGTGTCCCCTTCTCAGGGTTTGTGGGTGGGTTGTTTGTTAGTAGGGATTTGACTTGAAGGTAGGGGAATAGTAATTTGGTGGGTAGGGCAAATTGTTCCTTTAGACTAGTAAAGGATTTGAGGTGTTCCCCTTTGTGTAGGTGGAGTACGTGAGTGATGCCTTTATCTGTCCATGGCTTATGATTAAAGGTGGGAATCATCAGGCCTATGGATTGCAGTGGTGCCGCCATCGGTATTTTTGGGCGGGTAACTAAGTTTTTCCTCACCCCGTCCCATGTGTCTATCAGCAACCGAGTAGTGGGGAGGCCTTGGAATGGTTTTGGTCTCCGAGTACTATCCGTCCAGAAGATAGGGCGGATGTGGTCTATGTTAAGCCAAGAGGCTTCTATTCCTGCCCATTGTGGGGTGTAGTGGGAGTCATGAGCTGCTAACATAGTGCTTAGTATCGCTGCCTTGTGGTAATGATACAGGTTTGGTATACCTAGGCCTCCATCTGCTGCCCGCTTCTGCAGGATCTTAGCGGCTACCCCGCTCTTTTTGTGTTGCCATGTAAATTTCATGAGTAGTGAGGTGACCGATTTGAGGTAGGTGTTTGGTATTAGTATTTGTAGTGTCCTGAAGAGGTATAATAGTTTTGGGAGCAACGACATTTTGAATGCTGCTATACGCCCTAACCATGAGAGGAATTTCCCCTCCCATGATTTCAGGGTGTTGTTGAAGTCTTTTAGGAGTTTTACATAGTTTGCGTGGAAGAGTTCTGCAAGTTTTTTTGTGAGTTTGAGTCCTAGGTATGTTAGGTAGTCTGACCTCCAGTCTAGGGGGAAAGCCTCCTTCAATCTGAGTCTCGCCACTCCTATTGTTAGTGCCTGTGTTTTGGAGACATTTAATTTGTAGTAAGAGTGGTGGCCAAAGAGATCTATTTGTCGCATTAAGTTGGGCATGGTTATGAGCGGCTGGGTTAAGGTGAGAAGAATGTCATCTGCAAATATGTTTAGTTTGAATTCTTTGTTGCCTAGGAGAATACCATGGATGTCCGGGTCTGATCTAATTTTGGATGCTAGTGGTTCTAGGGCCAGTACATAAAGCAGAGGGGAGAGGGGGCATCCTTGTCTGGAGCCAATAGAGATGTTTATGGTTCGTGATGGGAATCCTGCGAATAGGACTTGTGCAGAGGGTTTGTTATAGAGGGCATCTACTGCTGCCACGAATTGTGAGGGGAAGCCGAATTTCTGGAGTACTCTGTTTAAAAAGGTCCAGTTTAGTCTATCAAAGGCCTTCTCCGCGTCAAGAAACACGAAGAGACCTTCCATTCCTAGTTTTCTAGAGCTATGCATGAGATTTAGTACTTTGCGGGTATTATCTGAGCCCTGTCTACCCCTCACAAATCCTACTTGATCGTCATGTATGAGGTCCGGTAGGATAGTTTTTAGTCTGTTGGCTTGTAGTTTTGCGAAGAGCTTGGCATCCGTATTGAGTAGGGAGATCGGTTGGAAATTTGGGCATGTGGTCGGGGACTTCCCTGGTTTGGGGAGGCTGGTGATATGACCTTGTAAGAGTTCTGTGGGCAGCGAGTGGTTGTCTATAGCATTGTTGAATAGAGTGGTCAGTGCAGGGGCTAGGACGTCTGCGTATTTATGGTAGTACGTGTTTGCAAATCTGTCAGGGCCCGGTGCCTTACCCGCTGGGAGGGTTTTTATTGTGTTCTTTACTTCTTGTTGGGTGATAGGGGCTGAGAGAGCTTCTCTGTGCTGTTGTGAAAGGGTTGGCAATTGGGCATCTTGTAAGTAGTCATCAATATTTGTGGGGGGGGTGTTAGGGGTGTCAGTGGGTCATTTTTAAGGTTGTATAGGGTTTCATAGTACGTGGCAAATTCGTCACTGATATCTTTCGGGGCAACCAACCTGTTTCCGTTTGGGGCCTGTATGTGCGCTATTTTAGATGCTGCCTGTCTGTCTCGGAGCCTTTGGGCTAGTATTTTGCCCGCTCTGTTTCCCTGGGAATAATGAGTAGCTTTTAATTTCCATAATGAGTAGCCCACTCTCGTAAGTGCTAAAGCCTGTATTTTGTCCTGTGTTTCTGAGATTCGGCTTTTTAGTTTTGGGGATGGGTTTGTTTGGTTTAGTTTGTTGAGATCGTGCAGTTGTTTGTACCAGGTGACCCTTTGTGCATGGGATGTCCGTTTAAGGTAGTGTGCTCTTTTTATCAGTTCCCCACATATGACGGGTTTGTGGGCTAGCCAGGTGATCTCTGCTGAGATCTCTGGTGTGGTGTTTTCTTTAAAGTAGTTTTTAAGTATGTTTTCTATGTGATCTGTGAACGTTTTGTCGTGTAAGAGTGTTTCGTTTAGCTGCCAGGAGCTTCTGTTGTATCTCTCAAATTTGTCCTTTAGTTCCATAGTGATAGGTGCGTGGTCTGACCACGTGAGAGTCTCTATTGAGCTTTTGAGTACCTGCGTTAGGTGTTTACCTTCAGTGAGGTACCTGTCAATTCGTGTGTAGGAGTTGTGAACCGAGGAGAAAAACGTGAAATCTCTCTCCTCGGGGTGGAGAACTCTCCACGTGTCATAGAGGTTATGTTTGTCTAGCAGTCTCTGATATGTTGTGCATTGTCTCCTGGCTGGGTTGTTTCCCTGCGTTTTAGAGCCTTTAGATGAGTCTAAGCCGGGGTCTAGAGTGTCGTTAAAATCTCCACAGATTATTAGCATTCCCTTCTGAATGGGTGCTATTTTAGCTAATGTTCTATGTAGGAAGTTGCGTTGTTCTGAGTTAGGTGCGTATACATTTACTATGGTGTAGGTAATATCATTGACGGTGCATACCAGTATGATATATCGGCCTTCCTCGTCCATGACTAAGTCATGTTCTGTAAATGCTACTCGGTTGCTGAATAGTACAGAGACCCCTTTTGTCTTGGATTTTGCTGTGGCGTGTTGTTGATATGGGTATGCGAGGGGTTTAAGAGTATATGGTTTGGTGAAGTGCGTCTCCTGGAGACATACTATGTCTGGTTGGGATTTTTGAAGGTCTTGCAGTAGAAGGTGGCGTTTAACAGGGGTGTTCAGCCCCCTTACGTTATGACTGTATATTTTCATAAAGGGAAGACATATAAGGGATGCTACCTGTGTCGCTGTCCGCATTAAGTTTGTGTTTCCCCTGAGTGTCCTTGTATGTCTCGGAGTTTGAGTCTGGTGTGATGCCTGTGAATAATGGTGCAGTGGAGTATATACTTGCTGTATTGCTGAGTAACTGCCATGGCGGATCCGCGTGGTACGTATCCGTGGTGGGTCAAGTCGTCCTTCGAGACTTCTGTGTGAGCGCTGGAGCTCTAAGTTTACTTAGGGTCCTCCCCTCAGAGGGTCTGGGTTGGTCTGGGTAAGGGAGGGAGGGTAGGAAGTTAATACAGGAAAAAAGAAGAAGAAACAGTGCGGTTAGGACCGCAGAGCCCAAATTGGGCTTAGTACCCTGAATGGGCACCATGGAGGTGGGCAACATCAAAAACATAAACAATTATTGTAGACGATCAGCCCTAACACTTGTCTAAACAGTTCTGCATATGATAGGTATATATATATATATATATATTTGTTTGTTTGTTGTTTTTTTTTTTTGGTCCCATAAACTTTGATCCACAAGCCCATGTCCCGGCTACAAACAGATGTTGGATTTGAGAAACTATTTAATCTGTGTATCTCCAATCCTCCCTTGGGTAACTGGCGGATGGGTGGTTTCCCATGTCACTGTCCTTATTACAGTTCAGCTGGCGTTAGAAGGAGCCGGTGAGCAACTGTCCATTTGCTGAGCTTGTCTAAGTATATCTATGTGTGCTTTTTTTTTTTTGTAAATGAGCATGTGAGTTGTGTAAGAGATGTGTTGTAGGGTGTGGGGGGTAGTGTAATGATACCCGATAGGTAAGTCTTCAATCAGGAGGCATCGCCATTCAGACCTGAATCTGTAACACCTATATCTGTATGTAGGCTGGTGGAACTTGGGTTATTTTTTCGCCCTCTTCCAGTCTTGTCTTAGTCATATAAACATAGAAACAAAGAAACATAGACTGTGACGGCAGATAAGAACCATTCGGCCCATCTAGTCTGCCCAATTTTCTAAATACTTGCATTAGTCCCTAGCCTTATCTTATAGTTAGGATAGCCTTATGCCTATCCCACGCATGCTTAAACTCCTTTACTGTGTTAACCTCTACCACTTCAGCTGGAAGGCTATTCCATGCATCCACTACCCTCTCAGTAAAGTAATACTTCCTGATATTATTTTTAAACCTTTGTCCCTCTAATTTAAGACTATGTCCTCTTGTTGTGGTAGTTTTTCTTCTTTTAAATATAGTCTCCTCCTTTACTGTGTTGATTCCCTTTATATATTTAAATGTTTCTATCATATCCCCCCTGTCTCGTCTTTCCTCCAAGCTATACATGTTAAGATCCTTTAACCTTTCCTGGTAAGTTTTATCCCGCAATCCATGAACCAGTTTAGTAGCCCTTCTCTGAACCCTCTCTAAGGTATCAATATCCTTCTGAAGATACGGTCTCCAGTACTGTGTACAATACTCCAAGTGAGGTCTCACCAGTGTTCTGTACAATGACATGAGCACTTCCCTCTTTCTACTGCTAACACCTCTCCCTATACAACCAAGCATTCTGCTAGCATTTCCTGCTGCTCTATTACATTGTCTGCCTACCTTTAAGTCATCAGAAATAATCACCCCTAAATCCCTTTCCTCATATGTTGAGGTTAGGACTCTATCAAATATTCTGTACTCTGCCCTTGGGTTTTTACGTCCAAGATGCATTATCTTGCACTTATCCACATTAAATGTCAGTTGCCACAATTCTGACCATTTTTCTAGTTTACCTAAATCATTTGTCATTTGGCTTATCCCTCCTGGAACATCAACCCTGTTACATATCTTAGTATCATCAGCAAAAAGACATACCTTACCATCAAGACCTTCTGCAATATCACTAACAAAAATATTAAAGAGAATGGGTCCAAGTACAGATCCCTGAGGTACCCCACTGGTGACAAGTCCAAGCTTCGAATATATTCCATTAACTACAACCCTCTGTTGCCTGTCACTGTGGCGAAGCAGTACGTCCATGTTGTTTGCGGACGTACTGCTTCGCCGCAGTGACAGGCAACAGAGTTTGCAGACCGGTAAGTCCCATTGCTTCAGGGCCTTCAGTCCTTCCTCTGGTGTTGTCACATGGGTGAAGGTACCATTGCGTTGAATTATCAGGCGCACCGGGTGACCCCATCTATATATGGGATCTTGTGTTCCCGCAGCGTTTCTGTCTCCTTGAATTCTCTTCGCCGTTGTAGGGTGGCTGCTGATAAGTCAACATATATCTGTAGCTGGCTATATTTTGCCGGAAGGTTTGTACGGTTCCTGGCAGCTTTAAGTATGGCCTCTTTGACATGGTAGTAGTGTAGGTGGGTCAGCGTGTCTCTTGCTGCCTCTGCGGGTAGAAACTTCGGTTTGGCTACTCGGTGAGCTCGGTCCAGAAGAATCATTTCCGTCGGCATGTCTCTTATGAGATTTTTGAAGAACCCCGTCAGGAATTATGGGTATGTCAGCTTGCATTACGATTCCGGTATTCCCCGTATTCTCAGGTTTTGCCTCCGTGACCTGTCTTCCAGATCAGAGAGCTTGAGCTGAGGTAAGTTGTTTTTCCAGGGCTTGGACTTGGTCCGCTAGGTCATTGTGGGCTTCTTCATATTCGCCCATGCGGTTCTCCACGTGTGCTGTTCTTTCACCCAGCTCTAGGATGTCTTTGCCCAGTGCAGTGACCGATGCTTGAATCTTATTGAGCAGTTTGTCGGACATTTCGTCCAGGCATGCTCTCAGGATCTCTTGTGTGACGGTGAGGTTCCCAGAGTCTGGTGAGTTCTGGAGAGGGAGGGTGTCGTCTCCGCCGCCACCTTGGTCTGCTTCATGCTGGCCCTGGGCTCTTTTTGGTGCGTATCGCGCTGTGAAGAAGCCTGATTTATCAGCCCATTCAGGGATTTTCTTACCCTTCTGCTGTGCCATGCTTGTGGGGTGGATGATGGCGGGCTTTATCTCGACGATTGCTGTGTTTAGTCGCTTTGTGGACTAATCTTGGAGCGGAGCGCTAGTGCCGTGCGACCATCCACTTCAGCGTGCAGGCCATGCCCCCGGCATAGAGATAATTTTAAAAAACAATTTCTTCTGGTTTTTAGATTCCTTTTATCTCCAAAAAAGAGGCACAGCAATGGAGACTAGGTTTGCCTCCAGCTCTACTAACTTATTTATAGCTGATTGGGAGACAGAAGCCGTGTGGGTAGACCATAGCTGGTGGACAAACCTGGTCTCATTTTTCCACTACATAGATGATCTATTTTTTATCTGGAATGGATCCGAAAGTTCTCTTAACTCATTTTTTAAACATCTTAATGATAATGATAAAGGTATCGTTTTTTTTTTTTTTTTTAATTCTTTATTTATTCCAAGACAGGGTAACAAAAATAATGCGTACAAAACAAGGTAACATTGCATACAATCATAACTTTGTACAATCATGATTTCCATGTTCATTTACATATTGCCAGTAAAATTACAGCCAGTGACATTGTAACAATAGAGAAAAGCGTCAGCGACCGTGTATCGTGAAGTAGAGCACGGATTCGTATAGTAGCAAATATCCCGTCTCAGGTTTTTATTTAAATAGAAAGGAAAGAGATCCCTATGCCACCATAGACACAGATCTCAAAGAACATCGAAATGTCATATGGTCCGTAAGTGCGTCTCGGTTAGAAATACCCTACGGTAGTATTGTATCTGCAAGCGTTCACACGTGGTCTCTGCAGTTCGTTAGTGACCTTAAGTCGTAGATTTGTAAGTGATAAAAGGGAGAGAAAAGATGAGTGTAAGAAAAGAGATAGAGCAGGACGTCCCTCAAATAACAAAGAGGGCACAGAGTGGAGTAACAGGGGGAGGATAAGGGAGGGCACTCGCAGAATATTGTTTGTGAGAGGTGAAAACAGTGTGGTATTATGTCAAGTCGTGCTTTGGGGCATTTCAGGTCTTTAGTATCTCCCAGGAGGATAGCCCAGGTCCCTAGGCAGAATATGACATGCATGCGGCTGTGGGTCGTTAACGAAAGTGAGATGGTCGGTGCGCTCGGGGCACCGAGCCCAGCTCGCCCCTCATTTAGTTGCTTGCTGTGCTAGTCATCCAGGGGCCCCAAATCTTTTCTAACTTTCTGCTTGTCCTGCGGACATGTGCTGGTAATTTGTCTTTAATTTTTTGTATCACCATAGAGATAGTTGGAGTCTCTCTCTGTAGCCAAACCTGTGCTAGCGCTCTTCTAGCAGCTAGGTTCACCCTGTGTAGAAGGCTTTGTTCCCCTTTTGTCCAATCTTCTACAGATCGTGCCAATAGGAACACCCATGGGTCCATTTTGACCTCTCTATCGAAAATATCGCGGAGTAATACCGCAACCCATTTCCAAAAGGCTTGCACCCCTGGGCAACCACATGTGGATAAAGATACCCTTTTGACCACATCCTCTCCAGCATAAGTCAGTCAGGTTTTTATTCACGTGGTGCAATTTTGCCGGTGTAGTATACCATCTAAATAGGGTCTTATAGGATTGTTCCTGCAAGGAGACACACAACGAGGACGTTGCGGCGGCTTCCCATATTTCCTGCCACTCCACTCCCTCCAGCACTTCACCCAGGTCTGCCTCCCATTTATCTATGTATGTAATCTCTCCCCATTCTAGTGTGTGAGTGCTCAAGTGGGAGTAAAGACACGAAATTAGGCCACTCTGAAATTGTTCCCTCATGCACATTTTTTCAAAGAACGTTAGCTGCGTTAAGGCGGCCTTTTTAACCTGAGGGTCTTGGGTATAATCCCAAAGCTGAATGTAGCGAAAAAAGTCATAGGGGTGCAATGGGGCCCTGGTTTTAAATTTGTCGAATGTCACCAGAGAGCCACCGTCGAATAGATGGCACAATCTCTGTAGGCCTATGTTCTCTATACCCCTGAAATCTTGTGCCTGCATTCCGGGGGAAACGCTCTATTCCTCCGGAGAGGGGTCAATGGGGATGGGGATGATGCTAGGCCATATTTAAGTGCGGAGGCATCCCACAGTTTTATAGAGTTCAGTATGGCTGGGCATGGTATTTGAACATTCGTTCTGTGTTCCTTAGTGGTCCACATAAGACACTGATGCATATCGAGACCCAAAAGGGAGGACTCCAGATCCACCCATCATCTCTCCTCTGGGGGAGAATTCCATAGCGCTACTTGGGCCAATTAAGCTGACACATAATAAAAGTAAAGGTTTGGGAGGCCCAAGCCCCCACTATGTTTTGCCCTATAGAGCACATTGCGGGAGACTCTATGCCTCTTATTCTGCCAAACTAATTTACCTATGGCCTGTTGAAGCAACCCCAAGTTAGATTTAGTTATTCGTATGAGGAGGGCCTGGAAAAGAAACAGTATTCTGGGGAGCACATTCATTTTTATTGAGTGTATCCTTCCAATCCAGGAGATTGGTTTATCCACCCATTTCAACATGTCACTCATTAAGGTCCGTATCAACGGGGCATAATTGTGTTAGTACAGTTGAGAGGGGTTTGCCATCAGCTGTATGCCTAGGTATTTGATATGGTCCCTCGATATGATAAAGGCATTGTTTTAACTACAGAATACAGTAAAGAAGAAATCAATTTTTTAATCTTAAAATTTTTATTAAAGAGAATACTGTAAATACTTAGACTTTTTTTTTTTTTTTAAAGGTGTGTACAAACACTATCATTGACCAAAAGAGCTGCCACTATACCCCCTGGCTTGAGAGTGCCCCAAAAAGTCAGTTTTTAGATTAAAAATAAACTGCTCAAAACCAGAAGATTTCGATGAACAAACTATTATTTTAAAAAATAGTTTTAAATAAAAATTATTCAGAAGATAAATTAAATGCAATTATAAAAAAAGTAAAATTGAATGATAGGGACAGCCTCCTAACTTATAAAGACAAAAGTACAAACAAAAAGACAACACCATCTATTCCGATTATATCTGATTATAACAATAAGAACAAAGTTATTAAAAAAAATAATCCAAAAACACTGGCACATTTTACAACCCTTCTTTTTACTAAAGGTAAGCAATCTAAAATCTCTTTATCAGACACAAAATGTTTTTTTTTTTAATGCAAAATATGTATTGTGTGTAAAACCACCCAAGGGTTAATTCCAAACAAAAGAACCCATTTGAAGTCAAATATCACCAACATATTATATGACATAAAAGAATTTGTTACATGCAACTCAAAAAATGTAATTTGCCTATTGGAGTGCCCTTGAGGCCTCCAATACATAGGCATGACATTAAGAAATTTAAAAACAAGAATATCTGAACACTGCCGCAATATTAAAAACAGATATGAAAATCTTGCAGTTTCAAAACATTTCCTGACACATCACCAGAAAAATGCTTGTAGTTTAAAATGTATAGGTATAAAATAATGCTCAATCCCATGGAGAGGAGGGGATATAAAAACTATTTTAGGTAGAAATGAGATGGAATGGGTTTTTTAATTTGGGCACTCTTGTACCAAAAGGTTAAATGCACATTTTTGATCTTTTAAATTTTTTATGATCTTTAAAATGTATGGTTCAAATAACAAGCAAAACTATTGTGTTTTTAATGTTCATATATGTTATAAAAGTTTTTTTAACTGTTTTATTCAATATGTCTATATCTATGTACATTACTCCTAGTCCTAGCCCATTAAATCCACCCCTTTTCCTATTTTACATCTCCTTTCAGATTTTGCCTTAATATTATTTCTGGTCTGTTTAATTCTGCCCACTTTTTGCTCATATACTATTCCTATCAGAATTTAATTTTTATTCTTGGTATATTTAGTTGCTATCACTAAACTCTCTCTAAAAAACGGCCAGCCCCCTTCTCACACCTCAGATTTAATAATTCAATCCATTTATTTTTCAAACACCTTGACAACTCAAATAGCATTGATCCATTCTTATTATCCCTCTTCTTCACTTTCCTTAAGTACTAGAATTCCTTTTAACAAAGTCTATTCCATATTAGATATTTTGCCAATCTGATTCGTTTTAGCTTTGCATACTAATTCTCCATTCAGTCAGCACTTGCTCTGCAGATGAAAGGACCATCCCGCTGCTGCCACCGCTGCCCCATTCATGCAATACTTTTACCGAACGCCACCTCATTCGTGTAATTCTGGGCGAAGCTTAGGAGTCCTGGAAGTCTCAGCGGTGTTCGGGAGTTTGAATGTCCAAAAATATTTCCAGACACTCGACGACCAAACACCGCTGAACGCGTTCGACAAAACAAGATGGCCGCCGCCACGTGTTCGTACATACAAATGGACTACCACCCAGTGAACCACTTAGAATGCTTGCGGTTTGTGGTCTGGCACAGAGTCAAGAGGGTAATTGGCGGCACACGCCTGGGCCGGGTGGTCTCTCGTTCGGCAGCTTGTTCGTTCATACGAATGGGTTACCATTGTCATTCGTTTTCATATTTGTATGTTTAAATATAATACTGGTAACAAATCCAGGGGGTTACAATGTTTCAAGTCTGTTGGTCAGGCAATAACAAGGGGTTCTGTTACACCCAGTTATTTATTTCTTACCCAAAATACACAAAAATTAATCTTGTCCTCTGGGTCACCCTGTTGTTTCAGGGATGAACTCTATTTTATCTAATTTATCAGAATATATTGATATTTTACTCCAACCCTATGTAAAAAACATGAAATCCTATTTAAAGGACTCTATGACCCGTTTGCTGTTTCTAAAGGATTTTATCTGGCATCCAAATTATATTCTGGTGACTTGCGATGTCCAGTCCCTCTATACAATTATCCCCCACCATAAGGGATGTGACGCAGTCACCAGGATATTAAGTAAAGAAATAATATCCCAAAATCTCAAATTGATTTTATCCAAGAAGGCATAGAGATAATTTTAAATAACAATTTCTTCTGGTTTTTAGATTCCTTTTATCTCCAAAAAAGAGGCACAGCGATGGAGACTAGGTTTGCCTCCAGCTATGCTAACTTATTTATGGCTAATTGGGAGACAGAAGCCTCGTGTGGGGAGACCGTAGCTGGTGGACAAACCTTGTCTCATATTTTCACTACATAGATGATCTTTTTTTTTTATCTGGTATGGATCCGAAAGTTCTCTTAACTCATTTTTTAAACATCTTAATGATAATGATAAAGGTATCATTTTTAAAGAAGAAATCAATTTTTTAGAACTTAAAATTTTTATTAAAGAAAATACTGTAAATACTTAGACATTTAAAAAAAAAAAAAAGATTTGTACAAACACTGTCATTGACCAAAAGAGCTGCCACTATAGCCCCTGGCATGAGAGTGCCCCAAAAAGTCAGTTTTTAAGATTAAAAAGAAACTGCTCAAAACCAGAAGATTTCGACAAACAAACTATTACTTTAAGGAATACCCTTTTAAATAAAAATTATTCAGAAGATAAATTAAATGCAATTATAAAAAAAGTTAAATTGTATGATAGGGACAACCTCCTAACTTATAAAGACAAAAGTACAAACATAAAGACCACGCCATCTATTCTGATTATATTTGATTATAACAATGAGAACAAAGTTATTAAAAAAATAATCCAAAAACACTGGAGCATTTTACAACACAATGATGTTCTTAATAAGATTATTCCCGAGAATCCTAACATCATATTTAGAGGTGCTCCAAATGTTAAAACCCTTCTTACAAATTTTTTTACTAAAGATAAGCAATTTAAAATCTCAACTTTAACAGACAGAAAAGAAGATAAATTAAATGCAATTATAAAAAAAGTTAAATTGTATGATAGGGACAGCCTCCTAACTTATAAAGACAAAAGTACAAACAAAAAGACAACACCATCTATTCCGATTATATTTGATTATAACAATAAGAACAGTTATTAAAAAAATAATCCAAAAAAACTGGCACATTTTACAACCCTTCTATTTTTACTAAAGGTAAGCAATCTAAAATCTCTTTATCAGACACAAAATGTTTTTTTAATGCAAAATATGTATTGTGTGTAAAACCACTCAAGGGTTAATTCCTAACTAAAGAACCCATTTGAAGTCAAATGTCACCAACATATTTCATGACAAAAGAATTTGTTACATGCAACTCAAAAAAATATAATTTGCATATTGGAGTGCCCTTGAGGCTGTGGCAAACCTAGCCACTTTAAGACTTACTGTATAGCATCAGAAGGTTGTCTGCTTTTATTGTATATAAGGATGTATTCGTGTGTGTTTGTAATAAAGAGTATTCGTATGCTAACGGCCGAAAGCCGCTAGCATTCATATGGTAGTTTCATGAACAGTGACTTTAGACACTGTTCGTGAAACGAATAAGGTACCGAACGGGAGCCCACACACAGAGGGTCGTGTGGCTCCCATTAACCGATTGCAACATTGTTCGGTAGTTAATTGCTTTCCTAGGTGGCCGTCATTCGGCCATCGACCACGCGGCGGTCGGCCATCTTGGATCCTTTGTTAGCCCAGCGGTGTTTGGTCTGCGAGCGCCTGGAACTAAAATCGGCTACTCGACGGCGCGAACACCGCTGGACTTCCAGGCTGTTCGGGAGCCCCTGTCTTTCGGTATTGGGATCCCAATAGGTATTCGGTATTATTAGGAGAATGTGATATAAAAGTATGTTTCGTGCGGCGTTCGGTTATTTAGGCTGGGATCTGAGCGGTACTTTCACGAAGTGTGCGCTCAGACCCCAGCTATCTACTGAACGGTCATTTAAGGGAATCACACGAATAATATTAAAGTTATTGAATTGTGTGTTAAAACCCGGTTCTGCTGTACGGAGGGATAATCCACTTAACAGGATATTCTAGTGGGAGTATCCCTCACGTACAGCAGTGCATGGTGGGAGAAATGCTCTGTATATTCAGTTCCCCATGTAGTCCTCTACTGTAAACCCCTTGCATGGTACCCCACATAAATACTGGAGCTTGTGAATAAACTCGTCAGTTGACTCCCAGAACTGTGTTTCGTCCGGTTACTTGGGGATTTGGGATATTGCCTTCATTTCCAGCACTTTACTTTGGATTACCTTCTATACCAGCGGAGATCTTGGGATTTAATATTGCAGTTCCGCCACAAGTTGCATATATTTTGTAATCAATATTGAGTAATGCTATTGGACGATAATGTACTAATTGCATTGGGGTTTTATCTTATTTAGGGATCTTGAACAAATTTGCCTTCAGCATTTCTTTTGGCATAGATCCTTTCGTCATTATATAGTTATACATTTCCGCTAATTGCGGACTTAGCTGATCTTTATATAATCTATAAAATAAGTTGATATATCCGTCAGGTCTGGGGGCTTTATTTCTTTTGAGATTATTAATAATAGCACTTACTTCTTCTGATGTTATAGGTTCATTAAGTTGTGTTAATTGTTGTTGATTTAAAGAGGGAAACGATTTATTTTAAAAATAGGCTTCCAATTGAATATGTGAGGTATGATCTGGCAAGTTATACAGTTCTTGATAGTAGGATTGATAGTAGGATTTGAATGGTGAGCAGATTTCTTTTGGTGCTAAAAGAATCTGTTGCCCTATAATAATCGTATGTATTTGGGGGGCGCCCACCGGGAGGTTTCCTGGTGGGCTCCCTCTGTCTGGGTCCAGAGCACTGGGCGAGCGGCTCCAGAGCCGCCCACCCTCAGTGTCGTGACAGGTGCCTGTTCTGCCATCAAGTGCCCAGAGGAGAATGCAGACGGCGAGGGAGGCTCTTCACGAGCCTTCTGTGATGCCGGGAGCTGGAATATAATGTCATTCCGGCCCCAGCATACTAAACAGCACGCTGGAGGAGTGAGAGGCTGCCCCACATTGGACCCCGGGTGGGTGAGTGTTAGAGTGTCTTTCAGTGAGTGTATGTTAATGAGTGTCTGTGTGAGTGTATGTCTGTCAGTGTGTGTCTGTGTGAGAGTATGTCTGTCAGTGAGTAAGTGTATGTCTGTCAGTGAGTGTCTGTGTGTGTGTGTGTGTGTCTGTCTGTCGGTGAGTGAGTGTATGTCTGTCACTGTCAGTGAGTGTATGTGTATATCAGTGAGTGAGTATATGTCTGTCAGTGAATGTGTGTGTGTCTGTCTGTCATTGAGTGAATGTTGTCTGTCAGTGAGTGCAAGTGAGTGTATGTCTGTCTGTCAGTGAGTGTCTTTGTGTGTGTATCAGTGAGTGTGTGTGTCAGTGAGTGAGTGTATGTCTGTCAGTGAATTGTATTGCCGGTATTTTTGCAATATCAGCACTGGCCACAGTGCATCAAATATCGGCTGTGCCGGTAAATACCAGACAGGTGGCAACCCTATGCATGCTGTGCTGTATCCAGGCCTGTGTGCTCTAATGAGCTGTGCTGCACACAGTACTGTTTGTCCCTGCTAGGTGCTCCCATATGCTGTGCTGCAAACAGTACTGTTTGTCCCTGCTAGGTGCTCCCATATGCTGTGCTGCACGCAGGCCTGCTTGTCCCTGCTGTGTTCTCTCATGTGCTGTGCAGCATCCAGGTCTGTGTTGGCGCTCTATACCCCTGCACTGGTGTTTTTCCCATCTGCCTACTCTGTATAATTTTCTGCAGCCTTTTTATGACTTTAGCATGTCCCAGTCTGGCAGTCTGTTTCCCCTGTAACCAGTAGGGATGATGGGGAATGTCACAGCCCTGAACTGAAGTCCTCTGACCCCTTCCCCCCTGAGCTCAGGGATCATGCCCACTTACCCCTTGGGATGTTGATGCTTCTTTCAGCTTTCCCTATGTAATGCAATTATGTCTGTCATGGTAGAGTGGTCTACCATTTCCCAATCGATTGCCCAGATATTGCTGCAGGTACACCCTGCCCTCTCTGGAGATCAACCCTGTCTGACAAGCTCTCCTGCTGCCGAGTATGTGGGCTAATCCCTTCACAGGCTCTAAATCTCCCTTGGGAGATCCACTCTTTGACCCGGAAGAACTGCATCATACCCGGTCAGCAGAGTAAGTTCCTGTTGACCATATTGTATCTTACTTGCAATTGAGGGTTAGGCGCGTCCTCTCTAAGGCTACCTGGAATGAGCTCAGAACTGAATGCCTTCGCCCTCTGATGGTGGGCCGTGTGTGTGTGAGACACCCGAAGTTGACCTAAGATGGTCCAGTCTCTGACTAAGCTGGGGTGGAATCCCCGTAAAGACCTAAAATCAGCCTTGAAAGCCTGCCAAAACAAGCACCTGGACATAATTGAATTGGCCAAGGCGGCCATTAGTGGCCGCCCTGTAGATCCACATGTGATGCGGGTTGGGTCCAATGAATCATTTTCCAGGCCGGGAATACCTCTGTAGCGGTACTTACCTTACCCAGGGGCCGCCCGAGGTCTTCTCTTCCCGTCGCGCGCAGCTCGCTCAGAGCTCGGATGAAGGCGGGCACGGATCGCGAGATGCGGTCACGTATCCCGCCTAGCTCTAAGAGCGTGCCGCACGTCTCGGGCACGCTCTTAAAGGGGCAGTGGGAGCCAAAAAATACAACGGTCTCCCATTGGCCCCTGTCATCCCACATTCCCCATACACTCACATTTTGGGGGCGTGGATATGACAGGGGCCAATCAAAGTAAAGGTTAGGGTATTTATACTTACCTCTCCCTTAACTCCCTGCCCTATCGTGGTTTCTGTTTCAGTTCCCTTTAGTGCTTGTTGTGTTCAGTTGTGATTTTCGTGCTTGACCTTGGTTTTGTATCTGACTCCGTTTATCTCTCTATCAATGTTTTGTCTTGTTTGCCGGCTTACTGACTACTGTGTACCAGACCTTGGCTAGTTCTTGTTTTCGCTGTCTCTTTGTACCCTTGACCTCGGCTCATTCTTGACTCTGTCTTATCTCTGCTATACGGCGAGTCCGGCCATTTTAAAGTCCGGTAAGACGTATCTGCTCTATATTGTAAATTGTTGGACTAAATCTTGCGTGTTGGGGTAAACTACCATGACAACCTCCTTTTCCATAGAGAGACTGAAGGCTATATTGTTTAAGATCAAGCCTAAGCTCGCAAATTTTTCTCTTACTGAGATGGGTAAGGACACTGATGGGCTGCTCTTTGGAGACTCATTCATTAAAGTCCTAGGCAGAGACATGGGTCCCTTGACAAGTGCAACACTCCATGAGCAGGGTAGGGTCTTTGCCCCAAAGGTCTCCGCCAAGGCTGGTGGCTACAGGAGCCATCCTTGCGGCCATGCCTCCTCCTCAGTCTCGTTCTCGCAGAGTCAAGGCCCCACCTCCTCCTCCTCCTAGATGGGTGCTTTCCAGGATGCAGATACCCCCTTCTTCCCACAGAGGAGTGATCTTGGAGTTCCAGAGGCTAGAGGATTTGCTTTTTCCAGATGCCCATTTGGTGAGTCACCATCTAATTCACCTTTTTTCCCTGTGATGGCTTGCCTATTTTTCTCAGGCTCGGTCCGCTGTCACCTCAGACGCTTGGGTTCTCCAGACGATCTATGGATACCATATACAATTTGTAAGAACCCTGTACAATTGCATTCCCCCCATCCTGGTCACTGCAGGACTGGAGAATCCACGCCTCAAAGGCTCAGTAGAGCCCACACGCCAGTCCCCTTGTGCATATGCGAGCAACGTTTTCCTGGTTCTAAAGAAGGTGGCCAGATGCGGCCAGCGATCAACCTCCATTCTCTAAATGGTGTGTGACAAACATTTCGAGATGGAGGGCATTCACTTTCCTCGCAATTTGCTCCTCACCAGCAATTAGATCGTGAAACTAAACCTCGAGGAAGTGTACCTCATGGTCCCCATCATTTCAGAGACCAGTGACTTCCTCCTTTGAAGAAGAGAGAGATGGAGTTTTAATTGCCTGCCCTTCAGCCTATCATCAATGCCTTGGTGTTTCACCAAGCTGTTGTGACCAGTTATGGCCTTGTTGCGGGTCAGAGGTGTCCATAGGGTTGGACACAAGGTTTCACAGTCCGTCTCTACAGGAGTTTGCTGGTCCCTCATGGAGTCTGGCCTGCACATCAACTATTTGGAGTTGCTGGCAAGTTCCTTCGCTTTTGGGATTTTTCTGATGGTTTTCCTCATGGACAATGTGACAGCTGTCCGATACATCAACCACCATGGCGGACTGTTGGGATTTCTCTTTGGCTCAAGTGGAATACATGCCTGACCTCTCCAACATCACGGCCAACTGGAATTCTCCATGAAGATGTTTTTCTTCAGTGGCTGGTGCATCCCTGGTTCCCTCAAGTCCTGGAATTGGCCTTTGAAGTTTTCCAGACTGCTCAGGCTGGAATATCTTCTCCTTGTGTATTCCGACAGCCATACTCACTATCTGGTGCTCGAAGGGTGGCTCCCCCTGTTGGCATGGCTGTTGGCATCTGTGGCGAAAATAACCTCGCCACTGGGTTTTGGAGGGACCCAGGATTATGGGCCCTGCAAAAAGATAGGCTAAAAAATTACTTCCATGGTGAAATGTGCCTCTCCCCCTTTTTCTGTCTTATTGTTCTCCTCATTCTCTCATCAGCCCTTGCTATTGTTTAACCCCATGGCAATACAACTGTATTTGTGAGATCTGAATGCTTCTCGGACATATTGAGTGCTCAGATCCAAGCTATCTGGGGATATGTTGGACATATAGGTATTATAAGAGTTATGTATTTTTATGTGGTTTTTGTAACAGTTTTTTTTGTCTTAGAGATATTTCCTGTTACTAGAGATAATTAGGTTACCACAGCCACTTAAGCCAATTATATCCAGGATAGAGGAGAAGATAGACCGGCTGCACAGCCTTAATCTGTGGAACTATTTTGGGCATGAAAACCATGCTTGCGGTCGGTCAGATGTGACTTCCACAAAACTTTTGAACCCCTGCTCTGATCTGTGTGTTTTTTTTGATATGTTGTTCACCCAGGTCAGGGCTATCCAGGGATGTATTTGTGGGGATATGTGGTGTTTTGGGGTGTTTTCTGTGTTTTGTGAAAAATGTGTGTTTTCTGCCTGTGGGTAATTGAGTTAGTCCATTGTGTTTGTTAATTGTATCACAGGCAGAGGGGAGGGTTTGTATACATTATCTGGGAGTGTCTAACTGTACAAGTCTGGCCTGATTGGCTTTGTAACTTTGTATCCTGTGTTCCACAAGGTCCACGTGGGTGGTAACCTTGTGGGAAAACCTGTATAAAAGAGACAATAAACCCTCAGACTGCTGAGTTCCTGTTTTACCCTCAACATGGAGCTTTGTCTCATGTGTGGGAGAAAAGGCTGCATCTACACTGGGGATTGCTATACTCTGTATACTCCCTTGGCTGTAATCACTAAGCCAGCGATCAACCTCCATTCTCTGAATGGTGTACTACAAACATTTTGAGATGGAGGGCATTCACTTTCCTCGCAATTTGCTCCTCACCAGCAATTAGATGGTGAAACTAAACCTCGAGGAAGCGTACCTCATGGTCCCCATCGCTTCAGTGACCAGTGACTTCCTTCTTTGAAGAGGAGAAAAATGGAGTTTTAATTGCCTGCCCTTCAGCCTATCATCGACGCCTTGTTGCGGGTCAGAGGTGTCCATACGGTTGGACACAAGGTTTCACAGTCCGTCTCTACAGGAGTTCGCTGGTCCCTTATGGAGTCTGGCCTGCACAGAAGCGTACCTCATGGTCCCCATCGCTTCAGAGATTAGAGACTTCCTCCTTTGAAGAGGAGAGAGATGGAGTTTTACTTGCCTGCCCTTCAGCCTATTGTCTTCACCTAATTGCTTCACCAAGCTGTTGCGACCAGTTATGGCCTTGTTGTGGGTCAGAGGTGACAGGCTGATAGTGCACCTCCTCATTCTGTCACAGGATAAAGCCACCCTCTGGCTTCATCATAAATTGGAAAAAGTCACAGATGACTCCCATGAGGAGGATGAAATTTCCTCCTGGCAGCGTCGTCTCAGGAAATATTTCTGGGGCCCCCGCACTACTGCACCCTTCAGTGCCTCGAGATCATTCACCTGGACAGGAGTCTCTCGTACAGGCATTACATCACTATGGACACGAAGACGAGGACCAAACTCCATACATCAACCACCATGGCGGACTGTTGGGATTTCTCTACAGGAGTTTGCTGGTTACTCATGAAGTCTGGCCTGGACATCAACTATTTGGAGTTGCTGGCAAGGTCCTTCGCTTTTGTGATTTTTCTGATGGTTTTCCTCATGGACAATGAGACGGTTGTCCGATACATCAACCACCTGTTGGGATATAGAGAACACAGGCCTACAGAGATTGTGCCATCTATTCGACGGTGGCTCTCTGGTGACATTCGACAAATTTAAAACAAGGGCCCCATTGCACCCCTATGACTTTTTTCGCTACATTCAGCTTTGGGATTATACCGAAGACCCTCAGATTAAAAAGGCCGCCTTAACGCAGCTAACGTTCTTTGAAAAAAATTAAGCTGCCACATAATAAAAGTAAAGGTTCGGGAGGCCCAAGCCCCCACTATGTTTTGCCCTATAGAGCACATTGCGGGAGACTCTATGCCTCTTATTCTGCCAAACTAATTTACCTATGGCCTGTTGAAGCAACCCCAAGTTAGATTTAGTTATTCGTATGAGGAGGGCCTGGAAAAGAAACAGTATTCTGGGGAGCACATTCATTTTTATTGAGTGTATCCTTCCAATCCAGGAGATTGGTTTATCCACCCATTTCAACATGTCACTCATTAAGGTCCGTATCAACGGGGCATAATTGTGTTAGTACAGTTGAGAGGGGTCTGCCATCAGCTGTATGCCTAGGTATTTGATATGGTCCCTCGATATGATAAAGGCATTGTTTTAACTACAGAATACAGTAAAGAAGAAATCAATTTTTTAGATCTTAAATTTTTTATTAAAGAGAATACTGTAAATACTTAGACTTTTTTTTTTTAAAGGTGTGTATAAACACTATCATTGACCAAAAGAGCTGCCACTATACCCCCTGGCTTGAGAGTGCCCCAAAAAGTCAGTTTTTAGATTAAAAATAAACTGCTCAAAACCAGAAGATTTCGATGAACAAACTATTATTTTAAGGAATACAGTTTTAAATAAAAATTATTCAGAAGATAAATGAAATGCAATTATAAAAAAAGTAAAATTGAATGATAGGGACAGCCTCCTAACTTATAAAGACAAAAGTACAAACAAAAAGACAACACCATCTATTCCGATTATATTTGATTATAACAATAAGAACAAAGTTATTAAAAAAATAATCCAAAAACACTGGCACGTTTTACAACCCTTCTTACAAATATTTTTACTAAAGGTAAGCAATCTAAAATCTCTTTATCAGACACAAAATGTTTTTTTTTTAATGCAAAATATGTATTGTGTAAAACCACCCAAGGGTTAATTCCAAACAAAAGAACCCATTTGAAGTCAAATGTCACCAACATATTATATGACATAAAAGAATTTGTTACATGCAACTCAAAAAATGTAATTTGCCCTTGAGGCCTCCAATACATAGGCATGACATTAAGAAATTTAAAAACAAGAATATCTGAACACTGCCGCAATATTAAAAACAGATATGAAAATCTTGCAGTTTCAAAACATTTCCTGACACATCACCAGAAAAATGCTTGTAGTTTAAAATGTATAGGTATAAAATAATGCTCAATCCCATGGAGAGGAGGGGATATAAAAAATATTTTAGGTAGAAATGAGATGGAATGGGTTTTTTAATTTGGGCACTCTTGTACCAAAAGGTTAAATGCACATTTTTGATCTTTTAAATTTTTTATGATCTTTAAAATGTATGGTTCAAATAACAAGCAAAACTATTGTGTTTTTAATGTTCATATATGTTATAAAAGTTTTTTTAACTGTTTTATTCAATATGTCTATATCTCTGTACATTACTCCAAGTCCTAGCCCATTAAATCCACCCCTTTTCCTATTTTACATCTCCTTTCAGATTTTGCCTTAATATTATTTCTGGTCTGTTTAATTCTGCCCACTTTTTGCTCATATACTATTCCTATCAGAATTTAATTTTTATTCTTGGTATATTTAGTTGCTATCACTAAACTCTCTCTAAAAAACGGCCAGCCCCCTTCTCACACCTCAGATTTAATAATTCAATCCATTTATTTTTCAAACACCTTGACAACTCAAATAGCATTGATCCATTCTTATTATCCCTCTTCTTCACTTTCCTTAAGTACTAGAATTCCTTTTAACAAAGTCTATTCCATATTAGATATTTTGCCAATCTGATTCGTTTTAGCTTTGCATACTAATTCTCCATTCAGTCAGCACTTGCTCTGCAGATGAAAGGACCATCCCGCTGCTGCCACCGCTGCCCCATTCATGCAATACTTTTACCGAACGCCACCTCATTCGTGTAATTCTGGGCGAAGCTTAGGAGTCCTGGAAGTCTCAGCGGTGTTCGGGAGTTTGAATGTCCAAAAATATTTCCAGACACTCGACGACCAAACACCGCTGAACGCGTTCGACAAAACAAGATGGCCGCCGCCACGTGTTCGTACATACAAATGGACTACCACCCAGTGAACCACTTAGAATGCTTGCGGTTTGTGGTCTGTCACAGAGTCAAGAGGGTAATTGGCGGCACACGCCTGGGCTGGGTGGTCTCTCGTTCGGCAGCTTGTTCGTTCATACGAATGGGCAGTGGCGTACACATGACCCATGGAGCCCCGGTGCGAAAATTGATCCGTGGCCCCCCCCCCGCGCGGGCCGGGCCGCAACACATGGCGGTGGGCACCTGGTCGCAGGGGTTACAGGGCTGCGACCCCTGCGACCGCGGTATGTACGCCAGTGCATGCAGATGCACACACACTTAAAGGACCACTCTAGGCACCCAGACCACTTCAGCTTAATGAAGTGGTCTGGGTGCCAGGTCCAGCTAGGAATAACCCATTTTTTCATAAACATAGCAGTTTCGACGGGGAGGAGAAGAGGAAGATCGGAGGAGGAGAGCTCTCCGCCCAGCGCTGGAAAAAGGTAAGTTTTACCCCTTTTCCCCTTTCCAGAGCGAGGCGGGAGGGGGTCCCTGAGGGTGGGGGCACACACTAACACTCACTCTAACACTCACACTAACACTCACTAGCAGACACACACACTAACACTCACTCTAACACTCACACTAACACTCACTAGCAGACACACACACTAACATTCACTAGCAGACACACACACTAACACTCACACACACTCACAATAACACTCACTCTAACACTCACACTCACTAGCAGACACACACACTAACACTCACACTAACACATGTTTCTTTTTTTACATGTAATCCCCCCCAGCCTCCTTACCTTTTGGAGTGCTGGGGGGATTCCCTGGGGTCCAGTGGCCCTGCTGTCACCCGGCAGGCGGGTGGCTGGTCGGGCAGGCGGGCAGGCGCGCGAGGGAGCACTCAGTGCTTCCTCTTCAGCTCCCTCGCGCGCCGCGTAGGGATGCCGGCGCCGGAAGATGACGTCATCTTCCGGCTCCGGTATCAGTGCGGTGCACGAGGGAGCTGAAGAGGAAGCACTGAGTGCTCCCTCGCGCGCCCGCCTGCCCGACCAGCCACCCGCCTGCCGGGTGACAGCAGGGCCAGCCTTGGGGGGCCCTGGGGTGGTCGCCTCCTGGGCCCCCCAGGGGAAGAGGCTGGCCCTGTGGCTACATACCGGGTCGCAGCGGTGGCCGGGCCCCCTGGTGGGCCGGGCCCGGTCGCAACCGCGACCCCTGCGACCCTGGTATGTACGCCACTGCGAATGGGTTACCATTGTCATTTGTTTTCATATTTGTATGTTTAAATATAATACTGGTAACAAATCCAGGGGGTTACAATGTTTCAAGTCTGTTGGTCAGGCAATAACAAGGGGTTCTGTTACACCCAGTTATTTATTTCTTACCCAAAATACACAAAAATGAATCTTGTCCTATGGGTCACCCTGTTGTTTCAGGGATGAACTCTATTTTATCTAATTTATCAGAATATATCGATATTTTACTCCAACCCTATGTAAAAAACATGAAATCTTATTTAAAGGACTCTATGACCCGTTTGCTGTTTCTAAAGGATTTTATCTGGCATCCAAATTATATTCTGGTGACTTGCGATGTCCAGTCCCTCTATACAATTATCCCCCACCATAAGGGATGTGACACAGTCACCAGGATATTAAGTAAAGAAATAATATCCCAAAATCTCAAATTGATTTTATCCAAGAAGGCATAGAGATAATTTTAAATAACAATTTCTTCTGGTTTTTAGATTCCTTTTATCTCCAAAAAAGAGGCACAGCGATGGAGACTAGGTTTGCCTCCAGCTATGCTAACTTATTTATGGCTAATTGGGAGACAGAAGCCGTGTGGGGAGACCGTAGCTGGTGGACAAACCTTGTCTCATATTTTCACTACATAGATGATCTTTTTTTTTATCTGGTATGGATCCGAAAGTTCTCTTAACTCATTTTTTAAACATCTTAATGATAATGATAAAGGTATCGTTTTTAAAGAAGAAATCAATTTTTTAGAACTTAAAATTTTTATTAAAGAAAATACTGTAAATACTTAGACTTTAAAAAAAAAAAAAAAAAAAGATTTGTACAAACACTGTCATTGACCAAAAGAGCTGCCACTATAGCCCCTGGCTTGAGAGTGCCCCAAAAAGTCAGTTTTTAAGATTAAAAAGAAACTGCTCAAAACCAGAAGATTTCGACAAACAAACTATTACTTTAAGGAATACCCTTTTAAATAAAAATTATTCAGAAGATAAATTAAATGCAATTATAAAAAAAGTTAAAATGTATGATAGGGACAGCCTCCTTACTTATAAAGACAAAAGTACAAACATAAAGACAACACCATCTATTCTGATTATATTTGATTATAACAATGAGAACAAAGTTATTAAAAAAATAATCCAAAAACACTGGAGCATTTTACAACACGATGATGTTCTTAATAAGATTATTCCCGAGAAGCCTAACATCATATTTACAGGTGCTCCAAATTTTAAAACCCTTCTTACAAAGTTTTTTACTAAAGATAAGCAATCTAAAATCTCCACTTTAACAGACAGAAAATGTTTTTTTTTAATGCAAAATATGTATTGTGTGTAAAACCACTCAAAGGTTAATTCCTAACAAAAGAACCAATATGAAGTCAAATGTCACCAACATATTTTATGACAAAAGAATTTGTTACATGCAACTCAAAAAACATATAACTTGCATTTTGGAGTGCCCTTGAGGCTGTGGCAAACCTAGCCACTTTAAGACTTACTGTATAGCATCAGAAGGTTGTCTGCTTTTATTGTATATAAGGATGTATTCATGTGTGTTTGTAATAAAGAGTATTCGTATGCTAACGGCCAAAAGCCGCTAGCATTCATATGCTAGTTTCATGAGCAGTGACTTTAGACACTGTTCGTGAAACGAATAAGGTACCGAATGGGAGCCCACACACAGAGGGTCGTGTGGCTCCCATTAACCGATTGCAACATTGTTCGGTAGTTAATTGCTTTCCTAGGTGGCCGTCATTCGGCTACCGACCACGCGGCGGTCGGCCTTCTTGGATCCCTTGTTAGCCCAGCGGTGTTTGGTCTGCGAGCGCCTGGAACTAAAATCGGCTACTCGACGGCACAAACACCATTGGACTTCCAGGCTGTTCGGGAGCCCCGGTCTTTCGGTATTGGGATCCCAATAGGTATTTGGTACTTTTAGGAGAATGTGATATAAAAGTATGTTTCGTGCGGCGTTCGGTTATTTAGGCTGGGATCTGAGCGGTACTGGAACTTGTGAATAAACTCGTCAGTTGACTCCCAGAACTGTGTTTCATCCGGTTACTGGGGGATTTGGGATATTGCCTTAATTTCCAGCACTATACTTTGGATTACCTTCTATACCAGCGGAGATCTTGGGATTTAATATTGCAGTTCCGCCGCAAGTTGCATATATTTTGTAATCAATATTGAGTAATGCTATTGGACGATAATGTACTAATTGCGTTGGGGTTTTATCTTATTTAGGGATCGTGAACAAATTTGCCTTCAGCATTTCTTTTGGCATAGATCCTTTCGTCATTATATAGTTATACATTTCCGCTAATTGCGGACTTAGCTGATCTTTATATAATCTATAAAATAAGTTGATATATCCATCAGGTCTGGGGGCTTTATTTCTTTTGAGATTATTAATAATAGCACTTACTTCTTCTGATGTTATAGGTTCATTAAGTTGTGTTAATTGTTGTTGATTTAAAGAGGTAAATGATTTATTTAAAAAATAGGCTTCCAATTGAATATGTGAGGTATGATCTGGCAAGTTATACAGTTCTTGATAGTAGGATTGATAGTAGGATAGTAGGATTTGAATGCTGAGCAGATTTCTTTTGGTGCTAAAAGAATCTGTTGCCCTATAATTATCGTATGTATTTGGGGGGCGCCCACCGGGATGTTTCCTGGTGGGCTCCCTCTGTCTGGGTCTAGAGCACTGGGCGAGCGGCTCCAGAGCCGCCCACCCTCAGTGCCGTGACAGGTGCCTGCTCTGCCCTCAAGTGCCCAGAGAAGAATGCAGACGGCGAGGGAGGCTCTTCACGCGCCTTCTGTGATGCCGGGAGCTGGAATATAATGTCATTCCGGCCCCAGCATACTAAACGGCACGCTGGAGGAGTGAGAGGCTGCCCCACATTGGACCCCGGGTGGGTGAGTGTTAGAGTGTCTTTCAGTGAGTGTATGTTAATGAGTGTCTGTTTGAGTGTATGTCTGTCAGGCTGGTGTATGTCTGTCAGTGAGTGTCTGTGTGTGTGTGTGTGTGTGTGTGTGTCTGTCGGTGAGTGAGTGTATGTCTGTCACTGTCAGTGAGTGTATGTGTATATCAGTGAGTGAGTATATGTCTGTCAGTGAATGTGTGTGTGTCTGTCTGTCATTGAGTGAGTGTTGTCTGTCAGTGAGTGTAAGTGAGTGTATGTCTGTCTGTCAGTGAGCGTCTTTGTGTGTGTGTCAGTGAGTGTGTGTGTGTCAGTGAGTGAGTGTATGTCTGTCAGTGAATTGTATTGCCGGTATTTTTGCAATATCGGCACTGGCCACAGTGCATCAAATATCGGCTGTGCCGGTAAATACCAGACAGGTGGCAACCCTATGCATGCTGTGCTGTATCCAGGCCTGTGTGCTCTAATGAGCTGTGCTGCACACAGTACTGTTTGTCCCTGCTAGGTGCTCCCATATGCTGTGCTGCAAACAGTACTGTTTGTCCCTGCTAGGTGCTCCCATATGCTGTGCTGCACGCAGGCCTGCTTGTCCCTGCTGTGTTCTCTCATGTGCTGTGCAGCATCCAGGTCTGTGCTCTATACCCCATGCACTGGTGTTTTTCCCATCTGCCTACTCTGTATAATTTTCTGCAGCCTTTTTATGACTTTAGCATGTCCCAGTCTGGCAGTCTGTTTCCCCTGTTACCAGTAGGGATGATGGGGAATGTCACAGCCCTGAACTGAAGTCCTCTGACCCCTTCCCCCCTGAGCTCAGGGATCATGCCCACTTACCCCTTGGGATGTTGATGCTTCTTTCAGCTTTCCCTATGTAATGCAATTATGTCTGTCATGGTAGAGTGGTCTACCATTTCCCAATCGATTGCCCAGATATTGCTGCAGGTACACCCTGCCCTCTCTGGAGATCAACCCTGTCTGACAAGCTCTCCTGCTGCCGAGTATGTGGGCAATTTCCCTAATCTTAGCCCTGTCCCTTCACAGGCTCTAAAAGGCGATTCTAAACCTGGGTCCCTTGGGAGATCCACTCTTTGACCCGGAAGAACTGCATCATACCCGGTCAGCAGAGTAAGTTCCTGTTGACCATATTGTATCTTACTTGCAATTGAGGGTTAGGCGCCTCCTCTCTAAGGCTACCTGGAATGAGCTCTGATGGTGGGCCGTGTGTGTGTGAGACACCCGAAGTTGACCTAAGATGGTCCAGTCTCTGACTAAGCTGGGGTGGAATCCCCGTAAAGGCCTAAAATCAGCCTTGAAAGCTTGCCAAAACAAGCACCTGGACATAATTGAATTGGCTGGGGCGGCCATTAGTGGCCGCCCTGTAGATCCACATGTGATGCGGGTTGGGTCCAATAAACCATTTTCCAGGCCGGGAATACCTCTGTAGCGGTACTTACCTTACCCAGGGGCCGCCCGAGGTCTTCTCTTCCCGTCACGCGCAGCTTGCTCAGAGCTCGGATGAAGGCAGGCACGGATCACGAGATGCGGTCACGTGTCCCGCCTAGCTCTAAGAGCGTGCCGCACGTCTCGGGCACGCTCTTAAAGGGGCAGTGGGAGCCAAAAAATACAACGGTCTCCCATTGGCCCCTGTCATCCCACATTCCCCATACACTCACATTTTGGGGGCGTGGATATGACAGGGGCCAATCAAAGTAAAGGTTAGGGTATTTATACTTACCTCTCCCTTAACTCCCTGCCCTATCGTGGTTTCTGTTTCCAGTTGCTTGTTGTGTTCAGTTGTGATTTTCGTGCTTGACCTTGGCTTTGTATCTGACTCCGTTTATCTCTCTATCAATATTTTGTCTTGTTTGCCGGCTTACTGACTACTGTGTACCAGACCTTGGCTAGTTCTTGTTTTCGCTGTCTCTTTGTACCCTTGACCTCGGCTCATTCTTGACTCTGTCTATTCTCTGCTATACAGCGAGTCCGGCCATTTTAAAGTCCGGTAAGACGTACCTGCTCTATATTGTAAATTGTTGGACTAAATCTTAGGTGTTGGGGTAAACTACCATGACAACCTCCTTTTCCATAGAGAGACTGAAGGCTATATTGTTTAAGATCAAGCCTAAGCTCGCAAATTTGTCTCTTACTTAGATGGGTAAGGACACTGGCTCTTTGGAGACTCATTCATTAAAGTCCTAGGCAGAGACATGGGTCCCTTGACAAGTGCAACACTCCATGCGCAGGGTCTTTGCCCCAAAGGTCTCCGCCAAGGCTGGTGGCTACAGGAGCCATCCTTGCGGCCATGCCTCCTCCTCAGTCTCGTTCTCGCAGAGTCAAGGCCCCACCTCCTCCTCCTCCTAGATGGGTGCTTTCCAGGATGCAGATACCCCCTTCTTCCCACAGAGGAGTGATCTTGGAGTTCCAGAGGCTAGAGGATTTGCTTTTTCCAGATGCCCATTTGGTGAGTCACCATCTAATTCACCTTTTTTCCCTGTGGTGGCTTGCCTATTTTTCTCAGGCTCGGTCCGCTGTCACCTCAGACGCTTGGGTTCTCCAGACGATCTATGGATACCATATACAATTTGTAAGAACCCTGTACAATTGCATTCCCCCCATCCTGGTCACTGCAGGACTGGAGAATCCACGCCTCAAAGGCTCAGTAGAGCCCACACGCCAGTCCCCTTGTGCATATGCGAGCAACGTTTTCCTGGTTCTAAAGAAGGTGGCCAGATGCGGCCAGCGATCAACCTCCATTCTCTAAATGGTGTGCGACAAACATTTCGAGATGGAGGGCATTCACTTTCCTCGCAATTTGCTCCTCACCAGCAATTAGATCGTGAAACTAAACCTCGAGGAAGTGTACCTCATGGTCCCCATCATTTCAGAGACCAGTGACTTCCTCCTTTGAAGAAGAGAGAGATGGAGTTTTAATTGCCTGCCCTTCAGCCTATCATCAATGCCTTGGTGTTTCACTAAGCTGTTGTGACCAGTTATGGCCTTGTTGCGGGTCAGAGGTGTCCATAGGGTTGGACACAAGGTTTCACAGTCCATCTCTACAGGAGTTTGCTGGTCCCTCAAGGAGTCTGGCCTGCACATCAACTATTTGGAGTTGCTGGCAAGTTCCTTCGCTTTTGGGATTTTTCTGATGGTTTTCCTCATGGACAATGTGACAGCTGTCCGATACATCAACCACCATGGCGGACTGTTGGGATTTCTCTTTGGCTCAAGTGGAATACATGCCTGACCTCTCCAACATCACGGCCAACTGGAATTCTCCATGAAGATGTTTTTCTTCAGTGGCTGGTGCATCCCTGGTTCCCTCAAGTCCTGGAATTGGCCTTTGAAGTTTTCCAGACTGCTCAGGCTGGAATATCTTCTCCTTGTGTATTCCGACAGCCATACTCACTATCTGGTGCTCGAAGGGTGGCTCCCCCTGTTGGCATGGCTGTTGGCATCTGTGGCGAAAATAACCTCGCCACTGGGTTTTGGAGGGGCCCAGGACTATGGGCCCTGCAAAAAGACAGGCTAAAAAATTACTTCCATGGTGAAATGTGCCTCTCCCCCTTTTTTCTGTCCTATTGTTCTCTAGCAGGGGAACAGTGGACACTGCCAGACCAGTTGAAACTGGCTGCTTTGTCCCTCCTCATTCTCTCATCAGCCCTTGCTATTGTTTAACCCCATGGCAATACAACTGTATTTGTGAGATCTGAATGCTTCTCGGACATATTGAGTGCTCAGATCCAAGCTATCTGGGGATATGTTGGACATATAGGTATTATAAGAGTTTTGTATTTTTATGTGGTTTTTGTAACAGTTTTTTGACTTAGAGATATTTCCTGTTACTAGAGATAATTAGGTTACCACAGCCACTTAAGCCAAGTATATCCAGGATAGAGGAGAAGATAGACCAGCTGCACAGCCTTAATCTGTGGAACTATTTTGGGCATGAAAACCATGCTTGCGGTTGGTCAGATGTGACTTCCACAAAACTTTTGAACCCCTGCTCTGATCTGTGTGGTTTTTTTTATATATTTTGTTCACCCAGGTTAGGGCTATCCAGGGATGTATTTGTGGGGATATGTGGTGTTTTGGGGTGTTTTCTGTGTTTTGTGAAAAATGTGTGTTTTCTGCCTGTGGGTAATTGAGTTAGTCCATTGTGTTTGTTAATTGTATCACAGGCAGAGGGGAGGGTTTGTATACATTATCTGGGAGTGTCTAACTGTACAAGTCTGGCCTGATTGGCTTTGTAACTTTGTATCCTGTGTTCCACAAGGTCCACGTGGGTGGTAACCTTGTGGGAAAACCTGTATAAAAGAGACAACAAAACCCTCAGACTGCTGAGTTCCTGTTTTACCCTCAACATAGAGCTTTGTCTCATGTGTGGGAGAAAAGGCTGCATCTACACTGGGGATTGCTATACGCTGTATACTCCCTTGGCTGTAATCACTAAGCCAGCGATCAACCTCCATTCTCTGAATGGTGTACTACAAACATTTTGAGATGGAGGGCATTCACTTTCCTCGCAATTTGCTCCTCACCAGCAATTAGATGGTGAAACTAAACCTCGAGGAAGCGTACCTCATGGTCCACATCGCTTCAGAGACAAAAGACTTCCTCCTATGAAGAGGAGAGAGATGGAGTTTTACTTGCCTGCCCTTCAGCCTATTGTCTTCGCCTTATTGCTTCACCAAGCTGTTGCGACCAGTTATGGCCTTGTTGTGGGTCAGAGGTGTCAGGCTAATAGTGCACCTCCTCATTCTGTCACAGGATAAAGCCACCCTCTGGCTTCATCATAAATTGGAAAAAGTCACAGATGACTCCCATAAGGAGGATGAAATTTCCTCCTGGCAGCGTCGTCTCAGGAGATATTTCTGGGGCCCCCGCACTACTGCACCCTTCAGTGCCTCGAGATCATTCACCTGGACAGGAGTCTCTCGTACAGGCATTACATCACTATGGACACGAAGACGAGGACCAAACTCCATACATCAACCACCATGGCGGACTGTTGGGATTTCTCTACAGGAGTTTGCTGGTTCCTCATGGAGTCTGGCCTGCTCATCAACTATTTGGAGTTGCTGGCAAGGTCCTTCACTTTTGTGATTTTTCTGATGGTTTTCCTCATGGACAATGTGACGGTTGTCCGATACATCAACCACCATGGCGGACTGTTGGGATTTCTCTTTGGCTCAAGTGGAATACATGCCTGACCTCTCCAACATCACGGCCAACTGGATGTTTTTTCTTCAGTGGCTGGTGCATCCCTGTTTCCCTCAAGTCCTGGAATTGGCCATCGAAGTTCCCAGACTGCTCGGGCTGGAACCTCTTCCCCTTGTGTATTCCGACAGCCATACTCACCATCTGGTGCTCGAATGGTGGCTCTTCCTGTTGGCATGGCTGTTGGCATCACCTTAGTATGTCCCGGAACCCACCTTTGGATGGGTTCATGGGCCTTTGGTACTAGGGCTGCTTACTGCTCAGCCTGGCGCATCTGGGCTAGCTGGTGCATGGCTCAGAACCTGGATCCCATTTCAGAACCTGTGATAGAGATTCTCCAGTTCCTTTTTTTAGGAGTCCTGCCCTCCAAATGCAGACCTGTTGCTTTTTATCAGCTATCTGCTAAACTGTTGAGTTTATTTTGCATCGTGTCGTGCAAGCATAGGTCCAACGTTTGGGCTGTGGACTTGGATGCCTGCGCCTTTACTTCAGGAGGTGTGGAGTTTCATATCTCCAGATGCACTAAGACCTCCTGTATTATTCCATGTTATCTCAGACAATGTTTTACTCTGCACTCTCTTTTAGGCCGCTTTTGTACTTGGTCCTTTGCCTTCGGGAGTGCCACCGTCCTCTTGATGCCTTCCCTTTGTTTCTCGCCGTACAGACCCCCTGTTGCTTTGTTTCTAGCCCTACTCTGGGTCAAGTGAACATTATCCTCCACTGGTGTGGATGTCTCTCAGTTCAGGGCCCACTCAGTCCGTGGGGAATTTACCTCGAAGGGGTCCGCCTGGAGAACTTGATGGTCACAGGAGTCTACTTTCCCCGTGTTTTACTTTAAGCAAGTCGTGCTTTCTCTTCTGTGGTTGGCAAGCTTTGAACTTGCACAATATGAGCCTCCATGTCTTGAGATAAAATTACATGATTTTGCTATTTCATTACGAAAAGTCGTGAAAGACACAGAGGCGAATATTGTCCCACCCTTTATGCTTTTGGCTTTGCTTCTCCCTCCCTTGTTTCTCATTTTGTTATTAAGCTTCAATGCTATCATATTTTATTCCCTGCTTTTCTCAGGTGGAGGTTTCTTCCATCAGGTTTGTATTGTATGATTTACCATTATGACTTTTCCATGTTATGTTCTGTTTATGGGTCTTATGTGTGCATTTGCATGCTTCATTCTTTTGTCTTGTGGGTTGCATTCCACTGATTCCATTGGATTGTTCTTGTGTCTAACCGGGGTTACACCCTGTGCTTTGTGTTTTTCAGCATTATGTTTCACTGGTTTGAGCTGTTATTGGTTCCTGCTCTTCCAGCCATGTTCTTACGGCCTGAGCTACTGTCTGTCTCACTGTTGGAGATGTCTATTTGCCGCAGTTTCTGGTTCCTGGTTACTACTTGGCGGTTTGGGGTGTGATTCTGAATTATATAGGGAAGGCTATTCATGAGGGGTGGAGTTTGGGAGATCACATGTTAAGCATCTTTTTTTCTTATTAGTTTTTTCTTTGCTGCTGTGTTCAAGTAAAGAAAAAGATATGAAAAATACTCGCCTCCGTGTTTTTCATAAAATCATGACTTTTTGTCATGAAATAGCAAAATCATGTAATTTTTCTGTAAGCTTTTTGAAGCAATTATTTGCATGTATTTTGCCATAGGCTCCCCCTTGATATAACAAATAGAGAAGATTGTGTGAATTAAAAAAGGGCTTATTGTGAATTTAAACTCAAACCAAATATTCTGTTAGCAGCTGTAGCACTCTATGGGTACTCCTATTATCCCCAGGAATCTAGACCAATTTCTTTTAGTTTGAAGACTAACCTATTGTGAGGAACCGTATCAAATGCCTTGGCAAAATCCAAGTATATCACATCCACTGCAACACCCTGATCTATACTTCTACTTACTTCTTCGTAGAATGCAATTAGGTTAGTTTGACATGACCTATGTTTCATAAATCCATGCTGATTATTGCTAATAACAAAGTTCTTCCCAATGAATTCCTGAATATTATCCCTTAATAGCTCTTCAAATATTTCCCAGTTACAGAAGTTAAGCTCACAGGTCTATAATTTCCAGGCAAGGATTTTGAACCCTTTTTAAATATAGGAACAACATCTGCCTTCCTCCAATCCTCCGGTACAATACCTGAAACAAAAGAATCTTGAAAAATTAAATACAGAGGTTCACTTATTTCCCCACTTAGCTCCTTAAGTACTCGTGGGTGAATACCGTCAGGCCCCGGAGCTTTATTTACATTAATTTTCTTTAATAGCTGTAGCACCTTGTCTCGAGTTATCCAATCACACGTTATTTGCAAGTTTTTTGCAGCATTCATTTGCATATCTCTTGCCATAGGATCCTCATTAATATATACTGAAGAAAAATAGTTATTTAAAATGTCTGCTTTTTCCGGCTCCCGGCTTCTCAGAAGGGAGCGCAAGGGAGCAAGAAGTGTGGAGGACTGTGCCGCCCTAGGCAAATACCTTGTTTGCCTTGTGCTTAGGATGTAAGTTGCTTGTGCATTCTTCATCTTGATGTGCATGTTACATAGATCCCCATCTGTCAGATATATACAGTTATTTTTGTTTCAGCTTGCTACTTTGTTTCATACTGTTGTGGACAAAAATATGAACCCAATTCATATTAATAAAATGCCTATTTATTCAGCATAACCACAATCAGCATTATTCAAACTTATACGTGATTTACCTAAAATGGCCGCTAGGGAGTTTCCCTTTGACATCAACTAACACCCTCACTAACAACATGGCGCTGGAATCTGGGGGAGACCTCCAAGATACCAGTGACACCACTTAACACCTAACCAATTATTGATGTATTATTCCATGTTATCTCAGACAATGCATATGATGTAAGTTTTCTTTTTAAGGGCATGCCGTCCCCCCAGTATAAACATTCCTCAAGTTTTTCATTAACCTGAATCCTGTGTCTGGTGTGAATTACTTCAGGAGCGTGCACGCATCTTTTTAAATTTGTCCGTGAGCAGATACGCAAGATAATCAATTGATTGATTGATTGATTTCACATCACATACGAACCCATTCCGCAAGCCATTCGTATACACAAATGACCTACCTCCCGGCCCTTGGCGTTTGCCACTAGTTAACCTTGTTGACCTTGAAACCGCCGAAAGAACTAGCAAACAGCAGACCACCCCACTACAGGAGTGTGCCAACAATTAACCACCTGGGAGATGTGGTTTGGAGTCAACTGCAACCTAATTGGCTGTCATTAGGGTGGTCACCGTTCGCGCACAACTGCCCGAACAGAATACTGAACCATGCACGAAAGTACTGTCGAACGACGACCACCTAGACTCTGGCGTGTGTCACCAATTAAGCTGTGGTTTCTGCAGTTAACCGCAGCCTAAGTGCTTATCCCGAGGTGGTCGCCGTTCGTATGCCAAACATGAGGCGGCGGCCATCTTTTTGTCATTGAGTGTTCGGCTGACTTGTGTCAAGGTTAATTCTCCCCAACACGCAAACCAGGGAACAATAAAGGTGAACACAGATAGACGTATTACCGGACCTTAAAGTGGCCGGACTTAACGTAGGAATGAGGGAAGAATAGTCAAACACGCCAAGGTCAGGAACACAGAGATGCGGAAAAGCAAAATAGACAGAGCCAAGGTCAGGGAGCCAGAAAAGAGAATAACCGATAAACAAGCCAAAGTCAGGAACCAGAGAAAAGACAACTACTCAGAACGCACTCTCGGGCTATAATAAAGCACGACAGGACAAGAAAGTGATGTCAGAAGGAGGTTAATTTAGGGCAAGGTGAATACTGATAGGCAGGGACAGAATTGAAGGAGGTATAGATAGTGGCAATAGGCTACTATCTCTTTAAAATTGGATTCCACATCACCCTTGCCGGCTACCCTGTGCGCACGCGCACATCCCTGGGCGCCTTCCAAGATGCGCGCATGTCCCCAAGCGCCCTCCCAGTCGCGCGCGCGCCCACGGAGGTGTGCACGTGCAAAACCCGCCAGCGATCCACACCGCCCAACAGGAGAGGACGGACGGCGGGACCGAGATGGTGTGGGACACCAGGTATGACATCCACACCACCCGACAGGAGAGGACGGACAGCGGGACCGGGACTGCGTGGGACACCAGAAGGGCGAGAAGGAAACCTAGCATGGAACGCAATAAGGAGTCGGGGCGCATGGACCTCAGAAGCAGGAGAGGACGGACAGCGGGACCGGGACTGCGCGGGACACCAGAAGGGTGAGAAGGAAACCTAGCATGGAACGCCCTAAGGAGTCGGGGCTCATGGAACTCAGAAGCAGGAACCCATGAGCGCTCCTCGGGCCCATAACCTTTCCAATGAACCAGGTTTTGAAGCGAACCCCGGGAGATACGGGAGTCGACAATATGTTGGCGTATTATTTCCATGGTGAATATATTGGCTAATTCAGCAGAAGAAGGCAATTTTATCAAAGGTACGAATTTTAGAGAAACGATCAACTATAACCAAAATAACAGTAAAACCCTTAGATTGTGGCAGCTTGACTATAAAATTCATAGACAGATGAGACCAAGGAACTAACGGCAAAAGAAGGGGATGAAGAAGACCACATGGTACTTGATGAGAAGGTTTAGATTGGGAACAAATGTCACACGACGATACGTAAGCTTCAACTTCCTTTCTAAGAGATGGCCACCAATACTGTCGTGTAATTAAATCAATGGTCTTAGATACCCCCATATGTCCAGCCATTTTACTGTGATGGTTATGGCTGAATACTTTCCCTCTCAGCTCTGGAGGCACGTAGAATTTATCAACAGGCTTATCACTAGGTGCCCTATCTTGGACTCTTTGGATTTTGTGCAGAAGAGGGGAAGAGACCCTGGTTCTAGTCAAAGCAATGGTTCTCTCAGGAGGTATAATGGGTTCTGGTCTGACCTCCTCTTTATCAAGCGTGGCAAACTGTCTGGAAAGAGAATCTGCTTTGGTGTTCCGATTACCTGGTCTATAGGAGATTACATAATTGAAGCGGGAAAGAAAAAGAGCCCAGCGGGCTTGTCTGGGCGAAAGCCTCTTAGCGTCACTTAAATAGTATAAATTCTTATGATCGGTAAGAATCATGATAGGAACCGTAGATCCCTCAAGTAAGTGACGCCATTCCTTGAGAGCTGATACTATGGCTAATAATTTTCTATTAGCGATATCATAATTCATTTCTGCAGGTGTCAGCCTACGAGAAAAGAATCCATAAGGATGCAACAGAGCGGTAGGAGATTCCTTCTGCGAAAGGATAGCCCCCACACCGGTCTCGGAGGCATCGACCTCAAGAATGAACGGTCTAGAGGGGTCTGGATGTACCAGGACGGGAGCTGAGGCAAAAGATTTCTTCAAGAGAGTGAAAGAAGCTTTGGCTTCCGCAGACCAATTGGCATGATTAGCTCCCTTCTTGGTCAAAGCTGCGATTGGTGCTAGAATCTGGGAAAAGCCCTTCATAAATTTTCTATAATAGTTAGCGAATCCAATGAACCTCTGTATGGACTTCAAACCAATGGGTAAGGGCCATTCAAGAATAGAAGATAGTTTTTTAGGGTCCATTTGAAATCCATCAGTAGAAATTATATACCCTAAAAACTGAAAAGAAGTCTGATCGAACAGACATTTCTCAAGTTTGCAATATAAGCCATTAGCAAGAAGGGTGTGTAAAATATTTCTAACATGTTGGTGATGTATCTTAATATTAGGAGAATGAATAAGAATGTCATCAAGATACATAATAGCGCAAGTGTGCAAATAATTTCGTAAGACATCATTGATAAATTCTTGGAAGACTGCCGGGGCATTACATAGACCAAAGGGCATTACCATGTACTCATAATGACCGCTTCGAGTATTAAATGCCGTCACCCATTCGTCTCCCTCTTTAATGTGAACTAGATTGTAGGCTCCTCTAAGGTCTAATTTAGTAAAGATTTTAGAACCACAAAGCCTGTCAAAGAGCTCTGTGATCAGTGGTATAGGATATGCATTTTTTAGAGTAATTTTATTCAGACCCCTATATTCTATGCAGGGACGCAAATCCCCCTCCTTTTTGGCAACAAAAAAGAAACCAGCCCCTGCATGGGGAAGAGGAACGTCTGATGACTTACTTAGTGATTCTTGTACATATTCCTCCATAACCTTATTTTCATTTTGAGAAAGAGGGTAAACCCTCCCCTTGGGGGGCATGGTACCAGGGAGGAGTTTGATAGCACAATCATAAGGCCTATGTGGAGGAAGACGGTCTGCCTGTATTTTGTCAAAGACTTTCGCCAGGTCTTGGTATTGAGGCGGTACGTTAGTGGAAAGTGGAATAGCTAATGGAACATTTAGAGAACAAAGGGGTTTAACCTGACTTAAACATGAATGGTTACAGGAAGTACTCCAAGACAGAATTTGACTTTCTCTCCAGTCAATAACAGGGTTATATTTTTGTAACCATGGAAAACCAAGAACCAAAGGGCAAAAAATGACCTGGAAAGACAACTTCTCTTTATGGGTAGCACCTATTGATAAAATAATAGTCTTAGTTTGATGCGTAACATAGGGGACTGTTAATGGTCTACCACCTATGGCCTCAAAGGCCAAGGGTGTTTCTTTCTCCTCCAAAGGAAGAGAAAGAGCTGTTGCAAAGGTCTGGTCAATAAAGTTGTCTGCAGATCCAGAGTCAATGAGGGCCATAGTGAGATGACTAACACTTTCCCAGAATAGGGTTACAGGCATAACACATCTGTATGAATTTGTTTTAGGGGACAGAGACATTACACCCAAGGCCGGTCCCCTGAATGAGCTTAGGTGGTAGAGTTTTCCGGACGTGATGGGCAATTGTTATGCAAATAGGCACAACCCTTCCCTTCTTCTGTAAGACTTCTCAGCCTCAGAGAGTCTTGTGTTACCTAGTTGCATGGGTTCAGAATCAGATTCAGGGGCTGACAAAGCGGGTAATCCAGTTATCATTGAACGAGCAGTGATTCTTCGTGAAGCCCTCCTTTGTCTATCTAAATGAAGATGCTTCTGTCTAACCCTGATATCAATGTCTGACATATACTGTATAAGGTCTTCTAGGAGTTCTGTTAAATCCCTGGCTGCCACTTCTTCCTTTAAGGCACTCAAAAAACACAGCTGTTAGAGCACTGTTATTCCAAGTCAATTCAGAGGCCAAGGTGCAAAATTGGATAGCATAATCGGCCACTGTTCTAGATCCTTGTTTGATTTTCAACAAGGCTCTGGCTGCTCAAAAAACACAGCTGTTAGAGCACTGTTATTCCAAGTCAATTCAGAGGCCAAGGTGCGAAATTCGATAGCATAATCGGCCACTGTTCTAGATCCTTGTTTGATTTTTAACAACGCTCTGGCTGCTAGTCTCTTTCTGCCTGGGGGATTGAACACATTACGGAAAGTCCTGAGGAACAGTTCAAATTAAAGACAATCACATCATTATTCTCCCACAAGGGATTTATCCAAGCCAGGGCTCTACCTTCTAATAGGTTCATAATGAACGCAATCTTGGACCTATCAGTAGGGAATGAATCAGGGGCTACTTCAAAATGTACGCCCACCTGGTTCAAAAATCCCCTGCATAATGATGGATCCCTGGAATAACGAGGAGGGGGAGTTAGACAAATAGATGGAGTGGAATGAGTCGCAGAGGGTAGAGCGACAGCACCTTGAGAACTACTGTCCTCTACCTCTGGTTGAAGACACGCAGTTCTGGTGAGGATAGTTTGCAAGGCTTGGGCAAACTGATCCATTCTATGATCTAACCCCTCTATTCTATTTTCATATGCAGCCATTTGTTGTCCCAGGTTTGCAGGGTCCATGGCCCTGTCGTAATGTCAAGGTTAATACTCCCCAACACGCAAACCAGGGAACAATAAAGGCGAACACAGATAGACGTATTACCGGACCTTAAAGTGGCCGGACTTAACGTAGGAACGAGAGATAAGAATAGTCAAACACGCCAAGGTCAGGAATACAGAGATACGGGAAAGCGAAATAGACAGAGCCAAGGTCAGGGAGCCAGAAAAGAGAATAACCAATAAACAAGCCAAAGTCAGGAACCAGAGAAAAGACAACTACTCAGAACGCACTCTCGGGCTATAATAAACCACGACAGGGCAAGGAAGTGATGTCAGAAGGAGGTTAATATAGGGCAAGGTGAATACTGATAGGCAGGGACAGAATTGAAAGAGGTATAAATAGATAATGGCAATAGGCTTCCACGTCCCCCCTGCCGGCTACCCTGTGCGCGCGCTCACGTCCCCGGGCGCCCTCCCAGACACGCGCGTGCGACGCCCACCAGCGATCCACACCACCCGACAGGAGAGGACGGACGGCAGGACCGGGACGGCGCGGGATACCAGGTATGACAACTTGAGAGTAAAATCTCTGGAACTATAATTGACTAATGGTTTGCACGAATCCCGCTGAGGTGCCGATGGTCCCATCCGTTCGCGCAAAAACCATACGAACAAACTATAATATTGTGACTCTTACACGCTGTTCGTGAGATCTGAGCGCAATTCGTATATCTTGTGCGCTCAGATCTGAGCTATCCAGAGAATGGTCGAATGGGCTATTTTCGTATTAAATTATAAAAGTTATGCATTTTTATGTTATTTTCATGTGAGTAATAAAATGTGGTATTTTCAAGCGCTTTGAGATAATTAGGTTAGTGTAACCATTGAAACCAATTATCTCCAACTTCGGGGGGAGTGTTAATATGCACTTTTCTCTCATTGGTTGGGACATTGCATTGTCCAGTGTACCATCAGGTCCAGAGGGGTTGTCCTTGGACCTGATAAATTGTATAAATTGCCATGCATGAGTGCCATTAAAACAGTTTGTTTTAGCCTCAACTCACAGCCTTGACTCTTGTTGTAGGGAACAGTGGATCTTAGCTGTACTATAGCTAGTGGGATATTCTACACTTGAAGGAATACCAGGATATGCTGATCGGAGCGGCGCTTTACCTCTCCAAGTTCGGGAACCAGGATATCCAAGCAGTCCAACTTCCAAATAGCCTGCAGGCAACCGTAACAGTGCATAACATTGATTTGATTTATCTGCATTACCTTTCATCTTCCATTTGAATGTCTAGTCCACTAATCTCTCTAAACCTACTTCAGTAAAGTGATATCCTGCCTACATTGTATTACCTTACCAAGTTTTAGCTTTTTTTTTTTTTTTTTATTTGTATTGAGTATATTGCATGGTACATAGAAGGCATGAACAGTACATCATATAACAAAGCGGTGGTACATTGTGGGTCTTTGGTATACTCTATAACTTCCTTTTTGGTCTATTGTTGCATGGTAGACAAATCAGTATGGGATACAAGTTATACATTTAACAGTAAACATTACTGTAGGGGAAACATGACAAGTTTCACAGCTATAGGTCACAATAACAGGGAATGGGGTGGTTGTGGTGCGAGTGGCTCCTGGGTGTGCAGTTTGTTCTAGTCACATTGGAATCGGTAGGTAGAGGGGGTCGGTGCAGTGTGACCCTTCGTGGTATGTAGTATGGTAGAATTATACAGCTAAGGGCATTCTGGCTATTCTGTCATTCCCTTATTTGGGGTACAGTTCGGTTTAAGGGCCGTCTGGTTAATAGTCCGGACGTGCTTAGAGGAGTATGTAGGGTACAAAGTTGTTACAGAGTGCTCTCCAGATATGCCTTCCACTGTTGCCAGCAGGCGTGGTAGGCGGTGTAGTGGCGTGACAAGGAGTAGTCTAATTCCTCCAATACCTTTAGTGATTCAATTTTTGTGATCCAATCTCTTATAGATGGGGCTTGTGTTTTTTTTAAAGTGTATAGGGATCACAAGGTTTGCTGCGGTTAAGAGATGGTTTAATAGTGTGCGTTGCACTCTGGGTATGTAGGCTGGGTATAATAAAAAGAGTGTCACTTTTGTGGTGTGGGGTAATCATATATCTGTGATCAGTTGGATCAGTATTAATATGCGTGTCCAGAAATGCTGGATGACTTCACATGTCCACCATATGTGTCCTGGGTTACCCTGTTTCTGCCCACATTTTCAGCATACATCTGATGTGTTGGGAAAGAGGAGACTTTTTTGTAGTTACTTTCATGAGTGGCATTGCTGATGGATGTGCGGAAGATATTAGTAAACAGGCTTTTGTATTTGTCATCTGTAAAGGTAATTTGGAGTTCTGTAACCCATTGGGCCATGAATTTTGGGGGTGTTGGTGTGTCTTTATGTTGGTGCAATTTATAGAAAGTGGATAGGTGCTTTGCTTTAATGGTGTGGGTACAGCATGCCGTTTCAAATGCGGTGAGGTCTCTAGTTCCCTCCAGTCGAAGAGGGTTTGTTTTGAGAAGATGGGCGAATTGTGAGTAACTAAATCCATGTAAGGGGGTGTGGGAAGTTGTTGTCAGGATCATTTCTGCAATGGGTTTCAAGCCCTGATTGTTGAGCAGGGAGCCTAGTCTGAGACACGGCAGGTTGTGGAACAGGGCAGGTGATGTTCCAGTGTGGCTTGGGCTGAGCTCTAAGTTACAAGGTACGGGGTATAGTGGCAATGGGTGTTTGGAAATATTATGTAGAGGTCGTAGCTTTCGCCAGACCTTCAACGTGGCCAGTATAGTGGGGTGAGAGGTGTAGTTCGGGGCCAATGAAGATCCTTCCTCCACTTGCCACAGTATCGTGCACAAATGGCCCTGGAATCCAAGGCTTTCTAGGTATACCCAATGTTTTAGGTTCCTGGGATGTGCCCATTTATATATTTTGGTGAGAATTATTGCCTTATGGTATGTCTCAATGTTAGGTAATCTCAGTCCTCCCATTGGCTTAGGGCTTGTAAGAACTCGGAGAGCAATTCTCAGGTGTCTATGAGACCAAATGAAGGTGTTAAAGAGGCGTGTTATGGTCTTAAAAAAGAGTTGGGTAGGGCAGTAGGTATAGGACTTTGGGCAGTGTGTTCATCTTTAGTATATAAGTGAGGCAGAGCCAGCCTAACAATGGTTTGTTAAATTTGGTCAGGTGTTCTTGTATTGTCTGCAAGAGAGCTGGGAAGTTTAGCGAGTATATTTTAGTGAGGTCATGCGGGAGGTTGACACCCAGGTATTTAACAGACGTCTTGGCCCAGGGAAATGAGTAGTTCCATTTTAGAGATTCTTTGGTTTGGGGGCCTATACTTAGTAGGAGGATTTAGCTTTTTGTGAAATTAACTTTGAGGTTTGACAACCTGTTGTATAGAGATATTTTCTCTATTAAAAAAGCCGTGGAGGGTGTGGTTTGGTGAGTATGAATAGGAGGTCGTCCGCAAAGGCCGCCAGTTTAAACTCCTGTTTTTCAGTTGTGATGCCATGAATATCCCCATTTAGACAGATACCCTGCAGGAATGGTTCCATTATAAGGATAAAAAGGAGGGGGTAGAGGGGGCACCCGTCTCGTGCCATTTCTTATTTGTACCGGGTCAGTGAGTTGTCCATTGATTTTAATTTTGGCACTTGGGGAGGAGTATATCGCCCTCAACCATGGGAGCCAGCATGGGCCAAATCCCAACGCTGTTAGGGTTCTGAAGAGTAGGGACCAATCCACCCTGTCCAATACCTTCTCAGCATGTATATAGAGCAGAAGACTCTGTGGGTGGCGCAACTTTGCCAAGTGGATCATGCTCAGCATTTTGGTGGTATTATGCTTTGCCTCTCTTTCCAGTACAAATCCGGCCTGATCAGGGTGGATTAGTCCCTAAGCATCTTTTTTCTTATTAGTTTTTCTTTGCTGCTGTGTTCAAGTAAAGAAAGGGATATGAAAAATGCTCGCCTCCGTATTTTTCATAAAATCATGACTTTCCGTCATGAAATAGCAAAATCATGTAATTTTTCTGTAAGCTTTTTGAAGCAATTATTTGCATATATTTTGCCATAGGCTCCCCTTGATATAACAAATAGAGAAGATTGTGTGAATTAAAAAAGGGCTTATTGTGAATTTAAACTTAAACCAAATATTCTGTTAGCAGCTGTAGCACTCTATGGGTACTCCTATTATCCCCAGGAAACAAACAACAAACAACACAAGGACTTTATAAGATTTAGGTGATACAACACTCCTTTTCACAAAACAGAAAAGTGTATAGTGCAGCGCTAATATAAAGACTTTTCTCATGCAGACAGATCAGGGATATCCCATAACGTTATGCAGCATGAGTAGTTTCAAATAAATGGAAAGAAACAGAAAAAAAGGAGGGTGGTATCAAAGGAACCTTAGAAAGCATTTTTGTTGGGCCCCTTAATATATATAGAAGGAAAACAATTTTTACAATGTCTGCATTTTCCCGATCTTCAGTTACTAACATAGCTATTTCTGATTTCATAGCAAGGCTGGCATTGTATGAAGGGACCCTGAAAAAATGCATCACAATGAAGCCCGTAGGGCAGTGTATCAGAAATCCATCACAATTTGAGTTTTAAATGTTGCTAAGCAGGTTATCTCATAGTTCTGGTCCCCCACTTCGAACCTGGTTTGTTCAAGTGGAGGAGTTATGCACACTAGAGGAATTACACTTTAGGGCTTCAGATAAAATGAATATATATATATATATATATATATATATATATATATTAATCTGGTCACACTGGATACTTAATACCTCTAAAGATGATTTTCAGGCACTCTTGTACTAGACCCTTTGTAGAGGTGCACGGACAATGTGGCACAATCATACCTGGACGACTCCCCCGTGACCCCCCTCCCCCTCTTTTATGGTTACCCTTATGTTCAGTAGCACACATTGAATTTAATATATATAGCAGAAACCCTTTCTGAGCAAACTTCGACAGCTGGTCTCAAAGTGTTGTCTAAACCTATTTTATTTATTACTTAAACAAGGGGCACAACCACAAAATGTATATGAAAAGATTTTTATTAAATGGGTCACAGTAATAGGCTATCTCATTAACTGTATCAATGAATGAAAAAGACATACAATGTCAAATAGAAAGTACAATGTAAGAAAAGGCTCCCTTGATAAAGGCAGTTTTGCCGAAACGTTGGGGGCTTTTTGGTTGACTCTTGTCCTTCTTCTCACTAGCTCTGGTATGCTTTTCCTTTCTTTGTATATATAATTACTTTTGGGTTTATAATAATATTTTTTTTGGTGTCTCATATAGCTATTTTGAATATCTGTATTCAGAGATTTATGCATTGTGTAGTCTGCCTATAGGCTACTCTAAAACTTGTATGTGTTACATTGTACTTTCTATTTGACATTGTATGTCTTTTTCATTCATTGATACAGTTAATGAGATATCCTATTACTGTGACCCATTTAATAAAAATCTTTATTACTGTGCCCCTTGTTTAAGTAATAGATGTAACTCTTTTGGCCTTTAGGAATATGGCCTTATACGAGTGAGCACCCATGTATAGACTGTCCATTTTTGTTTGGTTACTTTCTGTTTCATATCAGCACTTTTGAGTGTGCCTACCTGTTTTAATTTTTACTAAACCTATTTTATTACCACATTATTACCATAATGTAATACTTAAAGGTCCTGCGACGCCCACTATACGAGTACACTGTGCTAAGATACATAATGCTGTACTTTGCTTATTTTTAGGGGGGGGATGGAACAAGAAAAACAAATATTATATTTACAAAAAATAACTAACATTTTAAATTCCCCTTATTAATGTTGTAGCATGCTTTTGCACGTTATCTTGTGATATTATATACTTATTTAAAACAGGAGCCCAAAGTTGCAGATTGCACGAAGACAAGGTGTAGTCTTTCCATTCATTTAAAATTTAAAAAAGAGGCAAGATAATATTTTTACCACTAGAATTAATGCCCCTATTCAGTGGTGTATTTTAGAATTGTGGTGCCCTAGGCTCAACTAAATTCGGGCACCCCCCTAATCTAAATTTGCCTTACTAATTTATGTCAGGTATCTAATAGAAGACCACCCAAGTGCAGCAAAATATATAAAATAAGGTAAAAAAATTACTTCCCTTAAAAGGTCTAGGTTGTAACAAGAAGTTCCTCAGAGCTTCAAAAAATGCATACAAGATATAAGATACACCTAGATGAAAATAACAAGAAGGGAAACAATCATAGGGAAACACCGTTTAGTAGATGGTACCCTAAGGTGATATTGCACTCACGAAATTGTGATGAAAATCAAGCCCATCTAGATTTTCTTTGGTCTTGTCAAGAAGTCTTGTGAGGAGATGGTTAATGCCTCAAAATGAAGAAAAACCGAACATAGTATAGAGTTGTATGGTAAAAAAGAATTACATTTTATTGGAAGCACTTACACAAGTTGTAGATAAAAACGCCCATCAAGTAAATGTCTCCTTTGTAAGATGGTAATCAGAGGTTGCAAATACAGAGATGGCAGATCAAATAAAATAAAATAAAATCAAAACAGCTCTACGCGTTTCGTCTAAAAGACTTAGACTTCCTCAGGAGAAATAAAAACAATCAAATAAACTACAAATGTACTGAGTCCATCAATGTTGCTCTTATCTTCTGTTCGGTCTTCTTTATAAATCTCTTTTGCCGGGTTCTCATCCACGCCGTCCAATCTGTGCACTTGGTAGCAGCTGATTACAATAAACAGAAGTCCCATTCCATATATGGACTTCCGTAATTCACTTCGTGGAGCGCATCTGCGTTCCACCTAGCCGGAAGAGGAAAGATCTCTTCTATCAACGTCATCATTTGGAACGCACGTGCGTTCCAATTTGGCCGCTAAGCCATTATCTCCACTAAAAATAGTTCGTACTTGTAAGAGAGATGATATAACGGAGAAATAGAGTTATATATACAGAACATACATAATATATATACACATAAAGCTAGTGCAAAAAAGGGGAGAGAGAAAGAAAAAGTAATATGCCCAAAGGGAAGGATCTTGGATACATCTATAAATGAATAAACATGGATGAAAAAACATGGATGAAAAAATAAATAAGAAAATGAGTAGAAAAATATAAATCTAAAGGATATTGATAATAATGAAAATAAATATAAAAATAAAATAAAAATAATAAAAATAATAATAATAATAATAATAAATAATAATAATAATAATAAAAATAATAATAAATGTAAATAATAAATGTAAATAATAATAATAAAAATAAAATTAAAAATTAAAATTAAAATTAAAATTAAAAATAAAATAGAATAAAAATCAAAATCAAAAATAAAATAAAATAAAAAATAAAAATAAAAAATAAAAAATAATAAAATAAAAATAAAAAATAGAAAATAAAAAATAAAAAATGTATATATTATTAAAGAAAACAAACAAAATCAAAATCCACATTCAACCCATAAGGTTGAAGGGTTTTGAGTTTGTGGATCCAAAATCCTTCCCTCTGTCTTAATTTTAGAGTAATATCTCCACCTCTTGCGTCAAGTGTTACTTGTTCAATAATCACGCAAGAGAAAACATGAGAAGAGAAAAGGGGACACTGATTGCAATGAACAGGAACAGAATGATCCATCTTTTTGTGTCTAATATTGTTGAGATGTTCCAAGAAACGCAATTTGGCTTTTCTTCCTGTTCTCCCCACATATTGGACACCACACCCACATGTGAGGAGGTATACAACATGTGAGGAAGAACAGGTCACCCGACTTTGGATCTGAAAAATTTCTTGGGTTATAAAGCTCTTAAAAGAACAAGTATAAGGGGGTAAGCCTTTACATGCTTTGCAGACGCCACAGGTATAAAACCCTTTTTTCACCTTCAGTTCCTGTTGTTCCCCACTTCGAAAATGGCTAGGTGCTAAGTAAGATGAAAAACTCCTCCCTTTCCTATATACTATCTGAGGGTATAAGGGTAATTTGGAGCCTATAAATTGGTCATGTCTTAAAATCTCCCAATGTTTTTTAAAAATTTTATTGATTGCAAAAGCTTTGGAATTATAATTAGTATGAAATGAGAATTCAAATTTCCTATTCGAGTTCTCAGTGCGTTTGATCTTATCAATTAAAAGATCACCTCTTTGAGTATTCGTTATTTTCTCTATTTCTCTATCCAAAACCTCCCTGTTATAACCTTTCTCGGTAAATTTCCTAGTCCGAATATTTGCTTGTTCTAAAAAAACTTCTTTATTGGAACAATTTCTCCGAAGTCGGGTATATTGACTTCTGGGTACTCCCGACAACCATCTTGGGTGGTGTCCGCTTGATGATTCGATATAATTATTAGTGTCTGTGGGTTTGAAGTATGTTTTGGTTTGAATGTGACCTTCTTGTATAAATATGGTCAGATCTAGAAAATCTATGGTGGTAGAATTATACATAGGAGAAAAAACAAGTGAAAAAGTATTATCGTTGAGATATTTAAAAAAATTTAATAAACGTTCCTCAGACCCCTTCCATATCACAAGGATATCGTCAATATAACGACGCCAGAGCACCAGATCTGCCCCGAATGGATTATGTTCCCAAACGAATCGACGCTCCCAATAATCCATAAAAATGTTGGCATAACTCGGGGCAAACCTGGTGCCCATGGCAGTACCCTTGATCTGTAGGAAGAACTCATCATTGAACATAAAAAAATTATGAGTGAGTATAAATTGAATCGCTTCAAGCAAAAACTGGGCAAAACCCTGATTCAAGGAAAAATCCTTGTTTAAATTATCACTCACGGCTAATAAGCCTAATTGATGGTCAATGACAGTATAAAGGGATCCCACATCTAAAGATGCCCACATGTACCCCTCTTGCCACTCGATAGAATTGAGTTCCTGCAAGAGTTGCTTCGTGTCTTTTAAATAGGATAAGGAGGATTGGGCATATGGTTGTAGATAATGGTCAATGAATTGGGATAAGTTGGAAGTTAAAGAGTCAATTCCACTGATGATGGGTCTACCAGGTGGATTTGTTTGACATTTATGAACTTTAGGCAAAAAATAGAATGTTGGAACTCGAAGATGCTCTTGGTATAAAAAACATCTATATTTTGCTCTTCTACAGCTTTATCCAAAAGAGTCTTAAGTTCATGTTTAAAGGTTTCATTCGGACTCTTAGAAAGTCGTAAATAAGTCTCAGCATCCCCTAGTAATCTGAAAGACTCATTTAAATAAAAATCTCTTGTCATGACCACAATGCCTCCTCCTTTATCAGCATTCTTTATGATGATATCTTTCCTTTTCTTTAAAGAATTAAGGGTCCGCATTTCTGCTTGAGTTAAATTATTACAATATTCTTTTTTGCTTGTTAATTTCTCGAGGTCTGCCAGAACCATCTTCTGGAATGTTTCAATTTGGCCACCCTTCTCATATGGACAGAAGGTGGACCGAGATCTAAATTTTTTAGCAATATCCTGGTTTGGTAAAAAATCTGGTTTAAAGGGTTGGTTTAAGGATTTCTTCTCAAAAAATCTCTTTAAGCTAAGTTTTCTAGTGAATTTTAGCATATCAATATAGATTTGAAAAGAATTAGGGGGAACATTAGGCGTATATTTCATGCCCTTCTTGAGAATTAAACATTCTTCTCTAGAAAGGGGTGCATTGGATATATTAAATATCCCCATAGATTTCTCTTCTTCTTGTGTTTTTAATAGAGATTGTCTCTCTCTGAACTTAATCTCCTCTTTTTGGTCGGGGTGTTTGAATTTCTGAGCGGCATAAAACGGTTGGTTAGATCTACTTTGGATGTTCTGGGTAGAAAATATTGGCTTATCTCTTTTTTCTTTCCCCTTTGGTCTCGCTCCCTCTCTAAAAAATCCCTGCTTGTCTGTATGTGTAAAGGCGGGGATCTATCAGTCCTAGTTATAGTAGAAGCTTGTTGTACTGGAATATGTTTCCTTGTAGGTGGACTTTTTCTAACCCTTTGATTAGGAATCGGAGATCTAGATCTTTCTTTTCTCTGTCTAGACGGATATAAATGATTCCTTTCCTGATTAAAATTATTTCTATAATTGTTTCTATAATTATATCCCTTCTGTTTATAATCAGTATAGAACGATTGAGTACTGCGCCTGTCTTTTTCTTCTCTGTTTCTGTTTTTATTTTTAATAGAGAAAAATTGATTGACTTTGTCTTGTTTATCTCTTCTATATTTCTTATTTTTTGTTTCTGCGATCTTTTCATCCATATTTTGGACTCTATCACACACAATTTTCTCTTTTTGTATGTAATCTAGACTTGTTTTATCCAATACATTATTCTTTTCCAAATTTTCTAAATCTTCAGTCACATTTTTAAGATTGTCTTTTTCAAAGTCTACAATTATCTCCATTAAAGTAGTAGCACACATTTCTAATGCTGTATCCCATCTATCAGCATGGAGGGAATTTTCCAACCCATTAGCAGGGTTTTTTGATAACCTTAGGCCTCTAGGTACAAGTCCCTCTTTGATATAACTTTCTAAAAAGGCAATCTCCCACCATTTTTTTGTTTCTTTAATTGATAGCTTTTCTAATGTTTTAAAATAGTCATCAGCTGATAGATCACAATTGTTAGTAATATTTTCATTGTCAGCAAATAGCGATTGAAATTTAACTGCTCTTCTATGTTTTAACTCAGAGAGCATTTTAAACAGAGATATAGTCTTAATGAGGAAAAAATATATATAAACACGTATTAATAGTGTGCGTTGCACTCTTGGTATGTAGGCTGGGTATAATAAAAAGAGTGTCACCTTTGTGGTGTGGGGTAATTGTATATCTGTGATCAGTTGGATCAGTGTTAATATGCGTGTCCAGAATGGCTGGATGACTTCACATGTTCACCATATGTGTCCCGGGTTACCGTTTCTGCCCACATTTTCAGCATGCATCTGATTAGTGATGTCGCGAACCCGAAATTTTCGGTTCGCAAATGGCGAACGCAAACTTCCGCAAATGTTCGCGAACCGGCGAACCGGGCGAATCGGGCGAACCGCCATAGACTTCAATGGGTAGGCGAATTTTAAAACACACAGGGACTCTCTCTGGCCACAATAGTGATGGAAAAGTTGTTTCAAGGGGACTAACACCTGGACTGTGGCATGCCGGAGGGGGATCCATGGCAAAACTCCCATGGAAAATTACACAGTTGATGCAGAGTCTGGTCTTAATCCATAAAGGGCATAAATCACCTAACATTCCTAAATCACAATGGATATGGATTGACACCTGACATATGACATATTGACACCTTGACATATGGATTGACACCTGTCCTCAGAGACCCTGATACACACTGACACAGAGCAGAATAGAGACTGTTCCCCTACATAGGGTCACTTGGCAGATATGGATTGACACCTGTCCTCAGAGCCCCTGATACACACTGACACAGAGCAGAATAGAGACTGTTCCTCCTACATAGGGTCACTTGGCAGATATGGATTGACACCAGTCCTCAGAGCCCCTGATACACACTGACACAGAGCAGAATAGAGACTGTTCCCCCTACATAGGGTCACTTGGCAGATATGGATTGACACCAGTCCTCAGAGTCCCTGATACACACTGACCCAGAGCAGAATAGAGACTGTTCCCCCTACATAGGGTCACTTGGCAGATATGGATTGACACCTGTCCTCAAAGATCATGATACACACCGACACAGAGCAGAATAGAGACTGTTCCTCCTACATAGGGTCACTTTGCAGATATGGATTGACACCTGTCCTCAGAGCCCCTGATACACACTGACACAGAGCAGAATAGATACTGTTCCTCCTACATAGGGTCACTTGGCAGATATGGATTGACACCTGTCCTCAGAGATCATGATACACACTGACACAGAGCATAATAGAGACTGTTCCCCCTACATAGGGTCACTTGGCAGATATGGGTTGACACCTGTCCTCAGAGCTCCTGATACACACTGACACAGAGCAGAATAGAGACTGTTCCTCCTACATAGGGTCACTTGGCAGATATGGATTGACACCTGTCCTCAGAGCCCCTGATACACACTGACACAGAGCAGAATAGAGACTGTTCCCCCTACATAGGGTCACTTGGCAGATATGGATTGACACCTGTCCTCAGAGCCCCTGATACACACTGACACAGAGCAGAATAGAGACTGTTCCCCCTACATAGGGTCACTTGGCAGATATGGATTGACACCTGTCCTCAGAGATCATGATACACACTGACACAGAGCAGAATAGACTGTTCCCCCTACATAGGGTCACTTGGCAGATATGGATTGACACCTGTCCTCAGAGATCATGATACACACTGACACAGAGCAGAATAGAGACTGTTCCTCCTACATAGGGTCACTTGGCAGATATGGATTGACACCTGTCCTCAGAGATCATGATACACACTGACACAGAGCAGAATAGAGACTGTTCTCCTACATAGGGTCACTTGGCAGATATGGATTGACACCTGTCCTCAGAGACCATGATACACACCGACACAGAGCAGAATAGAGACTGTTCCTCCTACATAGGGTCACTTGGCAGATATGGATTGACACCTGTCCTCAGAGCCCCTGATACACACTGACACAGAGCAGAGAAGAGACTGTTCCTCCTACATAGGGTCACTTGGCAGATATGGATTGACACCTGTCCTCAGAGATCATGATACACACTGACACAGAGCAGAATAGAGACTGTTCCCCCTACATAGGGTCACTTGGCAGATATGGATTGACACCTGTCCGCAGAGCCCCTGATACACACTGGCACAGAGCAGAATAGAGACTGTTCCTCCTACATAGGGTCACTTGGCAGATATGGATTGACACCTGTCCTCAGAGATCATGATACACACTGACACAGAGCAGAATAGAGACTGTTCCCCCTACATAGGGTCACTTGGCAGATATGGATTGACACCTGTCCTCAGAGCCCCTGACACACACTGACACAGAGCAGAATAGAGACTGTTCCTCCTACATAGGGTCACTTGGCAGATATGGATTGACACCTGTCCTCAGAGCCCCTGATACACACTGACACAGAGCAGAATAGATACTGTTCCCCCTACATAGGGTCACTTGGCAGATATGGATTGACACCTGTCCTCAGAGCCCCTGATACACACCGACACAGAGCAGAATAGAGACTGTTCCTCCTACATAGGGTCACTTGGCAGATATGGATTGACACCTGTCCTCAGAGATCATGATACACACCGACACAGAGCAGAATAGAGACTGTTCCTCCTACATAGGGTCAATTGGTAGATATGGATTGACACCTGTCCTCAGAGCCCCTGATACACACTGACACAGAGCAGAATAGAGACTGTTCCTCCTACATAGGGTCACTTGGCAGATATGGATTGACACCTGTCCTCAGAGCCCCTGATACACACTGACACAGAGCAGAATAGAGACTGCTCCTCCTACATAGGGTCACTTGGCAGATATGGATTGACACCTGTCCTCAGAGCCCCTGATACACACTGACACAGAGCAGAATAGAGACTGTTCCTCCTACTTAGGGTCACTTGGCAAATATGGATTGACACCTGTCCTCAGAGATCATGATACACGCTGACACAGAGCAGAATAGAGACTGTTCCTCCTACATAGGGTCACTTGGCAAATATGGATTGACATCTGTCCTCAGAGCCCCTGATACACACTGACACAGAGCAGAATAGAGACTGTTCCTCCTACATAGGGTCACTTGGCAGATATGGATTGACAGCTGTCCTCAGAGCCCCTGATACACACTGACACAGAGCAGAATAGAGACTGTTCCTCCTACATAGGGTCACTTGGCAGATATGGATTGACACCAGTCCTCAGAGACCATGATACACACTGACACAGAGCAGAATAGAGACTGTTCTCCTACATAGGGCCACTTGGCAGATATGGATTGACACCTGTCCTCAGAGCCCCTGATACACACTGACACAGAGCAGAATAGAGACTGTTCCTCCTACATAGGGTCACTTGGCAGATATGGATTGACACCTGTCCTCAGAGCCCTGATACACACTGACACAGAGCAGAATAGAGACTGTTCCCCCTACATAGGGTCACTTGGCAGATATGGATTGACACCTGTCCTCAGAGAACATGATACACACTGACACAGAGCAGAATAGAGACTGTTCCTCCTACATAGGGTCACTTGGCAGATATGGATTGACACCTGTCCTCAGAGCCCCTGATACACACTGACACAGAGCAGAATAGGGAATATTCACTAAATGCCAAACATTGTTATACAGGGGAATATTCAGTAAATAAGGATAAGGGGGGACCTACTGTCCTCCCCCCGGCCCCCACCCCTGCACGGTGGGTGGGGGCCATAAATCTCAATAGGGGGGGGACCTACTGTCCTCCCGCCCGCCCCCACCCATGAGCGGTGGGTGGGGGCCATAAAAATAATGAGGGGGGGGGATCTACTGTATGATGTTGTATCGATCTTGTAGTGTAAGGGTTACATACATACAAATTGGTGGAGTATCTTGGTATACAATGAAATGGCATATAATGCACAATAAAAGCTGTAAAGACAAAAAGAGCAAAACCTAGTGCAATATTGTAAAGTATATTAGTGGCTTGAAGTATAATATGTGATGGGTACTCACAAACCAAGAGCCAAAAGGAACTGGCTCTTGGTTTGTGAGTTCCCATCACATATTATACTTCAAGCCACTAATATACTTTACAATATTGCACTAGGTTTTGCTCTTTTTGTCTTTACAGCTTTTATTGTGCATTATATGCCATTTCATTGTATACCAAGATACTCCACCAATTTGTATGTATGTATGTGTTTTAATTTCTATGTGGATTGAGGGGTTACCACATTGGTGTCGTTAGTACTTGGTCTTTTCATTGAAGCCACTCGCTACTACTCAGTACTTGTATTATTTTGTAGTGTAAGGGTTACGCCCGCTTCACAGTGACAGACCAAACTCCCCGTTTAACGCACCGCAAACAACCGCAAACAGTCCATTTGCACAACCGCAAACTCCCTATTTGCACAAGGTTGGATACCAAGCTAGCCATGTCCCGTTCCTTGTCCTCACTGATGTCATTGAAGGTCTCTTCCTCCACCCAGCCACATACAACACCAAGGGTCCCCGAAAGGTGACAACAAGCCCCCTGGGACGCCTGCTGTGTTTGGTCTTCCACCTTCTCAAAGCCACCTTCCTCCTCTGACTCCTCTTCTTCAGACTCCTCTCTCTGCGTTGCCTCTCTCTGCGTTATTATAAGGTGTGTTAAGTAGTATTATTCTTATCAGTTTAATCCCTGTTATGTGCCTTTTTTTTTGTTTGGTTTTTGAAACCCCAGTGCAGCACCAGAGGCCCGAAAAATTAGGCATGTACACATGCCTGAAAAATTAGGTATTGTTGCAGCCGCTGCTGTAGCAGCGGCCAGAAGAATTGATGTTTGTTTCCCAGGCAGAAAGTGCCCTAAAACAGTGTTCCCCAACCCCCGGGCCGCGGACCGGTACGTGGATCAAACGTTTACCGGTCCGCGGCGATAAAAAGGTTGGGGAGCACTGCCCTAAAACATTGCGGCTTGAACCCTAGTTGGTGGCGGATAAGTCACGCAAGTCAACCGGCATTCAGAGCTAAAATACAGCAGCGTGTGGACCATTTTTAGCCCAAGGCAGCTCATCTCATCAGGCCTTTTTTAGTCGGATGTATCGCCCACTGTCAGTCCCGTCGGGATCCATCCCTCATTCATCTTAATAAAGGTGAGGTAATCTAGACTTTTTTGACCTAGGCGACTTCTCTTCTCAGTGACAATACCTTCTGCTGCACTGAAGGTCCTTTCTGACAGGACACTTGAAGCAGGGCAGGCCAGAAGTTCTATCGCAAATTGGGATAGCTCAGGCCACAGGTCAAGCCTGCACACCCAGTAGTGAAGGGGTTCATCGCTCCTCAGAGTGTCGATATCTGCAGTTAAGGCGAGGTAGTCTGCTACCTGTCGGTCGAGTCGTTCTCTGAGGGTGGATCCCGAAGGGCTGTGGCGATGCGTAGGACTTAAAAAGCTCCGCATGTCCTCCATCAACAACACGTCTGTAAAGCGTCCTGTCCTTGCCGGCGTGGTCGTGGGAGGAGGAGGATTACTTTCACCTCTTCCCCTGTTAGATTCCCGTTGTGCTGTGACATCACCCTTATACGCTGTGTAAAGCATACTTTTTAATTTATTTTGCAAATGCTGCATCCTTTCCGACTTGTTGTAATTTGGTAACATTTCAGCCACTTTCTGCTTATACCGGGGGTCTAGTAGCGTGGACACCCAGTACAGGTCGTTCTCCTTCAGCCTTTTTATACGAGGGTCCCTCAACAGGCACGACAGCATGAAAGACCCCATTTGCACAAGGTTGGATGCCGAGCTACTCATTTCCCGTTCCTCCTCCTCGGTGATCTCAATGAAGGTATGTTCTTCCCCCAGCCACGTACAACACCACGGGTACCAGATAGGTGACAACGAGCACCCTGGGATGCCTGTTGTGGTTGGTCTTTCTCCTCCTCCTCAAAGCCACATTCCTCCTCTGACTCCTCTTCCTCACAATCCTCTTCCAGCGTTGCCGCAGGTCCAGCAAGCGATGCTGATAAGGCTGGTTCTGGTGGTGATGGTGACCACAACTCTTCCTCTTCACGCTCATCTACGGCCTGATCCAGCACTCTTGGCAGGGCATGCTCCAGGAAGAAAACAAATGGTATGATGTCGCTGATGGTGCCTTCGGTGCGACTGACTAGGTTTGTCACCTCCTCAAAAGGACGCATGAGCCTACAAGCATTGCGCATGAGCGTCCAGTAATGTGGAAAAAAAATTCCCAGCTCCCCAGAGGCTGTCCTAGCACCCCGGTCATACAAATATTAATTAACGGCTTTTTCTTGTTGGAGCAGGCGGTCGAACATTAGGAGTGTTGAATTCCAACGTGTCGGGCTGTCGCAAATCAAGCGCCTCACTGGCATGTTGTTTCGCCGCTGGATATCGGCAAAGTGAGCCATGGCCGTGTAGGAACGCCTGAAATGGCCACACACCTTCCTGGCCTGCTTCAGGACGTCCTGTAAGCCTGTGTACTTATGCACAAAGCGTTGTACGATCAGATTACACACATGTGCCATGCACGGCACATGTGTCAACTTGCCCAACTTCAATGCCGCCAACAAATTTGTTCCGTTGTCACAAACCACTTTGCCGATCTCCAGTTGCTGCGCAGTCAGCCACTTTTCCACCTGTGCGTTCAGGGCGGACAGGAGTGCTTGTGCGGTGTGACTCTCTGCTTTCAAGCAAGTCAAACCCAAGACGGCGTGACACTGCCGTATCCGGGATGTGGAATAGTACCTGGGGAGCTGGGGGGTGCCGTTGATGTGGAGCAAGACGCAGCAGCAGAAGAGGACTCAGCCGAGGAGGTTATGGAAGAGGATGGAGTAGGAGGAGTAGAGGAGGTGGCAGCAGGCCTGCCTGCAAGTCGTGGCGGTGTCACCAACTCCTCTGCAGAGCCACGCATTCCATGCTTGGCAGCCGTCAGCAGGTTTGCCCAATGCGCAGTGTAGGTGATATACCTGCCCTGACCATGCTTTGCAGACCAGGTATCAGTGGTCAGATGGACCCTTGCCCCAACACTGTGTGCCAGACATGCCATTACTTCCTTTTGCACAATCGAGTACAGGTTGGGGATTGCCTTTTGTGAAAAGAAATTTCATCCGGGTACCTTCCACTGCGGTGTTCCAATAGCTACAAATGTTTTGAACGCCTCAGACTCCACCAGCTTGTATGGTAAAAGCTGGCGGGCTAATAGTACAGACAAGCCAGCTGTCAGACGCCGGGCAAGGGGTGACTTTCTGACATTGGCTTCTTACTCTCAAACATGTCCTTGACAGACACCTGACTGTGGGCAGATGAGCAGGAACTGCTCAAGGCGAGAGACGGAGTGGCGGATGGTTGAGAGGGGGCAAGGAGGACAGCAGTGGTTGACGTGGCTGAAGATGCTGGACCAGGAGGAGGATGGCGGCTTTGAGTTTGTGTGCTGCTTGTACTCATGTGTTGATCCCATAGGCATTTGTGATGTGCGATCATGTGCCTACGCAAAGCAGTTGTACCTAGGTGGGTGTTGGACTTCCCACGACTCAGTTTCTTTTGGCACAGGTTGCAAATGGCATCGCTGTTGTCAGAGGCAGACACACAAAAAAAATTCCACACTGCTGAGCTCTGCAATGACGGCATTCTGGTGGTGGACACAGCATGCGTTGATTGGCGTGCTGTCGGGCTGACCCCGGGTGCTGATGCATGCTGTCTGACTATGCCACTAGCTCCTTGCGACGACCTCCCCCTGCTTCCAACTCGTCTCCTCCTCCTCTCTGTCTCCCCATCTGAACTTTCACCCTGTTCTTCTTCTTGCCGAGCAGGCACCCACGTGACATCCATGGACGCATCGTCATCATCAACCGCTTCACTTGTATCTGACAACTCAGCAAAGGAAGCAGCAGCGGGTACAACATCATCATCACACCGTACATGTGTTATGCTGCCTGATTGAGACATATCCCTGTTATCTACATCCTCTGTCAATAATGGTTGCGCATCACTCATTTGTTCAAACGGATGTGGTGCTAGTGTTGGTGGTGGCGGCAGGCGGGTGAGTGATATCTTGAGAGGTGCCCGAAGCTAAGCTGGAGGAGAATGTTGCGTCAAGGTTCCGAGCGGAAGCTGTAGAAGATTGGGTGTCCTGTGTTAGCCAGTCAACTATGTCCTCAGAACTTTTCAAGTTCAGGGTACCTGGCCTCTGAAAACTGGGCATTATTCTAGGGCAAAAGGGACTCACAGCACCATGACCACGACGGCCCCTGCGGGGTGGCCTGCCTCTGCCTGTCATTTTTTTTTCGATAAGTGGTACTATGAGTGCAAGCTGCTGTGACACCAGATATGATTGGCACTGTGAACTGGCAGAGGTTGGCAGAGTACACGCTGTAGGGCTGACACACCCGCTTTGAGACAACTAACTGCTATTCAATCTATAACAGTGAAAAAAGTTTTTGGGTTTTTAAATGCATGCTATTGTTACACCAGTGAGTGAGTGGTGACACTGGGCACAGTATCCACTGTGAGCCTGACACAGACGCTGGCAGACAACTAACTGCTATTCAATCTATAACAGTGAAAAAAGTTTTTTGGTTTTAAATGCAAGCTATTGTGACACCAGTGAGTGAGTGGTGGCACTGGGCACAGTATCCACTGTGAGCCTGACACACCCGCTTTGAGACAACTAACTGCTATTCAATCTATAACAGTGAAAAAAGTTTTTTGTTTTTAAATGCAAGCTATTGTGACACCAGTGAGTGAGTGGTGGCACTGGGCACAGTATCCACTGTGAGCCTGACACACCGCTTTGAGACAACTAACTGCTATTCAATCTATAACAGTGAAAAAAGTTTTTTGGTTTTAAATGCAAGCTATTGTGACACCAGTGAGTGAGTGGTGGCACTGGGCACAGTATCCACTGTGAGCCTGACACACCCGCTTTGAGACAACTAACTGCTATTCAATCTATAACAGTGAAAAAAGTTTTTTGGTTTTAAATGCAAGCTATTGTGACACCAGTGAGTGAGTGGTGGCACTGGGCACAGTATCCACTGTGAGCCTGACACACCAGCTTTGAGACAACTAACTGCTATTCAATCTATAACAGTGAAAAAAGTTTTTTGGTTTTAAATGCATGCTATTGTGACACCAGTGAGTGAGTGGTGGCACTGGGCACAGTATCCACTGTGAGCCTGACACACCCGCTTTGAGACAACTAACTGCTATTCAATCTATAACAGTGAAAAAAGTGTTTTGGTTTTAAATGCAAGCTATTGTGACACCAGTGAGTGAATGGTGGCACTGGGCACAGTATCCACTGTGAGCCTGACACAGACGCTGGCAGACAACTAACTGCTATTCAATCTATAACAGTGAAAAAAGTTTTTTTGGTTTTAAATGCAAGCTATTGTGACACCAGTGAGTGAGTGGTGGCACTGGGCACAGTATCCACTGTGAGCCTGACACAGACGCTGGCAGACAACTAACTGCTATTTAATCTATAACAGTGAAAAAAGTTTTTTGGTTTTAAATGCAAGCTATTGTGACACCAGTGAGTGAGTGGTGGCACTGGGCACAGTATCCACTGTGAGCCTGACACACCCGCTTTGAGACAACTAACTGCTATTCAATCTATAGCAGTGAAAAAAGTTTTTTGTTTTTAAATGCAAGCTATTGTGACACCAGTGAGTGAGTGGTGGCACTGGGAACAGTATCCACTGTGAGCCTGACACACCCGCTTTGAGACAACTAACTGCTTTTCAATCGATAACAGTGAAAAAGTTTTTTGGTTTTAAATGCAAGCTATTGTGACACCAGTGAGTGAGTGGTGGCACTGGGCACAGTATCCACTGTGAGCCTGACACAGAAGCTGGCAGGCAGGCAACTGCAATTACATTACACAGAAGAAAAAAAAAGCAGACTGATGTTCTAGCCCTAAAAAGGGCTTTTTGGGGTGCTGTCCTTACAGCAGAGATCAGATGAGTCCTTCAGGACTGTAGTGGACACTGTATACCCTAACCTAGCTATTCATTTCCCTATCTAATCAACAGCAGCTACACTTTCCCTCCTCTCACTAAGCATGCAGCTTGAGAATGAATGTAAAATGGATGCCTTCCAGTAGGTGGGAGGGTCTGCTAGGGAGGGTGTGCTGCTAATTGGCTGGAATGTGTCTGCTGACTGTGAGGTACAGGGTCAAAGTTTACTCAATGATGACGAATAGGGGGCGGATCGAACCGCGCATATGTTCGCCCACCGTGGCGAACACGAACATGCTATGTTCGCCAGGAACTATTCGCCAGCGAACCGTTCGGTGCATCACTACATCTGATGTGTTGGGAAAGAGGAGACTTTTTTGTAGTTACTTTCATGAGTGGCATTGCTGATGGATATTAGTAAACAGGCTTTTGTATTTGTCATCTGTAAAGGTAATGTGGAGTTCTGTAACCCATTGGGCCATGAATTTCAGGGGTGTTGTTGTGTCTTTATGTTGGAGCAATTTATAGAAAGTGGATAGGTGCTTTGTTTTAATGGTGTGGATACAGCACGCCATTTCAAATGTGGTGAAGGCTTTCCTTGGTGAACCACCTATGCCCCCTACTACAGATCCTTTAAGCCTTTGGGATGAGAAAAGGGATGTATGGCCTGCTCTCTCTCTGTTAGCCCAGGAGCTCCTCTCTTGTCCCCCAACCACTGTCCAGAGTTACATAGTTACATAGCTGAAAAGAGACTTGCGTCCATCAAGTTCAGACATCCTCACAAATGTTTTTGCTGTTGATAAAAAAGAAGGAAAAAAACCTAGTCTGTAGCACTTCCAATTTTGCAACAAACTAGGAAAAAATTCCTTCTTGACCCCAAAATAGCAGTCAGATGTCTCCTTGGATCAAGCAGCTATTATCCCACTAATTAGAAATTATATCCCTGTATGTTATGTTTTTGCAAGTATTTATCCAATTTCAGGTTAAACATCTGTATGGACTCTGATAAAACCACCTCTTCAGGCAGAGAATTCCATATCCTTATTACTCTTACTGTAAAAAAACCTTTTCTTTGCCTTAGATGAAATCTCCTTTCTTCCAGCCTTAATGTTTGACCTGGTGTCCTATGTATAGCCCTGTTTATGAATAGATTTCCAGATAATGGTTTGTACTGTCCCCGAATATATTTGTATAATGTTATCATATCCCCTCTGAGGCGCCTTTTTTCCAAACTAAAGAGATTTACATTTTTTTAACCTTCATAACTAAAATGCTCCATTCCTTTTAGCAGTTTTATAGCTCGTCTCTGCACTTTTTCTATTGCCATGATATCCTTCTTTAAAATAGGTGCCCAAAATTGCACAGCATATTCGAGGTGTGGCCTTACCAGCGATTTATAAAGAGGCAAAATTATATTTTCATCCCAAGAATATATGCCCCTATTTATAGATGACAAAACCTTACTGGCCTTAGCAACTGCAGTTGGACATTGCATATTGCTGCCTAATTTGTTGTCTATAACAATTCCCAAATCCTTCTTGTGTGTGGTTATCCCTAATTCACTACCATTTAGGGTGTAAATTGCTTGTGCATTCTTGACCCAGAAGTGCAACTTTGCATTTCTCTACATTCAATTTCATCTGCCATTCTAGTGCCCATTCCCCCAATCTATCCAAATCCCTCTGCAGCAAAACAATATCCTGCTCACATTTTATTACTTTAGAGAATTTTGTGTCATCTGCAAACACCGAAACATGGCTTTCAATGCCCATTTCAAGATCATTTATAAATATGTTAAAAAAAAGCGGTCCTAAAACAGAACCACTTACCACTTTTGTCCAGCCTGAAATTTTACCATTAATGACAACTAAGCCAATGTTCTACCCAAGAACAAGAATAATCATCTAGACCAATTTCTTTTAGTATTAAGACTAACCTATTGTGAGGAACTGTATCAAATGCCTTAGCAAAATCCAAGTAGATCACATCCACTACAACACCCTGATCTATACATCTACTTACTTCTTTGTAGAATACAATTAGGTTAGTTTGACATGACCTGTTTCATAAACCCATGCTGATTATTGCTAATAACAAAGTTCTTTCCAATTAATTCCTGAATATTATCCCTGAATAGCCCTTCAAATATTTTCCCAGTCACACAAGTTAAGCTCACAGGTCTATAGTTTCCAGGCAAGGATTTTGAACCCTTTTGAAATATATGAATGACATCTGCCTTCCTCCAATCCTCCGGTACAATACCTGAAACAAAAGAATCTTGAAAAATTAAATACAGTAGTTCACTTATTTCCCCACTTAGCTCCTTAAGTACTCATGGGTGAATACCATCAGGCCCCAGAGCTTTATTTACATTAATTTTCTCTAACAGCTGTAGTACCTTGTCTCGAGTTTTCCAATCACAAGTTACCTGCAAGATTTTTGCAGTAATGATTTGTATATCGCTTGCCATAGGATCCTCATTAAAATATACTAAAGAAAAATTGTTATTTAAAATTTCTGCCTTTTCCTGGTCTACATTAACTAACAGACGCATCTCTTTTTCCAGTGTACCTATATTTTCATTTTTTGTTTTTTTAGAATTGATGTACTTGAAAAGAATTTTGGGGTTGGTTTTGCATTCTTTGGCTATCAATTTCTCATGTTCTAGTTTAGCCACTTTAATTGCCTTTTTGCAAGCATTATTGGCTTCCTTATATCTTATTGTGACGAGAGCAATCTCGCCACATTGCAATGGAGAAGCCTGGTTGCTCGCCTGCTGCCTTTGGACTATGGCCCCCTGTTAAAAGACATCTTTTTCCCTGCAGAAAAGACTTATTCGTGCTTTTCTGCCGGGTGATTCCATCTACCGAACAACCGCACGAATGACTGGACCACCTGGGAGCTGGAGTGTGCCGGCAATTAACCGCAGCTTAATTGACGAATGCTGGGTGGCCACCATTCGTATCACGAACACGAGGTCGCGGCCATTTTAAACATGCGAATGCACAGCGGTGTTCGACACTTAATTCATGGAACTGAAATCGGACCCAGTTTTGCGCGAATACCGCTGAAGCCGCCGACCTCCCTTCTTGGTCGCTGAAAGTGCACGAACCGCCCGGTGTTCGGTAGTTTTACTGGAATATGTTATACCCCATATAGGAATCCCATGGAGCCCATTCGCATGAAACTGACTGTGTAAAGACTTTAGTTCCATGGCGATTAAACTGTATTCGTGTGGTCTGAGCGCCATTCGCTTAATAATGTGCGCTCAGACCTGAGCTATCTGGGGATATGTTAAAGGTATACTTTTAATGTTATGTGTCTCACATAGTGTATTTTAATAGTAATTCGTGTGTTAGTATCCCCACGTGCATTATGGCGATTTGCCTTTGTCTTGGGAGATAATTGAATTACTTCTCAATTATCTCCAAGGCAGAGGGGAGGAAGCCAGGATGCATTGTGGGAATATACTGTGACTGTGTGTCCTAATTGTCTACTTGTCTGTCCTTTGTCACAGTCCCCCATTTGGTCCCCTAGGGGAGTGTCCACCAGGTGGGAGACCTGCATAAATACTGGGCAGGTAGCCCTCATTAAACAGACCACTGCTTGACCCTCAACACTGAGCCTTGTCTCGTCCTTGGGGGGATTTACTGAATGCTGATACATTACTTGAAAGCAGCCTCTATTAAGTAGACTCTTTCAAGTAGGAGTTAGAAAACCAGGAGTTACTTGGAGTGGTTTGTATACTGTGGAGAGTGGTTTGTATTTTATTTTTGTTTAATCTTTAACCCCTTAACGACGGTTGACGGACGAGGTCCGTCACAGAAGGGAGACCCTTCATGACGAGTGATGGACCTCGTCTGTCACGCAGTAAAATTAACCCCGGATCGCCGCTATCGCCGGGTTAATGGTGCTCCGGTATGCCTCTGCATTAGAGGCATACCGGGAGCACCCGGTCAGGCTGCCCAGCACATGTGCTCGCTCTGACCACAAGTCAGAGCGAGCACATGTGCTATGTATACTTACCTTCCGGCTCCCTGCACTTCCTGGTTCTGTTTGAAGTGCAGGGAGCCAGAACAGTGCTGATCCTGCCCCCCCCCCCCTCTTTACCCATTTTAATAAAAAATTATCCCCTTCCCTGCCAATTGATCACTGACTACAGCAATCAATTGGCAGGGATTACATTTTACTATGATCTGGTTGTTTTTTTACCCCTGAGGGTTAATACTTTTTTTTTTTTTTTAATCCCTCAGGGGTTAAATTTATTTAATTAATTAATTAAAATATTTTAAAATTATATATTTAGCTAGCTGGGGTGGGTGGGTGGAAGTTAGAGGGAAATTGGGGAATTTGGCGTTAGGCTAACTAGGGGTTAACGTGAAAAAAAGTTTTAAAATAAACTTTAAAAAGTTAAAAATTAAGCTTAAAAAATGTTTTAATAACGTTTAAGTAAACAATAAAAAAAAAACCTTTACCTAGTCCAAATAAAAATTAACCCCTTACCTGCCAGTCGATCGCTGCCTACAGCGATCAAATAGAGATCACGGTATTATACTGTGATCTACTTTTTTTTAACCCCTGAGGATTAACTTTTTATTTATTTTTTAACCCTCAGGGGTTCAATTTATTTAATTAATTAATTTAAATATTTTATAACTATATATTTTGCTAGCTGGGGTGAGTGGGAGTTATGGGAAAATGGGTAATTTACTGTTAGTGCTACGTTCTGCTAGTTAGGGGTTAATGAAAAAAAAAAAAAAAAAGCTTAGAAAAATGTTAAATATGTAAAAAAGGTTTAACCCCTTAAGGACCGAGGACGGTTCAGGACCGTCATCGGCATTTTTGCCTTGCCGACCGATGACGGTCCTGAACCGTCCTAACGGTCTGGGGGTACTTACCTGATCGCCGTCGTTCCCCCGGCGGCGATCAGTGTTCCTCCGGTTGTGGGGAGACTGCCTGCAGCCTAGACAGTCTCCCCATGGCAGATTAGGACCCCTGTGGCCATGTGATCGCTTAACATAGCGATCACATGGTCACAATAGGTGTCCATAGTGCTGCCTGCAGGGGGACTGTCTGTGCTGACAGGCAGTCTCCCTGCTTGTGTAAAATCAGAAAAAATAAATAAAGTTAGTGTTAATTAAAAAAAATAAAATAATTATATATGTGTATATATGATATATAGACATATATTATATCTATATAATATATGTCTATATATCATATACATATAATGTCATACTAAGTGTATTTTTATATTAATATGTACTTATATTAATATAAAAATACACTTATAATTAAATTACACACGTATATATATAATATATATAATAACTATAATAACTATATATATTGTATATATATATTATTATAAAATATAAATAATAAGTAATTTAAATTAAATAAATTTTTTTTTAAATAATAATAAAAAATTAAAAAAAAATTATATAGCTATATGAAATTTTATTCTAACTGTATTTTAAAATTAATATATATATATTTATATCAAAATACACTTAGAATGAATTTGTATATATATCTATGTATATAAAAATAAATAAAAATAATAAGAAATATACATACGTCCATATACAAAAATACATAAATAATTATATAAATATACACGTAGACTTCAAATATATAAATATGCATATATATTTAAATTCTACGTGCGTATTTATGTAATATTTTACATAATTCAGTAATTTTATTGATTGCAATTTGAGGGACCTGCCTGCCAACCCAGGCCGAAATTCCAGAGAATTTAATTTGCTAGCACTGTATTTTACCCTGTAACGTTCTACGACACCCTAAAACCTATACATGGGGGGTACTGTTTTACTCGGGAGACTTCGCTGAACACAAATATTAGTGATTCACAACAGTAAAACATATCACAGCGATGATATTGTCAGTGAAAGTTACTTTTTTTTGCATTTTTCACACACAAACAGCACTTTTACTGATGATATAATTGTTGTGATACGTTTCCAGTTTTTAAACACTAATATTTGTGTTCAGCGATGTCTCCTGAGTAAAACAGTACCCCCCATGTACAGGTTTTATAGCATTTTTGAAAGTTACAAGGTCAAATATATGGGTCAAATATTTTTACATTGAAAATGGCCGGGTTGGTTACGTTGCCTTTGAGAGCGTATGGTAGCCCAGGAATGAGAATTACCCCCATGATGGCATACCATTTGCAAAAGAAGACAACCCAAGGTATTGCAAATGGGGTATGTCCAGTCTTTTTAGTAACCACTTGGTCACAAACACTGGCCAAAATTAGCGTTCAATTTAGTTTTTTTACTTTTTTCACACACAAACAAATATGAATGCTTACTTTGGCCAGTGTTTTCGACTAAGTGGCTACTAAAAAAGACTGGACATACCCCATATTGAATACCCTGGGTTGTCTACTTTAAAAAAAATATGTACATGTGGGGTGTTATTCAGAGATTTATGACAGATAATAGTGTTACAATGTCACTATTGATAAATTTTAAAAATGTATGTTTTGAAACTGCAATATCCTACTTGTACCTATAGCCCTATAACATGCAAAAAAAAGCAAAAAAGCACGTAAACACTAGGTATTTTTAAACTCAGGACAAAATTTTGAATCTATTTAGCAGTTTTTTTCATTCGCTTTTGTAGATGAGTAAAAGATTTTTCAAGTAAAAGTCAAAAAACATGTATTTTTTTCAATTTTTCATCAGATTTTTGTATTTTTTTTAAATTAAAATACATGAGATTATATAAATAATGGTATGTAAAGAAAGCCCCTTTTGTCCTGAAAAAAACAATATATAATTTGTATGGGAACAGTAAATGAGAAAGCGGAAAATTACAGCCAAACACAAACACCACAAAAGTGTAAAAATATTCCTGGTCGCAAATGTACAACATCGCAAAAACAGTCCAGTCCTTAAGGGGTTAAGAAAGTTTAGGAAAGTTTAAAAAAAATTAATAAGCAAAACAAAAGTTTAAAAACTAGTTTTTAAAAGTAAAAAAGTTATAAAAAGTAAAAAAATACATTTTTAAAATGCTCATTACCACTACACCTGGAATAAACTAGAGAAAAAATTATCCCACTCCAAGGTTCAAAATATGCCTTTTGAATTACCCCAGGGTGTATTCTTTAATAAATAGTATGTGTTTGTGGGGAAGTTTCAATAACCAACTGTCTAAACTACTCTAAATTGGAACATGGACACAGCGTAAAACTTCAAAGTTAGAAAAAAACTGAATTGCTGCGTCTCAAATGCGCCCCTTCAACATCCACATATACCTGGCAAAGGTACATACGGGGGTATTTCTGTACTCAGCCGACATAGCTGAGCAACAAATGAAGTATTATACAGTCATAGCACACATAAGGTTTGCAAAATATGCTGCGCAAACTCGCTTTGTATGTCAAAAAGGCAGAAAAAATGCTTGTTACCACTACACTTGGTACAAGCTAGCGGAAAAATGATCCCACGCTAAGGTTCAAAATATGCCTTTTGAAATAGCCTGGGATGTCTTCTTTAAGAAATGGTATGGCTTTATGGGGTATTTGGATTATATAGCCTGGTAAAATACTCTAAAATGGGACATAGGCACAGCGTAAACATTCAAAGTTTGAAAAAAACTGGAATGGCTGTGTCCCAAATGTGCCCCTCCGATGTGCACACATACCTGGCAAAGGTACATACGGGGGTATTGCTGTACTCAGCCGACATAGCTGAGCAACATATGAAGTATTATACAGTCATAGCACACATAAGGTTTGCAAAATATACTGTGCAAACTCACTTTGTATGTCAAAAAGGCAGAAAAAACACTTATTACCACTACATCTGGTACAAGCTAGCGGAAAAATTATCCCACACTAAGGTTCAAAATATACATTTTGAAACACCCTGGGGTGTCTACTTTAAGAAATGGTAGGCCTTTGTGGGGTAGTTTGAATTTAAAACCTGCGAAGATGCTTGGAAATTGCACATAGGCCCAGCGTCAAAATTCAAAGTTTGGTAAAAACGGATATGGCTTGGTCTCCTATATGGCACTGTAGCTTCACGAAATAGTGCCAAAGACATTCATTGGGGGTGTCTTTTTACTCAGAAGACTTAGCTGAGCATAATTTGGGAGGTTTGAACTTAGTGGCACATATGAAATATACAAAACGCCCAGCAAAAATGCAATCCGTATGTAAAAAATGCACAAAATAATTTTTTACCACATACTTTGGCATATATTGGTGAAAAAATGGGGGCATGTTAAGGCACAATATGCACCTTATGAGATACCCTGGAGTGTCTCCTTTTACAAATGGTAGGCCTTTGTGGGGTTTTTTTGAACAGTCAAACTGTTATAATACCCCAAATGGAAGCTAAGGCTCATTAAATCCATCTCTCAAAATTCTACTGTGAATACTGAAAAGTACAGGTATCCTGTATGGCACTGTAACTTCACGAAATAGTGCCAAAGTCATACAATGGGGGTGTCATTTTACTCAGCAGATGTAACTGAACACAAAATAAAACTTTGTACAGGAATAGCACACACCAACTTTACAAAATATACACGAGAATTTCTTTGTTATAAGTTTGTGTGCCAAAAACCAAAAAAAACACAATTTTACTCCAATATTTAGCAGAGGTTGGCGGTGAAATGGCTACGTAGAAAGTGTCAAAACAACCTTAGGTAAATAGCCCGTGATGTCTACTTTATATAAATATATACTTTTGTGTGGCAATTTTGTTTTCTTTTATGGCTATTAAGCTTACAAGACAAACATACCAAATTCTAAAATCGCTCCACATTAAAAGTTTATTTTACTCCTTGTGCTTTGTGACCTGTAACTACCAAAAAAAACTTAAAATCCCAGACACAGTATATATTCTGTAAATCAGAACAACTAAATTAATTTATTTTTAATTACTTTTCTTAACCTGCACTAATTATGCACACACTATTATTGCAAAAACTGTAAAAAAAAAACACAAAATTTCCATTTTTTTTCCATTTTTCTGTATTTGTTTTTATAATAAATAAGCATTTATATATATATGTGTGTTACATCAAATTAAAGTCATTTCTGTCCTTTAAAAAACGATGTATAATATGTGTTGGTGCAACAAATTAGTAAAATGCAAATTGCAGTTGAACGCAAACAGCAAAAAATGAAAAAAATGCCGTTGTGATTAAGTGAAAGACAAGCTTTTGAAGCTCTGTCCTTAAGGGGTTAAAATTGGTAAGGTTTTAAAAAAAAAAAAAGTTTTTGTTTTTTACATTTTTTTTTTTTTTCTGTGTTCTGGTTTCCCCCCCTTTTTTTGTGCTGCTGCTTGATTGATTGGGGGGAGTGTTCATTAATTGCACCTGTGTGGGATTTGTATCCCCATAAAGGCACACCCCTAACTCACTGAGCTTGCTCACATTACTTGAAAGCAGTCTCTATTAAGTAGACTCTTTCAAGTAGGAGTTAGAAAACCAGGAGTTACTTGGAGTGGTTTTTATACTGTGGAGAGGGGTTTGTATTTTATTTTTGTTTAATCTTTAACCCCTTAAGACCGGAGGGCGTACTATTACGCCCTATTCTAAGCGGCTGTAAACGCCGCCGGGCGTAATAGTACGCCCTCCGGTCTTTCGGTACTTACCCGGTCGCCGGCAATCCCACGCCGGCGATCGCGGTTCGGGGGACTCCCAGGGAGCCCCCCGCGGCAGATCCTCCTCCTCCGATGCCCCCCGGCCATGTTAGAGTGGGGTCCTTGCGGGGGTAGCTGCCTCCTGCATTGCCAGCAGGGGGGCTGCCTGTAATGACAGGTGGTCCCCCTGCTGGCTGAAAATAAAATTAAAATAAATAAATAGTGTAAAAAAAAAATAATATATACTTAGATCATATATATATTATATATATATGATCTAAGTATATATATACATATAAATACACACACGTACACCGTCTAGGTGTATTTTACTATTAATATATAAATATAATTATATATATCAAATTACACATAGACTGATACTGATTAAATATATATATAATTATTGTTTTATATATATTTATATATAATATAAAAAAATAAAAATGTAAATACGTTAAAAAATTTAATTAAAAAAATAATTAAAAATAAATAATTAAAAAATATATAGATGTGTGTTATTTCATTCTAACTGTATTGTGAAATTAATATATATATATATATATATATATATCAAAATACACATAGAACGAAATATATATATCTATATACATAAATATATACGTATATATCACTATATATATACCTATATATAAATAAAAATATTTTTAAAAAATTATATAGATATATACATATATATACACATATGTATATATATACACATATATTAATTCTACATATATATTTATGTAATATTTTTACATAATTAGGTATCTTAATTAATTACAATTAGCAGGACCTGCCTGACAACCCGTGCCGAAAGTAAAGGGAATTTAATTTGCTAGCACTATATTTAACCCTATAACTTTCCGAGACACCATAAAACCTGTACATGGGGGGTACTGTTCTACTCGGGAGACTTCGCTGAACACAAATATTAGTGTTTCAAAACAGTAAAATGTATTACAACGATGATATCGCCAGTAAAAGTGACTTTTTTGCATTTTTCACGCACAAACAGCACTTACACGGACGATATTATTGCTGCAATACTTTTTACTGTTTTGAAACACAAATATTTGTGTTCAGCGAAGTCTCCCGAGTACAACAGTACCCCTCATGTACAGGTTTTATGGTGTTTTCAAAAGTTACAGCGTCAAATATAAGGCTTGCGTTTCATTTTTTTCACATTAAAATTCGCCAGATTGGTTACGTTGCCTTTGAGACCCTATGGTAGCCCAAGAATGAAAATTACCCCTATGATGGCATACCATTTGCAATAGTAGACAACCCAAGGTATTGCAAACAGGGTATGTCCAGTCTTTTTTAGTAGCCACTTAGTCACAAACACTGGCCAAAATTGGCGTTTTTTGCATTTTTCACACACAAACAAATACTAACGCTAACTTTGGCCAGTGTTTGTGACCAAATGGCTACTAAAAAAGACTGGACATACCCCATTTGCAATACCTTGGGTTGTCTACTATTGCAAATGGTATGCCATTATGGGTGTAAATTTCATTCCGGGCTACTATACAGTCTCAAAGGCAACGTAACCAATCTGGCGAATTTCAATTTCAAATGTAACGTGCTATATTTGACCCTGTAACTTCCCAAAACGCCATAAAACCTGTACATAGGGGGTACTGTCTTACACGTGAGACTTTACTGAATACAAATATGTGTATTTTATTGCAGTAAAAGCAAACAGTATTATGACATTGACCGTTAAAATGTCATGTAGAACTAAAAAAATCAAAAAAATCTTATTTTCTCCCATTTTTTTCATATTAAATTATGTTTCATAGTTAAATATTTGATATTAAATGAAAGCCCTGTTTCCCCTGAATAAAATGATATATAATAAGGGTGGGTGCATTTACTATGAAAGAGGTGAATTACGGTTGGACAGACATGTAGCGCAAATGCCAGGTTTTGTTTACATTTTGTTTTGTTCACAACGTGTACATTTGGTTCCGTCCTTAAGGGGTTAAACTAACAAGGTAATTGTTTTTATTTTCTGTTTCAAGGGGAAATGAGTGTTAGCAAGATTGCTGGTTTGACTCAATGCACATCTTGTTGCATGTATGGATGCCTGGATGTACCCGTCCAGGGTCCATACCTCTGTGATGGTTGTGTGCGAGTGGCTTCTCTGGAAGCTCAGATTGGAGATCTCGAGAAGCAAATCGCTACTTTGAGGGAGATTGACAATCTTGATAGGAGTCTACTGCTCACTGAGCAGAGTTTAGTGGGGACAGGTAGTGGAGAGGGAGGAGATAAGACAGATGGGGAACAGGCATGTAGCTGGGTGACAGTGGGGCGAGGAAGCAGGGGGGGAGGGAAGAGGAAAGGGCTAGCTAGTCCTGATTTGGTGCAACCTAGCAGATTTGCCCGTTTGAGGGAAGATGTTGGGAGCATCAGCTCAGGAGTAGCTTTATTAGAGGAAGCTGTTACTTCTAACAGCCAAGCTAACAGCCCCCCTAGTACGGGTGGGGGTCAAAATGTAAGGAAGGCAAGACAGGTTGTGGTGGTAGGGGACTCTATCGGCTCAACCGGACAGTTTGCTGTCTCCCGGGTGCTCGGGTCCGGCATGTTGCTGACAGAGTGGATGGATTATTGGGAGGGGCTGGGGATGACCCAGCGGTCATTGTCCATGTTGGTACCAATGACAAAGTAAGAGGAAGATGGAAGGTCCTAAAGAATGAATTAGGTAGCAAACTTAAGAAAAGGACCTCCAAGGTGGTATTCTGAGATATTACCTGTGCCACGTGCTACAGTGGAAAGGCAGCGGGAGATGAGAGGTCAATGCGTGGCTTAAGTCTTGGTGCAGGAAGGAGGGATTTGGGTTTTTAGAGCACTGGGCCGACTTTGCGATTGGGTACAACCTTTATAGTGGTGATGGATTGCACCTAAACGGGAGAGGGTCTGCAGTGCTGGGGGATAGGATGGCTAGAAGGTTGGAGTAGATTAGATTTTAAACTAGTAGTAGGGGGGGAGGGTCATAGCAATCTACAAAATGAAGATAGGACAGAAAGGAGATGAGCTTTAGCACAGTATAAGGGGGGTGGAAACGGGGGGAGGGGAAAGCTCAGGACAGAGAAGCTGTGTAATGTTGAAAATTCACAAAATATACAAGTGATGCATAATATTAAATGTATGCTTACTAATGCAAGGAGCCTAAATAACAAAATGGGGGAAACTAGAGGCATTAGCATACACTAAACAATATGATGTAATAGGCATAACTGAAACATGGTGGGATGAGATACATGACTGGGCAGCTAAATTAAATGGGTACATGTTATTTAGGAAGGATAGGAAAAACAAGAAGGGTGGTGGGGTATGTTTGTATGTCAAACATGATTTAAAGCCAAATGTTAAGCAAATGGAATGCGAGGAGGATAATGTGGAAGCTTTATGGGTAAATATCTGCTTGGGGGAAAAGAAGGGAAACCAACTATTGGTTGGGATATGTTATAAACCACCTAATGTTAATATTGACAAGGAACAACAGCTGTTTGAGCAAATTGAGAAAGCTGCAAATCTGGGTAACACTTTAATTATTGGAGATTTTAATTACCCGGATATAAATTGGGACAGAGGGACTAGTGCCTCAGCAAAGGGAATTAGGTTTTTAAACTTGTTAAATGACACCTTCATGTCACAACTTGTACAAGCACCAACTAGAATGGATGCTTGTCTGGACCTGGTTTTAACAAACAATGTTGATCTTTTGACCAACATTCAAGTAGGTGAGCACTTGGGAAATAGTGATCACAATATAGTGTCCTTTGAAATAAACTCAAAAAAACAAAAGCACATGGGGAATACTAAAACATATAATTTTTAAAAGGCCAATTTCAATAAGTTAAGGGAAGCTTTACAATATATTGACTGGCATAAACTCTTTAGTGAAAAGAACACTGAGGATAAATGGATCATCTTCCAACAAATATTAAAAAGGTACATTTCTCAGTATGTACCGTTGGGAAATAAATATAAAAGAAACAAATTAAAACCAATGTGGCTTAGTAGAGAAGTAAAACAAGAGATTACAACTAAGAAAAGGGCATTTAAAGCATTTAAATTGGACAAATCAGATGCATCTTATAAAAGATATAAGGATGCAAATAATGCGTGCAAAAAGGCAATTAGACTTGCTAAACTTCAAAATGAAATAATGATAGCTGAAGAGAGCAAAACCAACCCCAAAGCAAAAATCAGCATGGTTTTATGAAGCACAGGTCGTATCAAACTTACTTGATTGCATTCTACGAAGAAGTAAGTAGAAGTATAAATCATGGTGTTGCAGTGGATGTGATCTATTTGGATTTTGCCAAGGCATTTGATACAGTTCCACACAATAGATTAGTGTTCAAACTCAAAGAAATCGGTCTAGATGAAAATACATGTTCTTGGGTAGAACATTGGCTTAAAAATAGAGTACAAAGAGTTGTCATTAATGGTACATTTTTAAGCTGGACAGAGGTGGCAAGTGGTCTCCCTCAGGGTTCTGTTACCCCTTCTATTTAACATGTTTATAAATGAAAAGCATTGGAAAAAAAAAAACATTGAAAGTCATGTTTCAGTGTTTGCAGATTACACAAAATTCTATAAACTAATACAATGTGAGCAAGATATTACTTTGCTGCAGAGGTATTTAGATAGACTGGTCACTCAAATGGCAGATTAAATTTAATGTTGAAAAATGCAAAGTTATGCACTTCAGCGTAAAGAATGCACAAGCAACGTATACCCTTAATGGAAGCAAATTAGGGATAACAACACACGAAAATCACTTGGGAATTGTTATAGACAACAAACTATGCAACAATGTGCAATGTCAATCATCAGTGGCTAAGGTCAGTAAGGTATTGTCATGTATGAAAAAGGGCATTCGTTCTCGGGATGAGAATATTATTTTGCCTC
>OW240916.1:74550637-74593062 GCA_933207985.1 Pelobates cultripes | reverse complement strand
GCAATAATTTGCATATCTGCTGACATAGCTTCACCCTTAATATATACCGAGGAAAATAGTTATTTAAAATGTCTAACTTTTCCTGGTCTTCGTTAAATAACACACCCATCTCTGTTTTCACGTTATCTTCACGTTGTTTCCTTTTTTAGAATTTATGTACTTAAATTGTGGGTTGTTTTTGTTCTCTTTGACTATCACTTTCTTATTTTCTAGTTTAGCCAATCTAGCCTTTTTGCATGTATTTGTTCTTCCTTATCAATATCAACATTAGGTGGTTTATAACATATCCCAAACAATAATTAGTTTCCATTTTTTTCCCAAGCAGATTTCTTCCTATAAAGCTTCCACATTTTGATTGGCACATTTTGCTTGCCTAATGTTTGGCTTTAACATGATTGACATACAAACATACCCCAACACATTCCTGTTTTTTCTATCCTTGCTTAATAATGTGTAACCATTTATGTTAACTGCCCAGTCATGTGTCTCATCACATCACGTTTCCATTATGCCTATTACGTCATATTGCTTAGTGTATGCTTTTGTCTCTAGTTCCTGTTGTTATTTTGGCTTATTTAATTAGTAAGCATACATATTGTGGCGACACCAACCTCGCCACTGTGAACTGGAGAAGCCTGGTTGCTTGCCTGCTCCCTTTGGACTATGGCCCTGCAGGTTAAACCGTTTATTTCCCCTGCAGAAAGGCTTATTTGTGTGATCTGAGTGCCATTCATCTAATAATGTGCACTCAGATCCCAGCTATCTGGGGATATGTGAAATGTCTGTGTGTTATGTGTAAATGTGACTTTATGTATTTTAAGGTGTTTTGTGTCTTTTTGCAACCATGTGCTTAATGGAGTCTTGTGTCTATCCTGGGAGATAATTGAATTACTCTCCAGGATAGAAGACTCTGAAACTGGTTTGGGCCAGAAAGCCATGCTTCATTTAGTCACAAAGGACTTTCCCTTAACTTTTGAACCCCTGGTCTGATTTGTGCCATTTTTTAATATGTTGTTCCCCTGAATGGATTGATTATGAAAATGTATGTTTTATGTTTGTGACATGTATATTTTAGAAGTTATAAATGTTGTGTAAAAACTGTATTCCTCTGCCAGTGATAATGGGATTACCCATTGTGTTCAGTAATCATATCACCTGCAGAGGGGAGGATTTTGTGTGGGAGTGTCTGGGTGTATTGTACGGATTGATTGGTTGTTTTTTAACGCCCTGTGGGCTGTACTATGTTTGTGGATTGGGAATAAAAGAGACTGTATGTGACAGTACAGGGAGTTCCTGTTTTAACCCTCAAAGTGAAGTGTCGTCTCATTATTGGGGAAGGATTCATTGTATGCTGTTCCAGTTTGACTGCTAGGAGAGTAAACCTATTCGTATGGTTCCTATTCAACTGTCTACAGCATTCATATGCTTGGGAGAATTTATTTGTTTCTCCGGTTCGGTGATTGTGGTGTCTGCCGCAGTGCTTGGAGTCCTCAGGAAGCGCTAGGAGCATCTTTCAACGGAGGTACCCAGTCAGGGTGCCAGGCGATCCGTCACAGTGGTGGCAGCGGTGGGATGCCGTCCTAGTGCGAGGAGAAGCAGCGCAGAGGCACCGGTAACATTTGGAATTACAATTTGAGGGCAACGCTAGTATTCGTACAGCGCCCCTGTTCACAGCAAACATGACCTATCGCTTTGAGGGCGACGCTTACAGGGAGGAGGTCAAGAGGCGGTTAACCAGATATGGCCCGAATCTTTCGACAGAGGCGATTCTGGCAACCATGTGCAAGTTGGATGAGGAGAATCGAGCGGCATGGGAATTTGAGCTCCGATTGCGGAGACTGGGGCTGTGGCCAATTGATCTCTCTCCCCAGCGGCAGACAGCATCCCAGGGAGAGGAGATTGTCGGTCCCTCGTCCCTGCAGCAACCATCATCACTGGGAGTCGAGACAGTCGGTCTGACTCCCCAGCGGCAGTGTGTTGTCAAGGGAGAAGAGACAACCGGTCTCTCTACCCAGCGGCAGACAGCATCCCAGGGAGAGGAGATTGTCGGTCCCTCGTCCCTGCAGCAACCATCATCACTGGGAGTCGAGACAGTCGGTCTGACTCCCCAGCGGCAGTGTGTTGACAAGGGAGAAGAGACAACCGGTCTCTCTCCCCAGCGGCAGTGTGTACCCCAGGGAGCTGAAGGTGTCGTCCTTCCTCCCCAGCGGCAGTATGTATCCCAGGGAGCTGAAGGTGCCATCCTTCCTCCCCAGCGACAGTATGTATACCAGGGAGCTGAAGATGCCGTCCTTCCTCCCCAGCGGCAGTGTGTATCCCAGGGAGCCGAAGGTGCCGTCCTTCCTTCCCAGTGGCAACTTACCCCACAAAGAGGAGACAGTAGTCTCCCAGAAGGTGCAGAGGAGACCGTGGTCTCTGCACCCGACTTACAGGGATGTTGGACAGCCTGTCCAGATCCCCAACTACCCTTGCAGGGACACCAGGAGGAGGGGGTAAGTACTATTTCCCCTCCCCAGCCATGGCCTAACCCAGCTGCCCCAGCCGAAGCGCTGGCATCGGGGCAGAGAGCAGTTGGCCTCTGCCCCCCAAGCACCCAAAGCGTGTTACCCAGTGACCTCAGAGGAATACCCAGGTGCAGTAAATGTGTGTTGTGGGTGGGCTACTCATGTACTTGTTCACTGTGGATGGGTTTATCGACTAACTCAGGCACTGACCGACAGGTCAGGTACCTGGTTAGTCTCCCCCCCAAAGGGCAGATGTGTGACGAAATGCCTTTTGTCCCTGGATTGTTAGGTGACAAGCTGCCCTTTGCCCCCGGCTTTTGGAGGAGCCTGATTGCCAGCCTCCTTCCTCATGACTATGGCCCTGGGGTGTATTGCCATTTAAAAAAGACTATTTGGGGCTTATTGGCTTCTAAAGACAGTTTCTTCCCATTGGAATCCATGGGAAGGTGTGTTTCTTCCCCTCCCCCGTTTCCTGTCTATTGTTCACCTAGATTGGGCGCTCAGATCCGAGCTATCTGGGGATAGGTTAAATGTGGGGGTTCTGTGTAATAAAATAAGAATTATGTATTTTTATGTACTTTTACGTATTTTTGCTGTTAGTGTTAAATGTAGATATTTTCTGTACCTGGAGATAATTGAGTTTACTGCAGTGCCTTAAGCCAATTATCTCCAGGATGGAGAGGAGGGATTTCATTGTGTATGTGAGAGTGTTATCATGTTAATTAGTGTTCCCATTGGTTTGTGTCCCTTTTGTCACAGTTTACCACCAGGTCCAGGGGGTGTGCCTCTGACCTGAAAACTTGTATATAAGCAGTAATAAACGCTCATTGGAGTCAGATCATCTTGTACCTTCATGAAGTTTCGGCTCATGTTTGGGGGATTGGAGAAACTACACTCTGGGGATTGCTATAATCACTATACTCCCCAGGGTATAATCACTAAGCTCTGCTAAGAGCTTGTTCCTGTTCCTGCTCTCTGGAATTCGGAGAGAGGTCGACCTGCTGGAAGCTGGACCCTGGTCCTGGGTCCAGAGTGGGTGGAGACGGCGAGATCCCAACCAAGCTGCGGCGGTTCGTGGGGTCTGCAGTGGTTATGGTGTCAGGCAGAGTGCTTGGAGTCCTCGGAAAGCACTAGGAGCATCCGTCGGCGGAAGGTACCCGGTCGGGGTGCCAGCGGTTCCGTTACAGTGGTGGCAGCGGTGGGATGGCGTCCTAGTGCGAGGAGAAGCAGCGCAGAGGCACCGGTAACATTTGGAATTACAATTTGAGGGCAACGCTAGTATTCGTACAGCGCCCCTGTTCACAGCAAACATGACCTATCGCTTTGAGGGCGACGCTTACAGGGAGGAGGTCAAGAGGCGGTTAACCAGATATGGCCCGAATCTTTCGACAGAGGCGATTCTGGCAACCATGCGCAAGTTGGATGAGGAGAATCGAGCGGCATGGGAATTTGAGCTCCGATTGCGGAGATTGGGGCTGTGGCCAATTGATCTCTCTCCCCAGCGGCAGACAGCATCCCAGGGCGAGGAGATTGTCGGTCCCTCGTCCCTGCAACAACCATCATCACTGGGAGTCGAGACAGTCGGTCTGACTCCCCAGCGGCAGTGTGTTGTCAAGGGAGAAGAGACAACCGGTCTCTCTACCCAGCGGCAGACAGCATCCCAGGGAGAGGAGATTGTCGGTCCCTCGTCCCTGCAGCAACCATCATCACTGGGAGTCGAGACAGTCGGTCTGACTCCCCAGCGGCAGTGTGTTGACAAGGGAGAAGAGACAACCGGTCTCTCTCCCCAGCGGCAGTGTGTACCCCAGGGAGCTGAAGGTGTCGTCCTTCCTCCCCAGCGGCAGTATGTATCCCAGGGAGCTGAAGGTGCCATCCTTCCTCCCCAGCGACAGTATGTATACCAGGGAGCTGAAGGTGCCATCCTTCCTCCACAGCGGCAGTGTGTACCCCAGGGAGCAGAAGGTGCCGTCCTTCCTCCCCAGCGGCAGTGTGTATCCCAGGGAGCCGAAGGTGCCGTCCTTCCTTCCCAGTGGCAACTTACCCCACAAAGAGGAGACACTAGTCTCCCAGAAGGTGCAGAGGAGACCGTGGTCTCTGCACCCGACTTACAGGGATGTTGGACAGCCTGTCCAGATCCCCAACTACCCTTGCAGGGACACCAGGAGGAGGGGGTAAGTACTATTTCCCCTCCCCAGCCATGGCCTAACCCAGCTGCCCCAGCCGAAGCGCTGGCATCGGGGCAGAGCGCAGTTGGCCTCTGCCCCCCAAGCACCCAAAGCGTGTTACCCAGTGACCTCAGAGGAATACCCAGGTGCAGTAAATGTGTGTTGTGGGTGGGCTACTCATGTACTTGTTCACTGTGGGTGGGTTTATCGACTAACTCAGGCACTGACCGACAGGTCAGGTACCTGGTTAGTCTCCCCCCCAAAGGGCAGATGTGTGACGAAATGCCTTTTGTCCCTGGATTGTTAGATGACAAGCTGCCCTTTGCCCCCGGCTTTTGGAGGAGCCTGATTGCCAGCCTCCTTCCTCATGACTATGGCCCTGGGGTGTATTGCCATTTAAAAAAGACTATTTGGGGCTTATTGGCTTCTAAAGACAGTTTCTTCCCATTGGAATCCATGGGAAGGTGTGTTTCTTCCCCTCCCCCGTTTCCTGTCTATTGTTCACCTAGATTGGGCGCTCAGATCCGAGCTATCTGGGGATAGGTTAAATGTGGGGGTTCTGTGTAATAAAATAAGAATTATGTATTTTTATGTACTTTTACGTATTTTTGCTGTTAGTGTTAAATGTAGATATTTTCTGTACCTGGAGATAATTGAGTTTACTGCAGTGCCTTAAGCCAATTATCTCCAGGATGGAGAGGAGGGATTTCATTGTGTATGTGAGAGTGTTATCATGTTAATTAGTGTTCCCATTGGTTTGTGTCCCTTTTGTCACAGTTTACCACCAGGTCCAGGGGGTGTGCCTCTGACCTGAAAACTTGTATATAAGCAGTAATAAACGCTCATTGGAGTCAGATCATCTTGTACCTTCATGAAGTTTCGGCTCATGTTTGGGGGATTGGAGAAACTACACTCTGGGGATTGCTATAATCACTATACTCCCCAGGGTATAATCACTAAGCTCTGCTAAGAGCTTGTTCCTGTTCCTGCTCTCTGGAATTCGGAGAGAGGTCGACCTGCTGGAAGCTGGACCCTGGTCCTGGGTCCAGAGTGGGTGGAGACGGCGAGACCCCAACCAAGCTGCGGCGGTTCATGGGGTATGCAGTGGTTATGGTGTCAGGCAGAGTGCTTGGAGTCCTCGGTAAGGACTAGGAGCATCCGTCGGCGGAAGGTACCCGGTCGGGGTGCCAGCGGTTCCGTTACACATATAAGCAGGGTATGTGGAATAAAAGATCAGTTCTGCTCCTGATACTGTCTGTCGTCCAGTCATTGGGAAAGGTGATGGGATATTCTTGGATTGTTTTGCTTACTTTGGATGCTATTCTCTTGGGTTTTACTACTTGTTCCTGAGCCCTACTTGGATTACCAGCGGAAATAGTCTGTTGGAAATTAGCACTCCGCTACAGTGTGCTTTTCACTTGGAAAGCATTAGCATATGCAAAAAGTTTGCTCTGCAAACAAAAAAGTCATTAAATAATCCGGTTATGACATTGTTGGAAGTGTAAATCAACAGATGTAACGCAAGGCTCTGCAGGACAATTTCTTTTCTTTATTCTGTAGCCAACAACATGTAAGTATAATTCAATACATTTTCCTCTGTCAGTGCTTCAAATAGCATACAATGTAATGATATACAAATAGACAAATGTAATATGTATGTTTTTATTGAAGAAAATACATATTATTTTCTTCTTTTTTTGTATTTGATAAGAAAAATGTCATAAAGAGAAAAAAGGTGGTAATATATTGCATATTATAAAATAATCTGAAGTGATTGTTGTAATTTAGAGTATATAAATGAACAGTTTAAAGAAAACAGTCTGTGAAGCATTTCTGTGTATTACTGTATATATGTATATTTGTTTGACTTAAATGTGATGTGGGATTCCTCTAAGACATAGCAATGCCTAAAGAGTTTGTTTTTTTGTTGGCTGATTTTTTTTTAACACCTTACCACAGTATTTATTGATTGTTATTCAATAATGTGAGATTTGTAGAAATTTAAAATTGAATTCAAAGTGAATTTAAAATAGATCAATATAACCAAACTGGAAGCATAACTGGCTTAGAGAACATTTCAATTCTTCTATTTTAGCTTTAAACTTGAAATTCAGTTTGAAAAAAATAATCTCACTTTAGTAAATAATTGTCAGTTTATTTTAAGGATATTTACTATTTGTTCAATTATTCATTAAAGTCCAAATGTGCAGTGTATTAATAAAATCTAGTACAAACTGATTTCCTTTGCCATGGATTTGCAATTCTTTGCAAATGGCAACTTCAGCTGATAATTATTATTTTTAACTAAAACATTTAATCTCATTCTGTATTGGTGTTTGCTTTAAAAAGGATTATTCTCACAGACAACTTCTATATTCATTGTAGCATAAATATACTTAAAAAAAAAAAAAAGGCAAATTCACAAAAAAAAACTGATTCTTGCAAGAGAACCTACGAAAGTATGCAATATTTGCCCACTGCCAGCGTTTTCATTCATACATATAAAATTGACATTAATTTATGCATCTACTCACTGCAAGATTTTACATCTAGACTGCAGAAGGGATTAATAATACAATTAAACCAGAGTGATTCAATGGCAAAATCTTGCAAGGCAGGTGTAAACTTTGGAAACCAGTTGGTTATATGCTGATTGAGCTCCGTAAAAGTAAGTGTGCAGTGTTGGCAGAACCGCAGATGAGGTGGTTAATGTTAGAAACTGCTACAAAATGTTGCAGAACACACATACACGATAAGAACTATATCTTCTAAGGGAGAAGGCAGAGCTGAAGAGAGATTATTATTATTAATATTTATAATAATTATAAAGTGCCAACAAGTTCTGCAGTACTGTACAATGGGTGGAGTAATATTAATAGGACCCTGGGCAAAGCATTTTCTTTGGCCCCCTGGATCTTGCACCCCCTCCCCCCCCCCACACACACAATCACGCCTTTCACCCCAACACAGTGGAACGATTCAAGACATACTTAGACAGACATATACACTGACAGACATACTGACAAATCCACACACAGTCACACATTTTAACGCACATATATTTACTGACAGACATACTGACACATACACACACACAGTCAGACATTCTAACACACATATATTCACTGACAGACATACTGAGACATTCACAGATACATACTGACACACACAGACATACACTGACGCTTGAAAAAAGCCCTGTTGGGGCTGAAACGTTGCTTTGTAGTTCCTGGTCCAAATAAATTGCCTTAAAAATTGGAAACTATTGGAGTGCCTTGATCATTTTCTACAAATTTATCTGCTTGGTCCTTTTGGGTACTGGGACTTTTTCAAGAGCACCCTGGATTCCCTAGTGAGGAGCTGAGTGCACTTCCAGTTTTGATGGCACAAATATATACTGACTGACATATTGCCACACAGACACATATAGACATACTGACACACACTGACAGACATTGACAGACAGACATACACACACACTGACAGACATACTGACACACAGACACTGACAGACAGACATGCTGACACACACAGACACATACACTAACAGACATACTGACATACACACACAGACACTGACAGACAGACATACTGACATACACACACATACACTGACAGACACATACACACACACACAGTCAGACATTCTAACACACATATATTCACTGACAGACATACTGAGACATTCACAGATACATACTGACACAAACACATACACTGACAGACATACTGACACACACAGACACTGACGGACAGACATGCTGACACACACACTGACACAAACATACACACACAGAGAGACACATACACTGAAAGACAGACATGCTGACATACACAGACACATACACTGACAGACATGCTGACACACACAAACAGACTGCCCTTAGTGTGGGCCCAAGAAAGAGGGTGGGGGGGAATAGTTAAAGGCAGGGGGGCCCACAGGGCATCTGCTTTGGGCCCCCCAGGAGTACCTGGGCCCGGGGCAGCTGCCCCGTTTGTCCCACGTTAAAGACGGCCCTGGGAGTAACAGACACATATTTGTAACCAGACAAGTTGGACACACAGGGACAGAGGGATTGAGGGCACTGCTCAATGAGCTTACATGCTAGAGGGAGTGGGGTATAGTGACACAAAAGGTAAGGGTATGGTAGAAAAGTATGTTGCTAGGATAGTATTCACTAAGGGCTAGGTGTTGTTTTGATGACAGTTGCAGGAGATTAATCAATTAATCTCCATACTGGTGGCTGCAGTGAGAAGCAGACTCAAAAAAAAGTTACAGTTACAGACCCAGCCCCCATCTCTCCACCCTAAACAATATTTTATGTGGCCTGTGTGTTGTGGCTGTGTGTAATTGTGCAAGGGTTTGCGGAGCATGAGCATATATCTATGTATGTGGGTAAGCTTGAGTGTGAGAACGTGTGGAGTAGTCTAAATGTGATTTTCAGTATCTTTAGGTCTATATCTCTTTTCCTTTCCAGTCATTTATTAACCAACTGAAATATATTTCAGAGTTTATAAAATAAATCCAGTTATGATTTATAGGGAGAGAATGTCCAAACAAGTGGGAGTTGGTAGTTGAGTAAGCAGGAAAAGCATAATAAAAGGAGGGTTAGCAAGAGAGTGAATGCAGTGTTATTACTGAGAGGCTAGAATGTGTATTTAATAAAGTAAACTGAAAACCATATTTAGCAAAGCTGTGACTATAGTGGCGTTAGAGAACATTTCTCATTCTGCGCTTGCTGCCTTAATTTTACGATTTGGTTTGTAGTACATAACAATTTGGTGTTTAGTCAATAAACCCCTAGAAAAAAAAAAATAAAAGTTAAAGAGTTACTAGTGAAAATAGATAAGTCAAAAGAAATTTATGGTGCCATAAAAAAAAAAAAAAATCAATAAAAAAAAAAATAAGGTGTAAGAGGGTGCAAGTGTTGATACAGAGAAGGGAAGGGATTCAATTAAACGCTTTTCACTGGCTCACTAACTTTACTGTAATTTGAAATTGCTAGCAAATCAGTGAGCATTGTAGCTCTCCAGAACCTGCTTGTCTCTCTCTGCCACTACTATACAGATAACTTATACAGAGAGAGAAGTTGGGGGTTGCGAGAGGGGGTAGTTATCACATATAAAAAAGTAACGGTATCCTTGCTGTTTTGCGGTTTCTACTGCAGCTGAAGGGGTGGAGAGACTTAAAGGTTACTCCAACCTTTGTGCAAACTATCCTTTTTCCATTTACAATGCCCTATAGAGCATTATTCATTTTACTTACCCTGAATCTACTCCCCATCATGACATCCCAGGGGGCCTTGCGATTTGACCATTTCGCTGAATCAGAGTGCATTCTGAGCCAACAGGTAGACAATTTAATGGTCAATATGACCACCAATCCTTCCTTATCCTCCAACTGAGCATGTCGTTGTCCAACAAATTGGACATGTCCCGTAAATGGTAAGCAGCAAGCAGTTGCTCAAATATTAATAATCCATGCTCTGAAAAGTGAGATGGGATATTTTAGTTACATAGTTACATAGGCTGAAAAGAGACTTGCGTCCATCAAGTTCAGCCTTCCTCACATTTTTTTTTGCGGTTGATCCAAAAGAAGGCAAAAAACCCCAGCTTGAAGCACTTCCAATTTTGCAACAAACTGGGAAAAAAATTCCTTCTTGACCCCGGAATGGCAGTCAGATGTATCCTTAGATCAAGAAGCTATTACCCTACATTGAAAAATGATATCATTGAATATTCTCTCTTTGCAAGTATGCATCTAGTTGCTGTTGATCATCTGTATGGACTCTGATAAAACCACTTCTTCAGGCAGAGAATTCCCCATCATTGGTCTTACAGTAAAAAAACATTTTCTTTGCCTTAGACGAAATCTTCTTGTCTAAACGCATGACCTCATGTCCTATGTAAAGTCCGGTTAGTAATGTAAACCTGTGTCTATTTCCACATTATTAAGCAGTTGAGGGTTTAAAAACATTAGCACCTAGCTATCCAGGTAGCCTGATATGACTGCTAAATGCTGTGGGATTACAGTCGTTAGATGGGTACTGTAATAGTACCAGGGAGTACCTTCAACTGATCCCCTATAGCCACCATCCAATAGCAGTGGATTGGGAAATAATGGAGCACATGCAGGTAGTCCAGTTTCCTCAGGCCCCCACCCATGAAAATTGGTTAAAGGCACAATACAAAAATTAAGTGTGAAACCTGCCACCCAACCCATAAAAAAAAATTATAAAAAAGAAAATGAAATATAGACAGATAGATAGATAGATACATACATACATACTCAGTAGTGTCAAAATCCATGTAGGCATAAGGAAGCTCAATCTGTATGGTGTATCCATATAGATAATACCCCTAACTGTATTATAACTTCAGCTTCCATGATACTACACTTAAGGCTTGCTGAGCATCATTGGGACTGTAGTCTAGCTACTGCTAAGGTTCTACTATTGGGTTAACTTTACCTGTAAGGGGGCAAAATGAAATATCTATTTACTAAATCTAAAGCTGTCAAGTTGTCAATATCTTCAAAATCCTCATCTTCTGCTCCCTTAAAAAGTAAAGTGCAGGGGGCGTGTCCGACTTCCGGCGAGAACGGACGCATGGCTTGAGAGCTCCGCCGAAAATCTAGCCTGACAGCGACAACAGAAGCAAAAACTGCACATTTGACCACCCATCCGTGCTCCTAAGGTATTACCCAACGACTATGTCACCCCCCAAACAGCTGAAGATCATGGACGCGGTGAAAACCCGGAATAAAGACCGGAGAAAAGACAAACAAGATGGCGGCGACACACCTGGCTTGTCGGACGACCAGTCAGATGCTGAATCAATCTCCTCCAAACTATCGGACTCAATGATCACAGAACGAAGTCTGCATAGAATGCTGCAAGATCTCCGCTCTACCATTAGGAAGGATTTCCTACAAATTGACAGTGAACTGAGGAAGGAAATCACAACACTGGGCGAAAGAACTAGCCATCTTGAAAACAAATCCGACGAGCTGTGTGTAGCTCACAATGAAGTTGTTGATAAACTTCAGAAACTCTCAGAAGACAACAATATGCTTCAATTAAAATTAGCAGATCTAGAGGATAGATCCAGAAGGCAGAACGTAAGATTCAGGGGTATACCGGACGATATATCCCACGATGCTCTTCCTGCTTATATACTATCTATTTGTAAAATCTTAGTTCCAGACTTACCAGACTCTGCATGGACTTTTGACCGCATGCACAGACTTCCACGCCCGGCACGTATGGCACAAGATGTCCCTAAAGACACTATTGTGAAGTTTCACTACTTTGCACACAAGAACACTCTGCTCAACGCAGCAAGAAAGGCAGGCACTCTACCTGACCCCTTTCGAAATATATTCCTATTTGCTGATCTGTCAGCTTCCACTATGGCACGTAGAAAAGAATTTATAACCATCACCAAAACCCTACGCAATAATAATATCTCCTACAAGTGGGGTTACCCAACAAAACTCCTGGTCTGGAGACAAGGCAGAACACTGGTTATAACCGAACCAACCGAAGGCATGAAGATAATCACCTCCTGGGGGCTTTGGAATGCAACCACGACAACTTCACATGCCGCACAAGCAACAGACCTCTCCCCGAAGAAACTTCAAGCGGATTGGAATATGACGGGATCGTCTACTACAAAACCATGAACTGCCTCTTAACTCAACATTCGCGGGAAGCGATGAGTATAACCTATACTGCAATATGCTGACAAGTTCTCATGTTCAATTGTTCTCTCTTTATTCTTTACTGTGTAATATGTCATTACGTTTGCATTGAATGTCAGCATAATTGACTCTAAAACTTAGTTAAGTTATATGCCTTAACTCATTTTTAGGGAGTAGATACTATGAAAATGTGGCAATGCATAATTGTACACGCCAGATATGAAGTGCACATTGCGACATGGACCCTTTCAGTTGTGCCTATTAGCCTGGTTCTCCGTGATCGCTCACGATCACCATGTGTCACTCAGCACAGATTCTGATTTTAATTGCGGGTGAAATTCTAAACCCAGTACTCCTGTACTTGGACTGATGTCCATAAAATGGTAGATTATCATCACTGCACCTAGTAAATGCAGCATATAAGGGCAATCACCGCCTATCTGAATATGAGCGATTAAACTAACTTAAAACCGTGCAACAATATACTACCAATCCCAACTTACTTTAGAAGGAATGAGCGCACGCGCTTGTATCACCAAAAAGTTTATTAAACATAGTACTTTTCTTTAGCTTACTTTATGTTCCTTCCTTGGATAAATCCTAATCTATGACTTTAAAACGGCAAAAAGCGTTGCAGCTGCATGCACCATGTCGCAGGTACACGTTCCCAAATAATAGCTTTCACAAGTGCATATGCTCTGACTGTATATAGTGCTGGGCGCCGTATGCAGGTCAGAAACAACAACCCTTCACCTACCAGCATACGGTGCAACCCGCCTTATTGTATTTATTTTACTTTATTTTAATTTTTATTTATGTGTACATTTTATATTCGCTAGTCATGTCTTATGGTTTTACAGTTAAGTGGCCGAGTCCTATATTCAATGGGAGAGAAAGGACATCATAGACGATTGAGCGTAGACGAATCACTATTCGGCAACGTCGTCCTTCCAAGACCCCCCCCCCTCTCTAGCTTAGTATCACCACTACCCGGTTGTCATATTGATATCACCATCCCGTGTTTCATGTCACGCTCTAATAGAATTCGGAAACCGTTCGCCTGCCGAACGCATCCTCTAGCTCTGGTGACACGTTAGCAAATATATGAATATTGCAGATATACATTAGCACTACCTTCTTCACTCTTCCAGGCGTTGTAGTTTATGCCACATTGGATCTCCTCTCTTCTAATGATGTTTTTGTTACTTTTGTGTATTCTTACAAGCAGTTACTCACTGTTACGCGATTCACATCAGGCTGGAGGAACTCTCTCTTGCCCCCCAGGTCATGGCTCGAGACACTCATAGTGGTCTCAACATGTCCACTCTACACCTTCTCTTCAAAGAAGGTTCCTTTGTATATAGTTATGTGTTTCTTGTTAAATCCCTCTCTCTTCCCTTCTTCTCCCTCTACTTGTTACCCTCACATCCGAACGCATCACTAAGTAGCCCATCCGTACGCCTTACTGGACGCAATGATACACTTGATACTACTGGCTCTACTTCTGTGGAAGTGAACGTTCAATTGGCCCCTCATACCATAAGGACAGGACACCTAAGCGCAGCCACGAATGCTACCCAATCAATCAATGGCTAATACAATGAAAATTTTATCTCTCAATGTCAAAGGCCTCAACAGCCCGTACAAAAGAAGACAAGCTCTAAAAGACATGCACAACTCCAAAGCCGCTATAGTATGCCTTCAAGAAACTCATTTTTGTAAAAAGAACCCTCCTACTCTACGCTCCTCCAAATACCCCATAGCTTATCATGCTTATGCGCCAAACAAATCAAAAGGTGTAACCATCCTACTACATGCAGACTGGGTATTCACCCCAACCAACCAATATGTTGACCCAAATGGGAGATTGCTAGTTATAGTGGGAGACCTTAACGGAATCCAAGTGACGATAGCGTCCTTATACGCACCAAATGAGGCTCAATTCTCCTTTCTCAACAAAGCCATAAAGAAAATCTCCTCACTAAAACAAGGACATGTTATAATTTGCGGTGATTGCAACTGTACACTAGACCCTACATTAGATATTCAACGTGCCAACGATAAAAAGCCTAACAAACTAACCATCCACAACAGCAAATCATTTTCCAATCTTATTTTCTCTCACGACCTCTATGATACGTGGAGAAACCTATTCCCAGCTGCTAAGGATTTCACTTACTTCTCTCCGGTCCACTTAACATATACCCGAATAGATATCTGCTTGATAGATAAATCCACATTACCTCATCTTTTAGATCAAACGATAGGGACCAGTACATGGTCGGACCATGCCCCAATAATTATCACAATAGCAGTGCCTTACCCAACGAGAAGCCGAGGCAAATGGAGATTAAATGAGTCCATTCTTGACACACCTTCGTATTTAGAGAAAATTGCCCGCGATCTGCAAAACTATTTCGAGATCAACACTACAAATGATACATCAATAGAAACCCAATGGCTCGCTCACAAAGCGGTAATCAGAGGAGAATTTATCAAAATAGGATCAATCATCAAGAAGAAATCTCATAACCTACAGCGAAAGTTGCTCCAGGAACTCACGACTTTGGAAAATGTCAACAAACTATCCCCTTCTCGCAACACGACGAAACAAATAACAGAAACGCGTGAAGAGATACTAAAAATTAAGGTCAAAGAATTCACCACGAACGCAGCTAAACTCCAACGTCACTATTATGGCATGGGCAATAAAGCCGGAAAATTACTAGCAAACCAACTGGAATCCAAATATCTTCAAACGAAAATCCCATACATTCTCTCAAAGTCACAGATAAAAATATATAATCCTACCGACATAGTGAACGAATTAGCATCTTTCTATGAAGAACTATACAACCTAGACGCAAACGAGAATACGCACACCCCAGACATAACAGAAATTCTAACCTATTTAGAAAAAATACAATTGCCAAAAATTTCACAACAACAAAATAACGCGCTTACTACCCCGTTCACGGAATCCGAAGTAGCTGCGGCTATCAAATCTCTCCCCAGGCATAAAGCCCCAGGCCCAGATGGTCTCCCGAATTACTATTATCTTAAATTAGAACCATACCTATCCCCGCACATAACCAAACTTTTTAATAAAATAAAAGAAACTGGCCACTTCCCTAGAACCATGTTGGAAGCATACGTCATTACCCTACCCAAGCCGAATAAACCACCCACTTCCTGTGGTAATCTACGACCAATTTCGCTATTAAATGCTGATGTGAAGCTCTATGCAAAACTTGTAGCCACAAGACTGAAACCCTTGCTATCTACCTTGGTTTCGGAAGAACAAGCAGGCTTCGTGCCTGGCAAGCAGGTGGGAGACAATACCAGATTTTGCATGGACCTCATCGACTGGGCAACTCGTCAACGTGTGTCCGGGGTCTTAATGGCCTTGGACGCAGAAAAGGCTTTCGATCGCCTTAATTGGACGTACATGGAGACTGTTTTACAAGCTTATGGATTCTCGAAAACCTTCATTACGAGCATTATGGCCCTCTACTCCGCGCCATCGGCGAAAGTACTAAACTCAGGATTCCTATCTAAAAGCTTTGATATCTCCAATGGTACGAGACAAGGGTGTCCCCTATCCCCCCTCATATTTATCTTATGTTTAGAGCCTCTCATACGAACAATCAAACAAGACCCCTTACTGCCAGGCTTTATCACACCAGCAGGAGAAAAGAAGCTGGCCTTATTTGCGGACGATATTATTCTTTTTTTAGCAAACCCTAGAAGAGCCATTCCCCATCTCATGTATACTCTTGCCTCATATGGTAACTTGTCATTTTACAAAAACAACATCAGCAAAACACAAATACTCCCTCTAAACCTCGAACCCCAGGTCACAGCTGACTTGAAATTACAATTCCCCTTTGATCGGCGCCAGACCTCTGTTACGTATTAAGGTATCAAACTCACACTATCACACTCTCAAACTATAAAAGAAAATCATGAGGCAGTCCTACTGAAAATATCCAACCAACTGAAATCCTGGGATAATTTGAACACCTCTTGGATAGGAAGAGTGAATTCGGTTAAAATGATGGCGCTCCCTCATATTCTATATCTCTTCAGGACACTACCCATCACTCTTCCCAAATCAATTCTTATGAAATTCCAATCAACTATCAACGGGCACATCTGGAAAAGAAAACCTCCGAGAGTCGCTGCTCACTCCCTATGGAACCCCATCCATCAAGGTGGCCTGAGCGTTCCCAATATCACAAACTACTACAAAGCATCCACGCTAGCACAGAGCCTGGACATTATGTCAGGAAAAGCCAGCCCAATTTGGCTTCAACTCGAACAAGCATGTAGCCAACTTGATTCCCTATCTGACACTATGTGGGCCACAAAAAATGCCCTACCCACCCACCATTGCCATGCACTAAATTTCTTCTGAACTCTTGGACAGCATGGAGCTCGAACCTCTGCTCCAAGCAAGAACTTCTTTACCTGGCCCCATTACGAGTCCTATCCACATTATCACCAGACTTGTCGTTAACACACTGGCATCACCAGGGCTTAACTCATGTCTACTCCTTGTATAACTCCAAAGGCCTTCGCACCTTCCCTGACTTACAGGTCTCTCATAACCTGCCACATAGGGATATCTTCCTCTACTTGAGAGTCAAGCATATATTGCATACTGCAACTGTTAAATATCAAGACCCATCGATACTAAGCTCAATAGGCCACTCTTGCTACAACATGAGCACAACTCGCCCCCCGCCGAAATTCCTCTCATTGTGTTACCTAGCCCAATTAAACATGTCAAAAGAAACCAAATTACCCTACATGCTACACTGGGAAAAAGACTTGGATACGGGGTTCCATCTCAAGGACTGGTTATCTGCGATAACAACTACCAAAAAATCCACCAAATGTGTCAATCTATGGGAAGCATACTTCAAGGTACTAATGAGATGGTATTTAGTGCCCGATAGGTTGAGTAAAATATATCCAACGGCTGCTCCTACATGCTGGAGGTGCAATAGTGGTAGGGGCACAATATTACATATTTTCTGGGAATGCCCACACCTGGATACTTTTTGGAAATATGTGCAGAACGTCATACACACCATCTCCGGGCTACAACTCTCCCTACATCCTGATTTCTACTTGCTCCATTTAATACCGAACGCACACCAACTACCCTCAACGGCAGCTGTAATTAATACTCTGATTGCGGCAAAATTATGTATTGCGTCTCATTGGAAGAGTGACTTTATCCCATCAGCAAAAGAACTGCTAAACAGAATAAACACCACATACTGCTATGAAAAGGAATGGGCCATAAAAGGGAACATGGCCAAATTTAACAAACAATGGAAAGGTTGGGAAACCACGTACAAACACCGCATCGACTCGGGATAAATTCCGTCTCTAGAATGGAGTGAACTCTCAGACGTCATTTAAAGTCGCTCGGATGTGAGGGTCTCAGGTCTCAGGCCTCAAGTCTCTTGACTCTTGTTTCCTATCTTCATGACCTAACTTCTCTCTCGTTCCTCCCCTTTCTCCCCCTCTCCCTTCTCTACCCTCTTCTTGTTTCCACTGTACTTCCTCCTCGCCTCCCCCGCCCTCTCTCCCCTTGCATCTCACTCTTATTCATTATCTCCCATCTACCTCTTATACATCAACTCCTCAAACACTCCAAAATGACTAATCTAAAGGGCCATCGTCTAAGCAAATGCACAAAGGAAAGCACGGCTCTATGGCTGGACTGACTGTCCTCACGCAATATATGACACTCACAAGAATATACCAGTAGGCAATATTCCAGTCAAACTATTTGAATCTAAACATGGTATATCTGTAGACAATACCCCCTGTCAGAGGCTCCCTCCCACCTTCTGTATGACCACAAGGCCATTATTAACGCATGTTGTACCAGGTACAGTAAACTAAGCACCACTCTGACCTCTCCATGGCTTCTGACTTGATCTATTAACACCCCAGCATACAGACGCTACTATACCGTCAATAGGAGAATCACATGCTCTCGAGTAAGAACCACTAATAATAACAATAATCAACGGTCCCTCTAGCACCTGTACCTCAACTCAATCTAGCGCCACAGGACCTTACAGGTGTTATATGCCATTCTGAATTTGCCCCAGCATGTTGGATCAGTCTATTCCATTCCACTCTAAACCTGCCATGTCCTAATCATTGCTGTAAAACCCGAAGATGCTACGATGCTCTCTGTATGTAGACTATATACACTTGTTTGAATACTATGTACACTTACATTAAATTACTGTACGGTCATTATATTAAGAACTCTGGCAGCAGAATGCTTACTCATATGTACAACCCACCATGTAAATGTTTCTGTATTGAGTGAAATGTACAAAATCCAACCTGTCTGTAATCCCCCCCCACCTACTCCCCCCCCCTTTCTTCTTTCTGTATCCCCACTGTTATTTTACTCTTATGCAAAACTCTCCAATAAAAAATCAGACAAGTAAAAAGTAAAGTGCAAAAAGACTAAAAAAAAAAACTTGCACTTTATACTTTCTAAAAGAAAGGACACCACTAAATGATTTTGAAATCACTGTATCCCTGATTGCTAAGGCTTCTTATAGTGATGTTTTGTGGCTGGAACTTGGCTTGTAGATCGAGCTAATTAGAAGACACCTATTATAGAGCACCAGAAACTTCAACCAAATGGTTTTTTTAATCTGTTTATTAATTTGGTTCGTAAACTTTGAGACACTTTTTAACATTTCACTTTATAGTTCTCCTTCATGTGTTTGCTGATACTTCTGTGCTCTCTTCCTTTTTTTATTTTTTTGATTTTTTAGAGGTAATGCCTGTAAACTCAAAAAAGTGTTATTTCTCCTGTTTCACTTGTAATAATTTCTAGCATGTTCTGACTGTTTTTAGATGATCATATCTATTTTGTTATGTAAATAGGGTTATTTTTTATATAAGACCATCAATTATCTGGACAAGTAGTACCAATCAGTTTAATCAATAGGTATATAAGTCTTTGTTCAATGCTCAGAGCTTAATCTTCCATACTGATGTCTGGTATTACTTTGTTTATTGCAATATTAATAAACAGAACAGCCCTTAAAAGGGTAACCGTTGTTTTCAATACTTGGTCTGGGGTTTTTTTTTTATTGTCCTCCTGAAACAAACCTACTGTAGTTGGATTGACACCACACAATTATTGGGTTTCAGAAATAATTTGCATGCTTCATGACCTAAATTTGATTAAGTTGTGTCATTATCACCACATGCGAAAAACAAACATTATATTGTTAGCCGTTAGAACTTTAATTTTTATTTTTAATCAGGACATAATTCACATTGCAGGTATATTTTTGAAGAACAGACTCCAGTGGTTTGTATTTGTTTAATAAGTAAGTGCCATATCAATCCTGCATTTGATGTTCATCTAATTGATTGAAACATCTGAGTTTAAGTGGCTGTGTTTCCCCCCAAATGAGTAGTCATAAAGATAAAATCTTCATGAAATGCTCATAAAGTCTGTGTTGTAATTACTCTGAAATTCCAACCCATTCAAAAGATATCATAAAACAAATTAGGGGGTACTTTGTCTTACATAATTTTCCTACACTTGACAAACTCGACAAAAAGTATTACTGTCAAGCTTTTTCAAGTCCTCAGCTGTCACAATGATGTGTCTATGAAGACCCTTTCAGTCTTGCAGGATCTTCCATAGACATCAGTGTTATACTCTTTTACATGCATGAGAGTACATCGCTTATGTCAGATCTTGGCAGATGAAGCTCCAGAAGTTGAAGAGGATCCGGTGGATGAAGATAGCTGCATCCGAGAGGGACAGGTTCTGGTCACTAGAACGTACCTTTCCCTGCAAGCGACAAGATCACCATCTGGAGTCTTTGCAATATATGCAAAGAACCCAGAATATGACAGTGATGCTTTAAATCAGCCCATAAGAGTGATGATTTTCATAGATATTTGTATATTTATTTTAACAAAAGACTTAATTTAATAAGCTTTCCAAATGATTAGATACTTTAGACAAAGTAAATCATTTTGAAAGTTCCTACAGTATTTAATAATTTGGAAAGCTTATTAAATTGAGGGAAAATACATGAATCAATCAATTTATGTTTAAAGAGATCCTATAGCGCCAGGAAAGCAAACCTGTTTTCCTGGCACTATAGGTTTAAAAGATGCCCCCTCCCTCGCACCTCCCCTCCTTAAAACCCCTTCAGCCACTTACCTGAATCCAGCGCTGATGCCCCTTCGGCACTTGGTCAGGCTCCATCCACACTGTTCTCCCGCTAATGTCAGGCAGGGGAGATCTAATGCGCATGTGCGGCATTATTCAATGCTTTCCTACGGGGAAAATCTGAAGCTGGAGGTCCTCATGCAGAGCGTGAGGACATCCAGCATCAGATAATGTACCAAAAGTCTGTTTCGATTCCGGAAGCGCTAAGTGCTGTATTTAGCCCAAGGCAAACTAGGCATTTGCCTTGGGCGGCACTAACCAGGGGGTGGCAAAAAACGCCATCCCCAAATGCCCACTCGGGCATCCACAATGTTTCCTCCTGTCATGGGGGGTCCATACCCCCCCCAGCATGCGGCTGTGTTAGAATCAAAGGCGGCAAGGGAGCTGTGATACCAGTAATCAATAATAAATAAATCTCCCTGCTCAGCTGCCTTGTGCGCCATTTGCTGATGCCACAGGAGCCAGAATATGATGTCATTCCGGCTCCCAGCATCGCTAGGTGCGAGGTAGCAGAGCAGGGAGATCACAGCTCCCTCACCGCCTTTGATTCTAACACAGCCGCATTCAATGCTCTCACAGCAGTCCCACTGGACCCCCAACGACAGGTAGGAAGGCTGGGTGAAAAATGTAAACGTATTATAATAATTCTTTTACTGTACTACCAATAAGGATGGGGAATTCTCTGTCTGAAGAAGTGGTTTTATCAGAGTTCATACAGATGTTCACTGGGAGTGGTCTGGGTGCCTATAGTGTCCCAGACACACGCTGGCAGATACACACTGACAGTCACACACACACACTCAATGACAAACACAGACGTCACTGACAGACACAGACTCGCTGACTTTACACACACATATTCCCCAATAGACCCACACTGGCAGATACGCACCGACAGTCACACACTCAGTGACAAACGCACAGATGTCACTGACAGACACAGACTCACTGATCTGACACACACTCATTCATTAACAGACACATACATGCACACTAGCAGACACACACTGACAGACACACAAACACTGACAGTCACACATAGACTCAATGACAAAGAGACTCTCGATGATTTGACAGACACACACACACACACCCATACACTCACATTCACACACACACCCACAGACACAGTCACGCACACTCATGAACACAGACACACTCATACACTCACATGCACACACATACACACTCAGAGAAACACACACTCACAGTCACACACACAGTCACACACACACACACATTCACAGACACACTCATACACACATACACTCACAAACACACACTAATTATTAATATTATATATGAAGGAGTGGAGACTGGGTGAGCATCTAACGGAGGAGGAAAGTGAATTTCACAGGAACGGTGCAGTCCTCGAGAAGTCTAAAAGTGTACTTCCAAAGTAAGTTTCAACCGTATCTGAAGATTGTGAAAAGTACAAATTTAAAATGAGAACAATTGACTACAAAATAATAGTAACAAAAATTAACAAAAAATATACATATTGTCACAGTTTAGTAGATAGAGCACAATATCCAGTTAGAGACTTTGATTGTTCAAAATTAAACACAGACAAGGATAAGGCAGAGCTGAAGTCAGACAGGCAAAAGGTCGGTTCAGGCAGGGCAGGGTCATAAACGTAGAACAAGCTAGAGGTCGGATATCAGATAAGCAGACAGGAACAGGGAACAACTTGTAGGAGTCTGGAGCACAGACTACTGAGCATAGATGGAAGGTCTGAGCAGGATTTTATAGGAGAATGGGTTGAGAACATTTCACAGGTGTTCTGCCTGTCTCCTTTGACCTCCTTTGGGAAAACGCCTACTTCCCCTTTAAGAAGCTTCTGTTCTTGCACATGCATGCCTAGAACATCCAGTCGGAGAGCTGACTCTGCTTATGCAGCTCGGAAGCTGCGGTCTCCGTCGGTGCAGCATGTTCCTGTGCAGCGTGGAGAGGAGTGGAGGAGGTAAGTGTCTGATCGGGTGGGGGTTCCGTGGTCTGGCCAGTCTGGGGGCTGATAGTACCTCAGCTTAAGACGCCGCCACCAGAGGCAAAAAGGAGCAGGCTTGACAGGATGCAGAAGATGAAATCTTTGAAGGAGGCGAGGGGCATGAACATTACCAGCAGATTGCCAAGATCTGTCTTCAGGACCATAACCTTTCCAATGTATGAAATACTCAAGGGTACCTCTCCGACGACGGGAATCAAGGATGCTTTGGTGCGAATATCTTGCCATGTGACAAGGGGAATACATCGGGAGAAACAGAAGTAGTTGCTTTTTGAATATCTTGTAGCTAACTGGCTGTAATTCCCACAAAATTATGGTCTTGTAAAATAGTCATGTCTGCTTTGATAATAGTGTTATCCATGGAGAACATTTTTGACCAAGCATCTGCTTTTTGATTCTTCGATCCTGGACTAAATGGAACATGGAAAGCAAACCGGGAGAAGAACAAGGCCCATCTTGCTTGCCAAGGGTTTAATCGTTTGGCTGTGTAGATGTATTCCAGGTTTTTGTGATCCGTGTAGACTGTAACAGGAAATGTGGTGCCCTCCAAGAGATAGTTCCTCAGTTCCTGGCATTCATAAACATTCCTGTTCCACTGTAACAGAAGAGAAACAGATAAAGGAGGTGTCATATTGACCGTGACTGATATTCATATCGTATGTGAGGCCCACCTACACCATTGATTTTTTGCCTTTTCAGGACAGGTCTTTACAGTATGATTAGCTTTGCCACAATACATAAATAGGTTTTCTCTGCATCTCCTTTGCAACTCAGCAGAAGGTAGATGTGCCTGAATGAGACCTATCTGCATGGGTTCTTCTCCAGTAGGTGTTAATAGTGATGGTTTGAGGAATGGTAGCAGGAAACCGAGTAGCCACCATGTAGGAATTGGCTCTTTCTAGACGTCAGACGGTGATCCAATTGAATGGCTTGTTGCATAAAAGTCTTTAAAATATCGGGAACTCTGAAGTGAGCAAAATCATCTATTAAAGAATCAAACAGACCAATACGGAACTAGTTTATTAGGCTGATTTCATTACAAGAGGTGTCTGTAGCATACTGTTTTAAGTCTGTAATGTATTCTTCCACGGTTTTGTGGCCTTGTTTTAAGGCCTGGATAGCAATTTGTCTTGCCTGTTGGGATCATCATACACGGCGGACATCGAGCTGATGAATGCTTCCCAGGACAGGATGGCTGGATCATTTGTACGTAATAGATCATTCTTGGGGTGAGCCAGATAGGAGAGAAACAATAGAACAGATTCTGATAGATTCTGAAGGATTTGATTTCAGATCAAACATGAGCTCACATGACATGTTGAAGGTTCTGTACTTGGTATGATCCCCAGAAAATCTTTTGGGTAATAATACCTGTGGTTCATGAGAGGTGACTGCAGCATCAAGAAGCTGAAAAAGATGAACAGCAGTTTGGGCTTGTTGCATGGACATTTGGGGTGCAGATGCCTGGGCCTGAAGTTCTTGGACCGCTTGCGTGAGCTGGGTTACCTGTCTTGTTAGAGGAGATAACACTGTGGTCAGATCTGCGGGCTCCATATTAGGCTCAGTATTTCTGTCATGGTTTAGTAGATAGAGCCCAATATGCAGTTACAGACTTTGGTTGCTTTAAACAAAGTACAGACAAGTATAAGGCAGAGACGAAGTCAGACAGGCAAAAGATCAGTACAGGCAGCGCAGGATAATAAACGTAGAACAACCCAGAGGTATCAGGATATCAGATAAGCAGACAGGAACAGGGAACAACTTGATAGGAGTCTGGAGCACAGAATACTGAGCATAGATAGAAGGTCTGAACATGATTATATAGGAGAGGGGATGGAGCACATTTCACAGGTGTCCTACCTGTCTCCTTGGATCTCTTTGGAAAAATGCCTACTTACCCTTTAAGAAGCTTCTGTTCTTGCGCATGTGCACCTAGAACATCCAGTTGTAGAGCGGATTTGGCTGATGGGGCTCGGAAGCTGCGGTGCAGCATGTTCCTGTGCAGCGTGGAGAGGAATGGAGGAAATAAGTGTCTGATCGGGTGGGGGTTCCGTGGTCTGGCCAGTCTGGGGTTTCCTACATATACATATTTGCTACCATCTCAATTATAATATATATATATATATATATATATATGTTTAGTGCCAATTCCAAAGTATAATTCAACTTCTCATTTAGACCAAAGGGGGTAAGAGTCTTAAATGAATAGATCCATTCGGATTCCCTATGAAGGAGTAGGAGGTTGTAGTTTCCCTTTCTTGAGTTCCGGATAAGATTTTCAGTGGCCTGAAATTTCAGGTTGTCCATTGCTGTCATGAAAATTGATTAGGTGTCTTGCGAATGGTGTTGATACCGCTGGATTAGTCACTGAATTAATGTGTTGCAATATTGTTGGTATGTTTTCCCAATATATTGGGTACCACAACTACATGTAATCAGATAATTCACTCTGGTAGTGCTGCAATTGATAAAGGCATTCGTCTGAACTACCAAATTTGAGATGTTTTGGTAAATCTAGATGGCAGTATATATTGACACGCTTTGCAGTGACCGCATTTAAAGGTGCCTTTCATTTCACTTAACCCATTAGAAACTGGTTTGGTAGATTGAAGGTGACTATGTACTAGTAGTTCCCTAAGATTTTTTGGCCTTCGTGCTTTGAGTGATGGACGCAAAGGTAAAGAATCTTTTAATTTAGGACTCTGAAGCTAAATCGGACAATATTTTGTAAATATCATTTTGGTCCAACCTGTGTGTCAGTTTGGGAAATTCCTTTGAGGGCTTGCTTTGTTGTAGATTAAATGCCTTATTGATTTTGCTTTCTCTTTGAAAGGCCTTTTTTAGGACTCAGTTTGGATAGCCCAAAGCTTTAAAACTGGATCTCAAAGTTTGACATTCTTGGAGAAATGTAGACTCTTGTAAACAGTTCCTCCTGGCCTAAAATACTGGCCATAAAGGATGGATGCTTTTAGTCTGTGCAGATGATGGCTGTCCCAATGGACAAGTCTGTTAGTGGTGCTGGATTTCCAAAAAAGTTGGGTCTGTACAGATCCATCCTCAGATAAGTTCTTAAGATCAATAAAGACCAACTCTCGTTCATCAATAACATGAGTTCATTTTAAATTGATATCATTATCATTTAGGGTGGTGACAAACTGTTCAAAACTAGATATAGGACCTGCCCACAGGAGCAGTATATCATCTATGTACCAATACCATTTTTGAATATACTTTTGGTAATCACTATAAGTAGGAGATTTGATGACACACTTCTCCCAATGTCCCAAAAATAGCTTTGCATAGCTAGGGGCAAAAGCCATGCCCATTGCTGTACCAGTGACTTGTAAGAATTATTTGTCATCAAAGACAAAGTTATTGTAGGTTAGCACAAACCTCAAGATGGATACAACAAAATCCCTTTGAGGTTGATCAAAAGTTGACTTTTTAAGAAAGTAATTTCAAGCTGATATGCCCTTATCATGAGGTATGTTCAAATAAAGATTCACAACATCTAAACTGACCAGGAAGGTATAAGGGGGAACCAATTTTTCTAAAACCAGTAAGATGTCTGAAGTGTCTTGTAGATGTGGGCACAAGTCCTTAACCATAGGGTGCAATGTTATATCTATGACTCTACTGGCTCGTTCTGTTAAACATCTATTGTCTGATATTATTGGCCTACCAGGAGGATCATGAATGTTCTTATAAACCGTCGGTCGGCAACAAAAGGTTGTGATAGTTGTATTTTGATGTGGCAACAGGTATTTACATTCATTTTGGTTGATGACTCCTTTTTGGAGAGCTGTAGATAGTAAATTGTCCAGTTCCACTTAAAAAAAGTGTAACCCAACCTGGAGGTCTAAAATTAGTTAGAGGTTTGTTTGAGTCTTGTTCAGAAAAAAGATCTTGGTGAGAGTGTATAACATCAAGAGCGAGTTTGCGTCCAAATTAATTTATATCTTTAGACCAGTTAACTTTATTTATTTATTTATGGGGGGGAAGAGGGGGGGAGGGGTGAAACAAAGGATAAACATTTCTCCCACAAGGTCACATGTCAAGATATTTAGAGAACAAACTCAGAGTTGCCTGCACTGTCACTTTAAAGAAGGGTCTCAAATAAGTTGTCTTGAAGTTCATATAGGGCACATTTCATGTGCTGTCATCAAATTATATATCCTTAGGAAAACATTCAGAGTAATTTAGTAAAGCGAGAATACAAGCTTGAATTTCAAATTTCAGGTCAAAATAGCCAAACTGGAAAAAAGTTTTCTATAGTTTGAGTTCAGGTACTGTGACCCTTACATTTTAAATTTACTTTAAATACTTACGTTAGTAAATAAAATCATGGTTGTGTATCTAATATTTTTTCTTACTCAGAAACAGAATCAGATAACAAAAGTGAGCCATTCATCTTACATTTAAAGGCTTTGAAAAGGGATGTGACATTGTAGGTCAACAACTTACATGTCATGTCTGGCTTAATACTTCCAAAGTTCTTGGCTTGTGTAAAAAGTCCCAACGTATGTCAACATAATTAAATTCAGAATGATATGTATTTAAGCAGCTGTTAAACTACATGCAATAGGCAGATGTCAATTTTTATAAACAATAAATTAGATAAGAGCTTTCTAGTACATTTGTATTCATTACTTTACATTTGATCCTAAACAACACCCAAAAAACTAGAGATAAGCAACTTTAGCAACACCATCTCTTCTGGTCTAAACAGAATTATGGAGTGGCGACTGTTGGTGAGCTAGATGACATCTGTGTATACCAATATCGGATAGTGATTATTGAGGACAAAAATATTTTTTAACCTCACATCCATTACACATACTAGTAATATCATGATCTCATAGGATTAGTCTATTTTATAATAAAAATATTAACTTGATGTTTCCTTTATTCTGATGTCTATACCATGTCACAGATAGACAGAACCATATTTCTACTTTGATTACACCAATATCTCTCAAGGAACATCCACTGGTGCTTTGGGGTACACTCAAACGTGGGTTTTCACAGCTATACCCTTGGCTTTAGTGGGGCACCAGTCTCTGGTAGGCCTCTTATAGACAGAATCAATGAGACAGCCACTAGAGGCTTTAGAGGCTGGATTAACCCTATTTTTTTTTTTGAGGATGCTGGGAGAGAAAAGAGGAGAGGATGCTGGGGGAGAGAAGAGGAGAAGATGTTGGGGGTTGGAGGGGAGAGGAAGAGTAGAATCTGGGGTAAAAGAAGAGGAGAATCTGGGGAGAGAAGATGAGAATCTGGGGAGAGAAAGAGGAGAGGAGGAGGAGGAGGAGGAGATGAGGAGGGTAGAAGAGGAGGAGGAGATGCTGGGGGAGAAGAGGAGGAGGAGATGCTGGGGTGAAGGGGAGAGGAAGAGTAGAATCTGGGGGAGAGAAGAGGAGAATCTGAGGAAGAGGAGAATCTATGGGAGAGAAGATGAGAGGATGCTGGGGGAGGAGAGGAGGAGGAGGAGATGCGGGGAGAAGAGGAGAGATGCTGGGGGAGAAGAGGAGGAGGAGATGCTGGGGGATAAGAGAGGAGGAGGAGATGCTTGGGGGGAGTAAAGAGGAGGAGTGAGATGCTCGGGGGAAGAGGAGGTGAGGAGATGCTTGGGGGAGAAGAGAGGAGGAGGAGATGCTGGGGGGGAAGAGGAGGAGGAGATACTGGGGGAGAGGAGGAGGAGATGCTTGGGGAAGAGGAGGAGTGAGATGCTGGGGAGAAGGCTAAGAGGAGGAGGAGATGCTGGGGAGAAGAGAGGAGGAGATGTTAGGGGGGGAAAGGATTAACCCTATTATAAACATAGCAGTTTCTCTGAAACTGCTATGTTTATAAAAAAAAAAAAAAAAGGGTTAATCCTAGAGGGACCTGGCACCCAGACCACTTCATTAAGCTGAAGTGGCCAGGATGCCTAGAGTGGTCCTTTAACGACCTCGGACGTACCTGGTATGTCTGCGCCAAATGATTCACTTACCTGATTGATGGTGGCCTCCCGCCAGCAATCGCGATCCTGGGGTCTACCCGGGAGCCCAGGCAGACCCCCACTGCCCGATTCGCCTCTTTTAAGCAATGTGATCACGTCCGCAGCAAATAGGAGCCCTGGACTTACCTGGACCGGAGATCCATGGTGATCCCAGTTGGTGGGGACTGCCCGAGACCCCAGCAGTCCACCTGTAGCAGCTCCGGCCACCCCGGCCCTTCAGGGCCATGTGGACACAATAGAAATGGAACTGCCAGCAGAGGGACTCTCTGAGCTGTCTGGCAGTCTCCCAGGCAGCTAAAAATAAAATAAAAATTAATAATAATAAATCTTATATATGTATAATATATTATAAAATAATTCAAGCATTTTATATTATACATATATAATGCTCATATATGATTTAATTATAAGTGTCCTTTGAGATAAATAATATACATATATTACATAGTTACATAGCTGAAAAGAGACTTGCGTCCATCAAGTTCAGCCTTCCTCACATATGTTTTTGCTGTTGATCCAAAAGAAGGTGAAAAACCTAGTCTGAAGTGCTTCCAATTTTGCTTCAAACTAGGAAAAAATTCCTTCTTGACCCCAAAATAGCAGTCAGATATCTCCTTGGATCAAGCAGCTATTACCCCACTAATTAGACATTATATCCCTGTATGTTAGGTTTTTGCAAGTATTTATCCAATTGCAGTTTAAACACCTGTATAGACTGACAAAACCACCTCTTCAGGCAGAGAATTCCATATCCTTATTGCGCTTACTGTAAAAAAAAAAACATTTATTAGCCTTAGATGAAATCTCCTTTCTTCCAGCCTAAATGTGTGACCTTGTCTCCTATGAATAGCCCTGTTTATGAATAGATTTCCAGATAAAGGTTTGTACTGGCACCGAATATATTTGTATAAAGTTATCATATCCCCTCTCAGGCGCCGTTTTTCCAAACTAAACAGATTTAAATTTTTTAACCTTTCTTTGTTACTAAAATGCTCCATTCCTTTTATCAATTTTGTAGCTCGTGTCTGCACTTTTTCTAATGTCGTGATATCTTTCTTTAGAACATATGCCCAAAATTGTACAGCATATTCAAGGTGTGGTCTTACCAGCAATGTATAAAGAGGCAAAATTATATTTTCATCTCGAGAATTTATGCCCCTATTTATACATGATAAAACCTTACTGGCCTTCGCAACTGCAGATTGACATTGCATATTGCTGCCTAATTTGTTGTCTATATCAATTCCCAAATCCTTCTTGTGGTTATCCCTAGTTCACTACCATTTAGGGTGTAAATTGCTTGTGCATTCTTAACCCCAAAGTGCGTAACTTTGCATTTCTTACGTTAAATTTAATTTGCCATTTTAGTGCCCAGTCCCCCAAATCCCTCTGCAGCAAGGCAATATCCTGCTCACATTTTATTACTTTACAGTTTTGTGTCATCTGCAAACACCGAAACATGGCTTTTAATGCCCATTTCAAGATCATTTATAAATATGTTAAAAAGAAGCGGTCCCAAAACAGAACCCTGAGGGACACCACTTACCACTTTTGTCCAGCCTGAAAATTTACCATTAATGACAACTCGTTGTACTCTATCCTTAAGCCAATGTTCTACCCAAGAACAAGAATATTCATCTAGACCAATTTCTTTTAGTTTGAAGACTAACTTATTGTGAGGAACCGTATCAAATGCCTTGGCAAAATCCAAGTAGATCATATCCAATGCAACACCCTGATCTATACTTCTACCTACTTCTTCGTAGAATGCAATTAGGTTAGTTTGACATGACCTATGTTTCATAAAACCATGCTGATTATTGCTAATAACAGTTCTTCCCAATGAATTCCTGAATATTATCCCTTAATAGCCTTTCAAATGATTTCCCAGTCACAGAAGTTAAGCTTACAGGTCTATAATTTCCAGGCAAGGATTTTGAACCCTTTTAAAATATAGGAACAACATCTGCCTTCCTCCAATCCTCCGGTACAATACCTGAAACAACATACCTTAAAAAAATTAAAAATACAGAGGTTCACTTATTTCTCCACTTAGCTCCTTAAGTACTAGTGGGTGGATACCATCGGGCCCCGGAGCTTTATTTACATTAATTTTCTTTAATAGCTGTAGCACCTTGTCTTGAGTTATCCAATCACAAGTTATCTGCAAGTTTTTTGCAGCAATCATTTGCATATCTCTTGCCATAGGATCCTCATCAATGTATACTGAAGAAAAATAGTTATTTAAAATTTCTGCCTTTTCCTGGTCTTCATTAACAAACAGACCCATCTCTGTTTCCAGTGTACCTACACTTTCATTTTTTGTTTTTTTAGAATTGATGTACTTGAAAAGATTTTTAGGCTTGGTTTTGCATTCTTTGGCTATCAATTTCTCATTTTCTAGTTTAGCCACTTTAATTGCCTTTTTGCAAGTATTATTGGCTTCCTTATATCTTATATAGGATGCCTCTGATTTGTCCGATTTAAATGCTTTAAATGCCCTTTTCTTATTTTTAATCTCTTGCTTTACTTCTCTACTAAGCCACATTGGTTTCAATTTGTTTCTTTGATATTATTTTATTACCCAATGGTACATACTGAGAAATGTACCTTTTTAATATTTGATTGAATAGTTTTCATTTTACCTCAGTGTTTTTATCACTAAGGAGTTTATGCCAGTCGATATGTTGTAGAGCTGCCCTAATCTTATTGAAGTTGTCTTTTTTAATATTAAACTGTTTAGTAGACCCCACGTGGATTTGCTTTTTTGAGTTTATTTCAAAAGTTAAAAAATATATCTCAAAATACACTTATAAAATGAAATCATATACATGCATTTTATATGTATATTATAAAATGCTTAAATTTTATACATATATAGTAAATAAAAGTGTGTATATATATATATATATATATATATATATATATATAAACACACACACACACACACACACAGCGTAAAGATAGCACTTACAGGACTCAAAATATTTAAAGTAAAACAACTATGTCCATAGTATACTGCCTGGGTTTGCGTATAGGTCTACGGCGTCTTGCAAATCTATAGCTGTCTGTTAAGACACCTCCAGTGTCTTTAGGCAAAACCGCCGTTTAGTAGACCTTCCCCGTCTGCAGTAACAGTAACTCCGTTCGCCTAACCTGTAGTACACGAACCAAATGCAGGGGAAGCGGCAATCTCCCGACCGGGATCCGTGAACGGCTCCAAACTCCCGAACGGCAATACACGAACTGCTGCTAGCCACCGAACAACAATATCCACCAAGCGTGAAGAAGAAATCCCCCCAATAACGAGACAGAAGCTCCGCATTGAGGGTCAAACAGGATCTCGCTTTACTGTGCGCTACCTGCCCGTATTTATGCAGGTCTCCCACTTGGTGGACACTCCCCTAGGGGACCAAATGGGAAACTTAAATGACAGACCAATATGGGGACATTCCAGACACACAGTCACAGATTTTACCCACAGTGCATTATGATTCCCTCCCCTCTGCCCTGGAGATAATTACCAAGTAACTCAATTATCTCCCGGGCAGAGCCAGTCGCCATTTTAAATATAAAATCATAAAAGACATAAAAATGCATAACTTTCAAATAACCAAACATTTCCCATTCGTATCACATATCCCCAGATAGCCTGGATCTGAGTGCATATTATTAGCGAATAGCGCTCAGATCCCACACACATAGTTCAATCGCCATGGAGTCAAAGTTCTTACAGTCTTTCGGTATACGAATGACTCCATGGGAAGGCTATCTGGGTTAAGTCTTTTCGTATGCTCCAAACCTCCCGAACGGCTTGTATTTGTATGCTTTCGTGGAGACAGCCAGGCGTTCCGTTGTTTCAGCGGTGTTCGGCAGAAAAAGTGTCAGTTTTTAGTTCCATAGAAATAGAGCCAAACACCGCTGGGCTTTTGCGTGGTTTAAAATGGCCACTGCCTCGTGGTCGACATACGAACGACGACCACGCTGAATTTGGTTTAATTGAGAAGTGTCTGCGGTTAACCACAACGTTCTAATTGGGATCAATAGGTTAACCAGCAGCACACTTCTCTCCTGGGTGGCCGTCCATTCGGCAGGTTTGTTCGGGAAAAAGAGTCATTCGAATGGCTGGGCTATAGAAAACAGCCATTCATACGAACAGGATACAAACAGACGAATGCAACTAAAATAAGCAGACAGATGGTTCTGTCACACTGTCGTTCCTTCCACTCAGTGATGTTAAAAGCCTCTTGGACATTGTACTTTCTCAAAATTATTTTAGATTCAAGACATCTTGGTATTGTCAAATTTCAGGTACATCTATGGGTGCAGCGATGGCACCTATGTACGCCAATGAGTACATGTACCAATTTGAGAAAATGCATATTCTGGAACCATACAAAGACAAGATTTTGGCGTACTCACGTTACATTGATAATATTTTTATGGTGATTAACGGTACTACCATGGATGTAGAACAAATGATCATAAACATAAATAGGGCCACCTAGAATATTGAACTCACAATGACCATGGATCCCCAACAAGTCAACTTGGACGTACGAGTCTACAGAGAAGGCTGTACATTAGCTCAGACTCTCTTTTCCAAGCCCACTGATAGGAACATCTTATTGCATGCAACCAGTTTCCATCCAAGGGCACTTAGGGAGTCCCTACCCTACTCACCGTATTTACGTGTGTTTAGGAACAATTCTAATCAAGATAATGCACTGGCACAAATTGACAAGATGTGGGATAAATTCATACAAAGGGGGTATAAGGAAAACATACTCCTAAAATCCCTACAGAGATGTCAAAATGAATCAGCAGATAAAGTACCCGTCCAACCCCATGGGCTTAATGAGAAATATTTGCTGTCGATATTTCTATGATTTAATTGCTATTTTGTTTGAGCCGTTCCTTGGTGTTCCAATTTTGTAACATGGTTTTAATTGAGAGTTGGCAAAACGTAAGGGATGAACATCTCTTGCTATTAATTCTGTGGACTGATTGGATAGGGATAATTACTAATTTATTTATGACTTATGGTTTATGAATGGTTATATGACACCCTGGTCACCCTTTGAGAGTGCTCACCCTGGGGGATAGGCATCTCTGTCTTTCCAGGTTGTGTGTTCATCTATATTCCCACAATATCCCTTATTCAAGCATTGGGCTCTATGTTGCTAACAGCTGTTGTTGGCAGTTTATTTTTGATTCATTATATTTATTTTTGATCCATTATGTTGCTATTTGCCTCCACTACATTGGATGGCTAGGTCTGTTTTGGTTGCCGTATAATGTGCGATCTAGCGTTGCCGGAGACACGTGATTATCTTGGTGATTTGGGTCTATCTATCCTCCTGTGGTATGTGGTTCTCCCTTTACCACCATTATTCCAGGTACTTTGGTATTTTATTACAGAATATTGAGTTTTACATTGGTTGGCTCAGTCCAATGTATAGTCACAGTAATTGTCTATGGTGCCACTCTGAAGTACACACAGGCAAACTCCAGACCCTTATCTGCATAGCTAGGACTGTACCCTGGATTTGCACAGTATGCATTATCTGTGATCATAACAGTCAGTTTTGCATATAGCCTCTTGGGTGAGGGGATTGCAGTTTTTGGATATGATTCTGTTTTCACAGCAATGCAACAATGCCTTGCTGTGCATTCGTCAATATGTCAATTCATGTTATGGTATTGGGACTAGTGAACTATACAATGCATGACAGGGTCAGTATATACATTTATTTTTCATACTAGGTAATTCAAACTCCCCTCTCTGGTTGGTTACTACCCTATTAAGCACTGACATTGTTTTGATCGAGGTCAGGTGATACTTGAAGATACTTATTACGAATTCAGCAACTGGTGCAAGACTCTGAACTTACAGTACTTATTTGCACTCTATGGGTCTTTCTATTCTCCTTGCATGTCCTCCCAGTGTTTTCTATGTTAATAGCTCTAGATATCACTCTCCTAAATGTGTGGAAGTAGTGGTATTTGGCTGCTCGGCAAGACAATTATGTAGAGTAATTCTTTTTGGTTTCCTAGTAGTCCCTGGGAGGACTGGATACTTAAGGTATTTTTGGAAATGACATCCCACTCCTTGTCAATACAGTTTGCAGCAATCAGCAGATTTTCCCCACTGTCTATGATTTATTAAGGCTGGTTTAGCCCCCAGCCTTTTCTATGTTTTGATTGGTTTTATCATTATATTTTAGCTTTTGGTGTCTCTGTGATAGCAAGCCGCTTAGATTACAGTTTATGAGTAAAGAGCCGATTGTTTTGTTATACAGCTCGTTACTTTGTAGCTTGAGCTCTCTGTGCTGGGGTAATACCAGCACGGACACGGTGTCTGGTTACTATAGTTATGACCAGAGCAATGTCATGATACTACACGTGGTGACGTCATCGGGGTAATACAGTAACCCGTGCATGCTCCAGGAATGGCGGCCATAGAGAGCACCTTCTGTGTTATTGGGTAAGTGTAAAGTGATGATGGGTATATAAGATTGTTTTGTAAGATGTTATGTTATCCTGATGAAAGTTTGGGTTACAAACTGAAACGTCGATCTCTTAACTATGGACATTAAAAGTTAAGTTTTACTTTAAATATTTCGAGTCCTGAGAGTGCTATCTTTACACTGTTTGTACATTTTTTGCAGATAAGCACCGGGCAATGACACTAGTAAGTTGGAGTGCAATTCTAATATATATACACACACTATATATATATATATATATATATATATATATACATACATATACATATATACACACACACACACACACACACACACACACACACACACACACATATATATATATACACACACACACACACACATATATATATATATATATATACACACACACACAAACACACACACACACACATATATATATATACACACACACACACACACACAGACACACAGCTCAAAAAAATAAAGTGAACACTTAAACAACACAATGTAACTCCAAGTCAGTCACACTTCTGTGAAATCAAACTGTCCACTTAGGAAGCAACACTGAGTGACAATCAATTTCACATGCTGTTGTGCAAATGGGATAGACAACAGGTGGAAATTATAGGCACTTAGCAAGACACCCCCAATAAAGGAGTGGTTCTGCAGATGGTGACCACAGACCACTTCTCAGTTCCTATGCTTCCTGGCTGATGTTTTGGACACTTTTGAATGCTGGCGGTGCATTCACTCTAGTGGTAGCATGAGACGTAGTCTACAACCCACACAAGTGGCTCAGGTAGTGCAGCTCACCCAGGATGGCACATCAATGCGAGCTGTGGCAAGGTGGTTTGCTGTGTCTGTCAGCGTAGTGTCCAGAGCATGGAGACGCTACCAGGAGACAGGCCAGTACATCAGGAGACGTGGAAGAGGTCGTAGGAGGTCAACACCCCAGCAGCAGGACCGCTACCTCTGCCTTTGTGCAAGGAGGAACAGGAGGAGTACTGCCAGAGTCCTGTAAAATGACTTCCAGCAGGCCACAAATGTGCATGTGTCTGCTCAAATGGTCAGAAACAGACTCCATGAGGGTGGTATGAGGGCCCGACGTCCACAGGTGGGGGTTGTGCTTACAGCCCAACACCGTGCAAGACGTTTGGCATTTGCCAGAGAACACCAAGATTGGCAAATTCGCCACTGGGGCCCTGTGCTCTTCACAGATGAAAGCAGGTTCACACTGAGCACATGTGACAGACGTGAAAGAGTCTGGAGATGCCATGGAGAACGTTCTCCTGCCTGCAGCATCCTCCAGCATGACTGGTTTGGCAGTGGGTCAGTAATGGTGTGGGGTGGCATTTCTTTGGGGGCCACATAGCCCTCCATGTGCTCGCCAGAGGTTCCAAAACACCATAAAACCTGTACATGGGGGGTATTGTTATACTTGGGAGACTTCACTGAACACATATATGAGTGTTTAACCGTAAAACGTATCAATATGATGAAATCCCCAGTAAAAGTGTAGTTTTTGTGTAAAAAAAAAAAAATGCAAAAAACAAATATGAATGTTAATTTTGGCAAGCGTTTGTGGCTAATTGGCTACTACAAATGACTGGACATACCACATTTACCTAAGTTGTCTACTTTTTCAAATGGTATGTCATGGTGGGGTTAAGTTTAATTTCTGGGCTGCCATACTGTTTCAAAGGCAATATAGCCAATCTGGCAAATAGCAATTTACAAAAACAGAAATTGGCAAATCTTATGTTTGAACCTGTAACTTTCCAAATCACCATATAACCTGTACTTCAGGGGTACTGTTGTACTCATGAGACATTACGCTACACAAATATGAGTGGTTTAGAGCAGTAAAATGTATTATACTGATAATATCATCAGTGAAATGGCAGTTTATGTGTGAAAAATGCAAAAAAAAACTAATATAAACGCAAATTTTGGCCATGTTTGTGACTAAGTGGCTACTAAAAAAGACTGGACATAACCCATTTTGAATACCGTGGGTTGTCTACTTTTACAAATGGTATGCCATGATGAGGTTAATTTTAATTCCTGGGCTTCCACACGGTCTCAAAGGCAACATAGGCCAAGCAAACCAATCTGGCAAATTTCAATGTGCAAACATGGAAAAGGGGTAAGCTCTACATTTGACACCTGTGAGTTTGCAAAAACCCATAAAACCTGTACATTGGGGGTACTGTTGTACCAAGGAGATGTTGCTGATCAACATAATGGGGTGTTCTTTGTCAGTAACACATAATAGGAACTGAGAATGTGAGAGAAAAATAACAAAAAAATGACTACCCAAAAGTTTGAAAAAGACTGGTGGTAGAAATAGTACATGGAAAGTGTTAAAATACCTCCATTTGAAATACCCTAGGGTGCCTACTTTTCAAAAATATATGGTTAGATGGGGTAAATTACACTGGCCAGCTACTTGTATGTATTGCCCTATAACTTGGAAAAGAAAAACTAAGAACATGTTCACATTGGGTATTTCTAAACTCAGGACAAAATGTAGAAACTATTTAGCACGGGTGTTTTTTGGCAGTTGTAGATGCGTAACAGATTAAGGGGTCAAAGTTAGAAAAAGTGTGATTTTAAAAAAAACATTTTTTCATCATATGTTATCATTTTTTTATAGATAATTCTATGATATAATGAAAATAATGGTATCTTTAGAAAGACCCTTTAATGGCGAGAATAACGGTATATGATATGGGTGGGTACAGTAAGTGAGTAAGAGGAAATTTACAGCTAAACACAAACACTGCAGAAATTTAAAAACAGCTCTTGTCCTTAACAGTAAGAAAATTGAAAAACAGTCTCGTCACTAAGGGGTTGAAGCAGTGTTAATTTGGTGGCAACTAGTTTTAGTCATACTCTTTTGACTAAAAAGCCATTTTAGTTTTAGTCTTATTTTAGTCATCTGAATTGTTTTAGTCTAGTTTTAGTCAACTAAATCTCCAGTAGATTTTAGTCGACATAACTAAAATCTAATGGGTTTAGTTAAAACCTCTGTCTCTTTTGCCCCTTCACCAGCCCCTCTGTGTCTCCTTTTATCCTCCCAACCCCTCAAGGTGTATCTTTGCCCTTTCCACAGCCCCCCGTGCAGTGTTAAATTTTAGCGTCAAATTTCAATTTAGTTTTAGTCATAGTCTTTTGACTAAAATGCCATATTAGTTTTAGTTAAATTTTAGTCATCTTAATTGTTTTAGTTTTGGTCTAGTTTTAGTCGACTAAATCTCAAAAATTGTTAGTCTGCAAAATTAACACTGGTTTAAAGACTATGAGTTATATTACTGTTATTCATTTAGACACAGCAACAATATGGAGCTCTGAAAAAAAAAGAGAGACAGTAGCATAAAAAACAGGAACAGAGGGATTTGGGTTTAAATATGGAATACCCTTCCTAACATTTGGGGGGTATGATCAGGGCTCGAGTCCTGCAGGAACGCATGGGAACGGCGTTCCTGCACTTTTTCCAAAGCAGGAACGCCGTTCCCGTTACCTGTCCTGCAGGACCGGCCCTGCTACCTGCACAGAGGGGCCATCACACGCTGTGTTCCCTCTCCAGCTATAACTCTCGCAAGACCCGTGGCTGTTACCATGGCAACGCTCCGCACAGGCGAGTCTCGCGAGAGTTAGAGCTGGAGAGGGAACACAGCGTGTGATGGCTCCTCTGTGCAGCGGCTGGCTCCCTCCACCGGACCACCAGGCGATCTCGCCCCTCCCTGACAAGGTAAGAAGCAGGGAGGGGGGAATAAAAAAAAAATATATACATACACATCATCCAGCACTCACACACCCATCATCCAGCACACACACATCATCCAGCACTCCCACACCCATCATCCATCACACACACATCTTCCAGCACTCACACACACACACCCATCATCCAGCACACACACATCATCCAGCACTCACACACACACACACATCATCCAGCACACACACATCATCCAGCACTCACACACACACACCCACCATCCAGCACACAAACATCATCCAGCACTCACACACACCCATCATCCAGCACACACACACACACACCCATCATCCAGCACATCATTTTCATTTTCCACACACCCATCATCCAGCACTCACACACCCATCATCCAGCACTCACACATCATCCAGCACTCACACATCATCCAGCACACACACACACCCATCATCCAGCACACACACACACCTATCATCCAGCACACACACACACCCATCATCCAGCACACACACCCATCATCCAGCACGCACACACCCACCCATCATCCAGCACGCACACACCCACCCATCATCCAGCACGCACACACCCACACATCATCCAGCACGCACACACACGTCATCCAGCACGCACACACACGTCATCCAGCGCGCACACACCCACCTATCATCCAGCACACACACACCCACCTATCATCCAGCACACACACACCCACCTATCATCCAGCACTCACACACCCACATCATCCAGCACTCACACACCCACATCATCCAGCACTCACACACCCACATCATCCAGCACTCACACACCCACATCATCCAGCACTCGCACACCCACATCATCCAGCACTCGCACACCCACATCATCCAGCACTCGCACACCCACATCATCCAGCACACGCACACCCACATCATCCAGCACACGCACACCCACATCATCCAGCACACGCACACCCACATCATCCAGCACACGCACACGCACACGCACACCCACATCATCCAGCACACGCACACGCACACCCACATCATCCAGCACACGCACCCACATCATCCAGCACTCACACACGCACACACTGCATTCATTATACACACTGCATTCATTATACACACTCTGCATTCACTACAAACACACTACATTCATTATACACACCCTGCACTGCACTATATGCATAGGAGTGTAATTTTTTTTTTTTTAAAGGGGGGGGGACGGGGGACGGCGGGAATCTTGGGTGAGTTCCCACACTTTTTTCCCCAGGACTTGACCCCTGAATTTGCCCCTAAAAAGAGAAATCTTGATATGAAAAGCTATTAAACACTTCAGGTTAATGGCTGTACAAAGAGCAATTTCAGCAATTTGTCATTTTGGTAGGTAAGCCCAAATACTTGAACCACTCTCTTCAAATGTATTCCAGAGTGTACAAGTATCCCCAGAGCATCATGGGAAGATATGTTGGATGCAGAAGGGTTCTGAAAGAAAGTGTCTTCTGATGCACTTCTAACCCTTAAAATATATTTACTAGGGTGAGGAGCAAGGAAGTGACCGTTCACTATGACTTTACTCCACTGCCAGTTAAAGCGTATTTTACCTGTTTCCCCAGTAATGGAGCAAATGGTTTAGCACTGGTTTGCGCCTTTTACCAGGGTTCCCGAATGGCTCCATTGCTGCCTGGAGGTCCAGTGACACGCTTCTGATTACTTCAGAGCTGCAGAAGCTGCAATCAACATTTATTGGCTGTGAATGTCTGCTGACTGCTCTCTGCCAATGACTGTTATTTCTGTGCAATGAATGTTGCAGAATTGACATTAGCCAGCCAGAGTCTCTAATTACAGGCTGGCTGACACCTGATGATGCTGCTAGAGATGAAGACTTTTTGAGTTTTCAGGTAAAAAAGAAATAAGACCTCAAATTGTGTTAAAACAATTTCTTGGCATTAGGACATTCCATGCCGTCATGATTTAGATGGACATAGCGGGCCAAATGGTGTTTCCTTTTAGTGATGTCATTGAAACATTACTCCAACCAAAATTGTTTTATTGAAAAATGTTTTTTTGGTTTTTTTTTGAGTAACCCTAGCTGGCAAGTGTTCCTACGCAAAAGGAAGACTTGCTATCCCTCACAAAGACAAAGTTCCCTCTACAGCCCAATTTTCCTTCAGAGACATCACTTTTGGTTGTAGACTTGCCAGCATGCTATATGTGCTGACAGACTCCAAATTTGCACAGAATTCACATTAGCCAGCCTGGAACTCTCATTCCGAGCTGGCTAATGCTCGGCATACATGTATCCAAACACATTAGCCTAAAATTAAATACTCCAAGCACAATGACCATGTCAGTGCCTTGAAATTCGTAAAGGATCTTTTTTGGCAAGACTCCTAAAGTCATTAAAGCCCCCTTTGAGGTTATTTGAATGATGAGGCACAGTGTAAACCTGTTACATTTCCATACTGTAATTTGCATATTCTGTAGGAGTTGATGGAACTATAGGTTTCACAAAGATACATTAATTTGCCATTTACAGACTTTTGCATTTTAAACCATTGTGGGTTTCTTCCTTCCACCATGCATTAGACTTTATTTAGTTATTTTTTTATGACCTTGCAAGCTGATAATACTGCTTGCCTCCACATTTTCTGTGTATCAATCACTCCTGTTTCCTGCACACAAACATCTAACATATTTTATTGCTTCATTAACCTATGTTGCTTTTCTGCTTATTGGCTTTCAGGGATGCTTCAGGTAAACACTGATTATCACAAATATATTAGAAGAACACTCAAACCACAAAAATATATGAACACTTTAATCTTGCAATGTTCCCATTGTTTATTTTTTACACCTCAAAATGATGCCTATTAAAGGGACACTCCAGGCAGCCCTTTTTACTCTCCTCGTTCCAGCGCTGGGAGCCTCGTGACGCCGCGCCCCCTTTTTTGTCAAAATGACAAAATAGGCGGGCGCGAGCAGGGAGCAATCAGACGCTTTCATTTGGAAGCGTCATTGCTCCCTTGTGCGCATGCGGGGCTTCACCGCACATGCTTCAAAAGGCTGGCATTCATGCTGCCCTATGAAGTCCTGACTGACTGCTCAGCTCGCGGTCTTTGCCCGCCCCTTCTCCTCTTCTGACAGGCAGGAGAGAGAAGGGGCGCACACAGTTCCTTCTCTCTCCTGCACACGTCAGATGTATTTTAATACGTCTGACGTGTACATGGCCTTTTTAGGGCCGTACATGATAGGAAGTCCCTCTGGTAGCCGTCTGAGTGACGGCCACTGGAGGTATTCCTATCAATGTAAACACTGTATTTTCTCTGAAAATAGTGTTTACATTAGATTGCCTACAGGGAGCTATAGATCTCACCTTAACAAATACATTAAGCTGTAGTTGTTCAGGTGTCTATAGTGTCCCTTTAACCCCTTAAGGACCTAACTTCTGGAATAAAAGGGAATCATGACATGTCACACATGTCATGTGTCCTTAAGGGGGTAATGTAAATCTTGCCTATAATCCAGTGTTGGACAGTTTTTCCCTCTACAGTGTCTGCTCCTCTTCCAATTGAGTCCTTTATGACTTTTGACTTTTATGACTTTTGTGCAATCC
>OW240916.1:74532882-74546137 GCA_933207985.1 Pelobates cultripes | reverse complement strand
ATGAGGTAAAGGGAGCTGTAGGGCATCACAACTCATTAGGTTTATATAATACACTCAAGCTAGACCTAAAAGGTCTAAAATACACCTACATAATAAATGAACAAGAAGAAAATATTGTCTACCAAAGTGGGGATATGATCCACCTTAGACGACAAGTGACAGGGGGTGCCATGCACTAGGTGCTACCTTTTGGCTGTTGGAAATGGCTGAGGTGCTGGTCACCAAGGTGTTGCTAGATATACCCCCAATAAAAAGTATAGATTTCAATATAAATTTATACTTTTATATATTAACGTAGTTACACCCTACTGGATTTTTAAGCAAACAAAAGGTGCTGTTACTTCCTAGCTTGGTTAACTAATTGGAGCTAAATTTAAGAGGTAGCAATTGCTCAAGGCACCTGCCTTGCAAAGACTTCCCATTAAGCTGCATTAGGAAGTCTGTGATTGGACAACCACAGAAAGTCTGGGCTGGGTTAGAAGAGGAGGACTTGCACAGACAGCAGACAAGAGAACTAAGTTTTGCAAGCTGGTTTATATATATATATATCCCCAATGAAAAATTGTGTAATTTCATTTGGGGTATATCTACTAAAGAGCGATTTTTATTTCTTTTGAATTTGGGAAGTGGAGTGTCCCTTTAACCCCTTAAGGACAAAACTTCTGGAATAAAAGGGAACAATGACATGTCACACATGTAATGTGTCCTTAAGGGGTTAAATACATGCATGTTTCCATTGGGAATATATCTTCTAAACAGTTATTTAAATGTTATTTTGTTTAGTATTAGGTCAGTGGAGTGTCCCTTCAAAGTGTCCATTTGAAATATTGTGAGGAATGCTTACACATATGTCAAAAACTGTTTTGATTGATATGAGCAAACCATTATAAACACTTACGCATATCAAAAAGTTGAAGGCATATGAGCCCAAAAGAACATTGTACATGTCCAATATACCCTCACTGTGGGGTATCACAATGTATAGACTTCTAACAGCAAAAGTGTGTCCACTAACTCAGCTTCATATATATTAAAAATTTAGTGAAAGGAACCACCATTTAGCCCTTCTGGCTCCCCCTTGCCTCCCTAATTTTATGGCAAGACAGGAGGCTTCATATTTGCTTATCTTTCTTTACTGTAACTCCCAGCAGCAAAGAAATGGTTAACAATGTTGTATGGAAAAATCAACCAATCATAACATATCTCAACTACAATATAGTGTCATCAGACTCCTCCCACTTCCTCTTTCTTTGCTGCTTGCCTCCCAGGTGAGTCTGCTCCAATTACATTGCCTCTCTAATTTAGGTTTATATGTCTTTATTTGTATTTTGTGCTCTACTTCACCTCAGGAAACTTGTTAGTATTTAATACCCTTTGATTTATTATTTATATATTTTCTCATTATCTATATATTTATAAGTTGGTATTGTCCCTTTCATTTTTTTTTTGTGCACTTGTGATTTTAGCCCTTTCCTTATTCTGTTGGCTTTTATTTTATGAACTGGCCTTTAAATTCGCTGCCGCTCCGTTTGCATTAAAACGGAGCGCTCTGCTAATTCGTTGTGGTTTTCAATCAGCTGGCCGCGGCTCTCCTCAGAAGTAGAGCCGCGGCCCATTCTCGCCATTCACCTCAGCCGCGGACTCCATTTCCCATGAGCCCGCGGCTGCCGACTTCCCGCCTTTCTCTTTCTCCCACCCATTCGCGTCTGCCTTCACAGTTTTTTTCCCGCCTTTTTACTAACGGCGATATCGCGGCGGCCATCTTTCGCTGCCTCAGTGTCCCTCCAACGGATCTTGCACTCTTTAGCAGGCACATAGGAGTTTCTTCAGACTGAATAACCTCTTGCTTGGCTTGTGACAGGTAGGTTTACTGCCTGCTGCCTCCATCTCCTATTTTTATGAGCATTTATTTTACACACGATCAGTATACTGATCTCTCTCTCATCTGCTTCTTGCAGGTTTGCTCTACAGGACCAGTCTGCTGTCTTTTTGGGTGAGCCCCTCTCCCTGTTTATTGCCTGATTATTAGTGTGGTTGATTTTGTATTTTAATATATTTTGCCAAACTTTGTGTGGCTGAGCGTTTCTTCTTTTTTCACTGTTGTGGGTGAACCCCACTTGTATATTATACACTCAAACTGTGTACATAACACACTACTGTGTGAAATACCTGTGTGGCTGACACCATCTACAGAACACACTACTGTGTGACATAGCTGTGGCTGACACCACCTACAGAACACACTACTGTGTGACATAGCTGTGGCTGACACCACCTACAGAACACACTACTGTGTGAAATAGCTGTGTGGCTGACTCCCACCTGATTTATTTTGTGGGTGACACCCATTTCTCTCTGTACATATTTTATATATATATATATATATATATATATATTTATAATTGCTTTTCCTAGTGGGTGATCCCCACCTCATTGATTGTACAATATCTTCATATTGTCCCTAACTGCCCAATAGGGTGACCCCCTATCAACTGCTTCTTCAATCATACTTTGCTGTGCCAAGCATTTGTGGGCGAACCCCACTGTTTTGACGTCTCGTGGGTGACCCCCCACCTGTCATATATTGTAATTGAGTGGCCTCATCTTAATTTGGAAACCATTTACTTCTCTAAGAAACACATTATGTCAGACCGCCAAGACCCTGCCATCTCTGCCGAACTTAAGGAATGGCTTTTCTCCACTATAGCGGAGTCCATTCCTAAGGCTCTGGCAGCCTACCATGAACGTAACACAGAGGTACACCCCTCTACACAACAACCCTCTGATTCTGAGGACTTCCATGTCTCCGACCAAGATAACGCCCCGCGCAAGAGACCCTGGAAAGGGAATAGCGCTACTGCGGGCAAGGGCAAAGCTCCTGCTAAGGTCATTAAACATTCTAACCCATACGTTACGCAGGATGCTGCAGACCCTCTAGAGGGTTCTACTTCACGTTTGTCTGGCCATATTTTAAGTGACTATGACCCCAATTACTCTGATGAGGATCCCATGGTGAATGCGCCCCAGGATTCCTCAACATCGGAGTTCGTGAAAGAAACTTTCCTAGGTCAGGATCCCAAGAGTAAGGTGCCTGACTCAGACACCCTCCTGGATGCCTCAGGCCTTCCCCTTTTTGACCCAAGGGTGATCCGTCATCCGCGTTCAGCAGAATGGGCTCCCACAGATCATATTGCTAATTTCTGTAAGCTGTGGCTTCGCAAGCCCCTCGAAAAAGAAATAAGAAACAAATTAAGGGCTGAATGCCCAAGACCTACTATCCCAGGCAAAGTTGCCTCTACCCCTGAATTCGACCCCATGCTGGTCACTTATTTGACGAAATCTGGTAAAGACCCTCGTAAGGGTATTGAGCAGGGTTTGAAAGCGACCCAAGACAAATTATTAGACATTTCAGGTCCTATTATTCAAATATTTATACTCGCAGATGAGGCACTCACCAGCGGTGAACTAGATCCGCACATTATTAGAGAATGGGCGCAGAGAGCCCTATGCTTACTAGGCAACGCCAATGTGGCTATTTCAATTGAGAGACGCAAAGCAGCACTTTACAAAATCGATGCCAAATTAGTAGACTTGAGTACTAAAGAACTAGGCCCAGAGGCCGATGGTCTTCTATTTGGTAACAGTTTCATGCGAGACCTCTCCAAGCATGTCTCAGTTTTTACCACACTCAATAAAGCCCAGTCCTCCCTACGTAGGGTGTTCCGCTCCAATACTCAAAATCGTTTTTCTGGGAGAGCTGGTCCCTCAAGGGGCCGAGCTACCAGTAGAGCAGCCTTTAAAGGCTACAGGCCCCGACCCACAGAGTATTGGTCCACAGGATATTCACGACCCTACCACAGATAGCTGTTCAGCACCAGAGGCTCGATTCGAGGACGTGGCTCTGCATCCCTGCGCGGACGCACTGCTTCAGGTAATGGACCTTGCTTATTTGAAAAATGTACCAATCGCAGGTCGATTAACTTTCTTTTTCCAACAGTGGAAGCTTCTTTCTCAGGATCTTTGGATCCTTCATACAGTCACAGGTTTCAAAATAGATTTTTTCACACACCCAGTTCAATACTCTCCTCCGACACCCTTAGAGATGTCAAAAGCAGACACTCTAACCTTGAACACAGAACTGAACAAATTGGTACACAAAGGGGCGATCGAACCTTCGCCTTTCCCTTGCACCTTCCTCAGCAACATATTTCTTGTTCGGAAAAAAACGGGAGATCACCGTCCCTTTATCAACCTCAAGGCATTGAATCTCTTTATCACGTACCGTCATTTCAAGATGGAAGGTATCCATCTTCTCAGAGACTTGCTCTGCGTGGGAGACTGGTTCTCCAGATTCGACCTCAAAGATGCTTATCTGACGGCCCCTATCGCACCAAGTCACTGTGCCTTCCTCCAATTCCGGTGGCAAGGTGAAATTTGGCAGTTCACCTGCCTCCCTTTCGGACTTTGCTCTGCCCCTTGGTGTTTCACCAAGTTAATGAAACAGGTCATGGCGCTCCTTCGTTCTCAGGGCATACGTTCCATTATATATTTGGACGATATCCTGATCATGGCCCAGGACCAACAATTACTTCGCAAACACACACACATGACCTCTGCCCTCCTTCAAAACCTGGGTTTTGTCATAAATTACCAGAAATCAGATCTGGTACCTTCTCAGATAGTCCAGTTTCTGGGTTTTCAGATAGATTCAGTTCAAGCAACTCTACAGTTACCCTACCCCAAAATCAAAAACATAAAACGAGAGATTCAAAAATTACTCAGGTCACAGCGACCTCGGCTCCACGACCTTTCACACGTTCTGGGTCTCCTATCCGCATCAATTCAGGCTATTTTTCCAGGGCCCTTGCACTACAGAGCAATGCAACGGCTGAAAACTTCCTATTTACATCGCTCGACCTCTTACGATCAATTAATTTCCCTAACGGACGAAGTTCTCATCGAACTTCACTGGTGGCTTCGCAATATGGAAGCCTGGAATGGGAAAGCGATTTTCGGATCTCAACCAGATTTTATTCTGGAATCCGATGCCAGCCTACTCGGTTGGGGTGCTACTTGCGCCCAAACATACACAGGGGGTCTCTGGTCCCCATAAGAACAGGCACTTCACATAAATTGTCTCGAGCTCATTGCCGGATCCTTCGCGATCCGCAGCTTTGCCAAAGAAGCCTCCAACTGCTCTCTGGTACTTCGGATGGACAACATCTCCGCAGTACGGTACGTAAATCGACTCGGAGGGTCCAAATCGAAACTACTGTCAGACCTCACCAAGGATCTGTATCAGTTCTGCTTAGACAGGAATCTATCCATTTGAGCAGAATATCTCCCAGGACCCGACAACTTAGTCGCGGATTGGTTTTCACGTCACTGGAGGGATGCCAGCGACTGGCAATTAGATCCTCTCCTATTCCACCACATTCACCTATTGCGGGGACCGCTCACTCTCGACCTCTTCGCGTCTCGGCTGAATCGTCAGACAGACGATTTTTTTTCCAGCTGGTTACCAGACCCTCTATCTCTAGGTGTCAACGCCTTTCTCCAACCTTGGCCACGGAGCGGAGCCTATGCCTTCCCTCTTTTCTCAATGATTCAACGTACCCTCCACCAGGTCAAATCACAGGGGGTCAGGATTGTGATAGTTACCCCTCTATGGCGGGCCCAGACGTGGTTCCCCACTCTTCTGGAACTTTCCACAGATTATCCCATCATCCTACCTCGCTCACATCGGGTCCTCAAGAACTCAACGGGCGACTACCACCCGCTCACCCTACAGGGCCACCTTCAATTAGTGGCCTGGACAGTTTCAGGGGTGCTTGGCATGTCGCAGGACTTTCAAGCACTGCTCAAACTCTCCTGTGGGATTCATGGGCTCCAGGGACCAGGCGAACCTATCTCACCGCATGGCGAGTTTGGGTCAGCTGGTGTCTGGAGAGGGATTTCGATCCCGTTTCAGCATCTCTCTCATCCATTCAAAATTTTCTATCATCACTTTTTCGATCAGGGTAAATCATACCGGTCGATTAATATTTTTCGTTCCGCCATTTCGGCGGGCCATGACCCTATTGATAATTTCTTAGTTGGAAAACACCCTTCTGTGTGCAGACTTTTACGAGGCATTCGTTTGACAAGGCCACCCTCTGCCAAATATTCTGGGTTCTGGGATATATCTCGAGTCTTCGCACTGTTAGAGTCCTGGCCCCCTAACGAATCGTCCTGGCCCTTCGACAACTCTCTGCAAAACTAGCCCTGCTACTGTGCCTGGTGTCCTTCCGCAGAGTTTCTGACGTTCAAGTTTTCGATTCACACGCTGTCTCCTTCGCACCGGAAGGTGTCCGATTTACAATCACTAGGCGCACTAAGACGAACTCATAGTCTGTTTTTTACCCGTACTTTCCCGACCGGCCAGCCCTCTGTGTGGCTCTATGTACCCTTGGTTACACGGAGGCAACTGCCACCCTACGTTCCCCTACCGTGCCCCTTTTCATCTCTTACGTCAGACCTCACAAACCGGTCTCTTCCCCCACTATCGCTCGCTGGATAAGATGGTTACTTATCCAAGTGGGAATTGATAGATCATTCGGAGCCCACTCCGTTAGGGGAGCGGCCGCATCCTCTGCCTTTCGTGCCGGCAGTTCACTGGCGGATATTTTGTCCTGCGCAGATTGGTCAAGGGAATCTACCTTTCGAATTTTTTATTTTAAACCAACACCACATGCGGCTTGTTCTATTATTCAAGAGCGTTAAAACAGCAAATATGAAGCCTCCTGTCTTGCCATAAAATTAGGGATTATTCTAGCTTTCAGTGAACGAATAATCTGAATTTTATTAAAGACAGGAGGCGAATATTTTCCCTCCCTTCGTTCACTCCGGAACCCACCCTCGAGGTAAGTCTCATAGCCAATGCTTAATGTATGATACCGTTTCTTACATCCAAATTTGCAATATACGATTTGTTCATTTTGTGGTTATACATCTATCTCACAGGGTACTGATAGATCCTTTTTTCTAACTCTGCCAATTCGTCTGAACTATAATTGGAAATAGGGGGTATAACTATATTTTTTCTCTTGTCCGAGAAACCTTACTTTCACGAAATCTCTCTTCTCTTTTAGTGTGAAGATCTCAAGTTTGTTCGATCAACTTTCCGTTTACATGGTTTACTTCATCTCGAGTTACAGCCTCGGGAAATGTTCCAGTTAAAGTTTACATGGTTGACTTTGCTACTGACCGGCAACACCAAGAAAGAGGAAGTGGGAGGAGACTGATGACACTATATTGTAGTTGAGATATGTTATGATTGGTTGATTTTTCCATACAACATTGTTAACCATTTCTTTGCTGCTGGGAGTTACAGTAAAGAAAGATAAGCAAATATTCGCCTCCTGTCTTTAATAAAATTCAGATTATTCGTTCACTGAAAGCTAGAATAATCCCTAATTTTGCAATAATTGGGATCTTTTAAGTTGTTTCTAACTAAGAAAAGCATTATATAGCAACATTATCTCTTAGTAGATATGTGTGTTATTCTGCTCATAATCCAAATTCTATAGTTGAAGTGTGAGATTAATAGTGATAAATCATTTAAAGGGGTGGCTAGTGAGATAGGGTGGTAACTGCATAGAAGTTGCATGAACTTATCCCATACTAATGGTGTTGCTTTCGGGTGGGCAGTGAATTAGTGAGGTCTGGTCTCTGCAGCTTTGTTAACCCCCTTATACTTGTTAGATCTGTTCTATCTGTCCAGTAAGCTTCTATATAAAACATTGTGGTGTGTTTTGATGTGCCAACACTTTGATGCTGATAAGGGCTGCTTTGTAATATGCCTGTTTGTTTGTTTGTTAGTCTCATTCCCCTCAACTGTGCCAATCTGTACAGTCTGCTAATTGCACATGAAAGCATAGATAAGCAATAGATGCATGTAAAGAACACCCTCAGAATGTTTAATGGAAGGGTGCAAACAGATATTGAAAATTGTGTAGTATGGTCATTTTTACGGCCACTATGTGGCCTGACCATGATATGATTTTATTACGCCATTGTGCTAGTGTGCTTACAATAGATCTGCTAATCTTAATATAGTTAATGCGATACAATTTTGTCATATCATTAGGAAGGAGAATTCCCAGGTAAGATAAATATTCTGACCTCCAGTCATAAGCATATTTAGCTTGTAAGCTAACAAGATAGTCATTCTCCATCCTCACCCCATCCTGCATCTTCACCCCAATTGACTGTCTTTTATTTAGAGAGATTGAGTTTATAGTATGAACATTTGTAGAAATACAGTTGGGTGTGTGATGGTTAAAAGAAAGTATTCAGAGAGAGATTGATTTTGAACTCTCTGTTGTTAACCCAAACTCCCTTGATGTCTTGGTTGATACAAATTAATTCAGCCAACAATTTGAGTGTTAGGGAAAATAGCAATGGGGATAGGGGCATCCTTGTCTTACAATTCATTATAGCAAAAATGCTGGTTGTGCGTTATTATACAATTCTATGATATCGGACAGAAATTTATAGAAATATATAGAAACTTTTCAAATACCAATTGAATGAACGGCCAATGTAAATGGTCAAATGCCCTTTCAGCAGCTAAGGACAATAAAATACTATTTATTGTTAGTTTATGCATACTTTACAGTAATGTCACTACTTTGCATGTGCTGTTTGTGTTTTGTCTTCCTCTAAAAAAACACAACTGATTTCCATGTATTATAGTAGATATGATCAAGGTCATTCTATTTGCTAAAATGTTTGGCAATATTTTAATGTCAGAGTTCAATAGAGATATGGGTCGGAAGTTAGAACATTTGGTCAGTGGTCTACCCAGTTTTGGAAATGTAGCTACATTGGCTGATAACATGGGATAGTATTTAATTTTCAATTGCTAAATGGAATCATTTTACTAGCTTGGGGAGATGATGTAGGTTTTTTTTTTGTTTTTTTGTTTTTTACAAATCTTAAATGCTATCTGCATCTGGGGCTCTTTGAAGAATCACCTGTATTATTGAGATACTGGCATCTAAGGAGGTTTTTTGAGTAAGTGTCAAACTAGGGAGAGTTGTGTTATTCCAGAGGTTATATAATTTACTACAACACTTGTGTCTTGGGGTTTAAGAGTTTTACAACTGTCATTGAATACAAGGTAAGGTATCTTAGTATAACCATTGATATCTACTGGTAATTATAGCACTAGTCTTGTTTCCTAGGGCATAGTGTCTAGTTTGCAGATTATGTAAAATATATATTTTGGGGTATAAACATTAACTAAGGTATAAGGTGAGTCAGCTACTTTTTGAATTAGCTAGAATGTTACTGATTTGTATATATATATATATATATATATATTGTAACGGATCACCTGGCACCCGACTGGGTACCTCCGTTGAAGGATGCTCCTAGCGCTTCCTGAGGACTCCAAGCACTGCAGCAGACACCAAAACCACCGAACCGTAGGAGCATATGAATGCTCTCAAGCATCTGAATGTTGTAAACAGCCGAATAGGAAAAACCATGCGAATAGGTTTACACTCCTAGCAGTCAAACTGGAACAGCATACAATAAATCCTCCCCCAATAATGAGACGACACTTCACTTTGAGGGTTAAGCAAGAACTCACTGTACTGGCACATACAGCCTTTTTTATTCCCAATCCACAAATTTAGTACTGCCCACAGGGTTTTACAGAACAACCAATCAATCTGTACAATACACACAGACACTCCCACACAAAATCCTCCCCTCTGCCTGTAATACAATTACCTTACACAATGGGTAATCTAATTATCACAGACAGAGAAATACAGTTTTTACACAATATTTACAACTTCTAAAATATACATGTCACAAACATAAAACATACATTTTCATAATCAATCCATTCAGGGGAACAACATATTAAAAAATGGCACGAATCAGACCAGGGGTTCAAAAGTTAAGGGAAAGTCCTTTGTGACTAAATGAAGCATGGCTTTCCAGCCCAAACCAGTTTCAGAGTCTTCTATCCTGGAGATTGAATTGAGAAGTAATTCAATTATCTCCCAGGACAGACACAAGACTCCATTATGCACATGGTGAGCACAAAGCATTAAAATATCATAAAATACACAAAGTCACATTTTATACATAAAACACAGACATGTCACATATCCCCAGATAGCTGGGATCTGAGCGCACAAAACTACCGAATAGCGCTCAGATCCTATTCACACAGTTCAATTGCCATGGAGCGAAGTCTTTAACTACACGAATGGGCTCCATGGCATAGCTATCTGGGTTAACACATTCACATTAAGTCTGGTCCATAGTCCAAAGGCAAGAGGCGGGCAAGCAGCCCCCTCCAAGGACACGTGGCGATGCCGGTTTCGCCACATATATATATATATATATATATATATATATATATATATATATATGTATGTACACTCCTCTAGATTCAGACACATATGCAGAATGATGTTGGGTGGGATAATATTTTGCCCTAAAATACAGAATCTTGTCTTTAGGACAATATGATTCCTGGAGACAAAGGATGTGTGCTGAGAATTTTTGTGCTTCTTTGAACATCATATATCTTTTATAGGGCATATTGAGCCCTCTTACATTATGTGAATGAATCTTCAGAATGGGTTAAAGATATGTTGTAATAGTGTTGTAAAATACACATCTATGATGGAAGACCTCTCTGGTGTTCTACCCAGATTAGGTTGATTGTACTTGTGGAATTGGGCATAAAGGACATCAGATGGCTGGCTAGAATCTATGTGTAATATCGAGAGGTATCTTTGTAAAATGGATGCAGGATGTTGCTATCTATGGTTATTTGCATAGTAACAGTGAAGCAGTGTAAGGTAGGTAATGAGGAAAATCAAGGGAAATTTAAAACAGCAACGAATGGGAGTGGGGCCTGACTGCTGAGCTGAGTGGATGCTAGTTACTTTGGGTCCTGCTCTTCTCAGCTAATGTTTTAGAAAAAGACAGCCTTTACTCGACTTATATGGGCGAGAGGTGACAGCAAGGTGGTCATGATGATCCCAAATGAGCAGTCCTTCCTGCAGGATTTACCTGAGCACTTTATAGGGCTTACCAGCAAAGACGGCGCAGGGGAGGCGGTCTCTTCCCCACCACCACTCATGGCTGTCACAGTGACTCTGGGCCCTCGTTCCCATGTGGTCTCAGTTATGGGCAAGGATTCACTGGCGAATGGAACAAGCTGCAGCAGCAGCTGTTATCCAGTCTGACACCTTGCGAAGTGCCTCAGAAGAGGCCTCGACACCGGCCACAGTCCAAGTTGGGATATTCCCAGCACAAAAGCCTTGGAAGGTTCTTAATAATCTAATGAAGAAGCAGTATACTGAAGGGTCCTGAGACCATACCTTGGATACACCTAGAGAAGGGACCTGTGAGTCCAATGCAGAAGATTGGGATACAGCCCGGGGCTGGTGGGAAGCTGATATGTGGGACTTGGGACTGGGTTACAGTTGGGGCAGTATGCATACTGTGTCGGGCATATTGCTGAATACCTTCTTTGCTAATGAATACCTCCAATGCCTTAGAGTCAGCAAATCTTTATTTTATCTTTATTCGGTTAGTGCCCAGTGGTAATACTGATCGTTTAACTCTAAGCATGTTCTCTTAAATTACTTTATTGATGTTTGACCTATCTATATTTCATGCGTGTCAGTACTGTTTTCTTACATGCTGGGCAATGTTATACTTAACACAAAAAAAAAATGTGCAGTTCCTCATGACATTCTGTAACGTAATTAACAACCTGAAACAGCTTGTTTTGTTTTACACTGAATGTCACTATCAATTTTTTTTATATGTCTCTGCACACCCAAAGAATGTAAAAAAAAAGAAAATAAATTAAATCAGCAATGAAAAACCCAAACCAAAATATATACAGGATGACTCATTTTGAATTCTTAGTACAAGTGGTACATATTTGATAAAGGCATGATGATATAGGCCATATTTTATGCGAGGATCTGGGCCTGGAAAATAGATAATGTGTTTCCATATATAGAAGGTGAGTGTCAGTGACCCTGTCTCACTTAACTGGAGTTTCCTCGCAGCGTCACTTGTCAGTACATGCCAGTCCCTCAAGCATGTTCACTGCCGAGGGAGGAAAAGCTGACATCTTGACCTTTCACTAAAGCAATGCCGTGGCTCTTTCTATCTCGCCAATGCCCACGCTTGCTGTACAGTCTCACCCAGTTTTCACCATAGTCCTCACATTCTTCTTATGACATCACAGGTGAACATTCACCTAGAGAACAGCTTCTTAAAGGGGAGGGGGACATAATGAGCAGAGACCAGTTAACCAACAAAGTGGAATAGGTGTGGACCTTTTCCTTATAAATCCACATCTCACCATGTCCCCCGTGCTCAGTAATACTGTTCTCTCAGTGCATACATTTTATAGTGATTTCTATTGTCTCCCTGTTTCTTGATCCATATGCATGTTATTATTATTATTATTATTATTATTATTATTATTGGTATTTATATAGCACCAGCATATTCCGTAGTGCTTTACAATATTATCAGGGAGGGAAATTTAACAATCAATGAGACAATTACAAAAACAATAGTTTGAGGAGGACTCTGCTCAAAAGAACTTACAGGTGGGATATAAAACAATAAATCACAATAGGACAGAAGATAGTAATCAGACAATCAGATGGGAGTGAAGCAAAACTGGAGGAGAGAGTAGAGTGCTGCCCTTTAGGAGAGAGCAAGGGACAGGTATGTGAGAGACCAGAAGCTTTCCTGAAGAGATGTGTTTTAAGGCACTTCTTAAATATTGAAGACTAGGGGAGAACCTGATGGTGGTAGGCAGGTTAATTCAAAGGAAAGGAGCCACATGTGAAAAGTCCTGCAAGGTTGAGTTGGCTGTATAAGTGTGAGCAGCCGTCCAGGAGATGGTCATGCTCGGAGAGACCGAGAATGGGCATACCTATGGATCAGTGAAGGTATATAGGAGGGGATAGAATTGTTCAGTGCTTTATAGGTGTAGATTAGTACTTTGAATTGACTCTTATAGGAAACAGCAAGTCAATGTAAGAACAGACAGAGGGGAGAGGTGTGAGAGGAGCCACAGGAGAGGAAAATCAGTCTAGCGGCAGCATTCATTACAGACTGTACTTGGTTGATACTCCATTTCTTATCCTGTGTTGCCTGCCCCTGACCTTGGCTTTTCCTGACTACGAGTTTGCTAAACCCTTTTTGGTAC
>OW240916.1:74479321-74532782 GCA_933207985.1 Pelobates cultripes | reverse complement strand
AAATGTGATGGCCATCTTGGAGGCGTACTAAGTGTCATGATACCTTACCTTAATCCCGTGGACCCGTAAGAAGATGCTCCAGGTGCTGACTCCTCTCAGCGATGGCACGGCATGTCGACCGCCGGCCGCTCCACGCATGCCCCCTTGCGGTGCATGCGGTGCATGCACGCCAACGTCATAAAATTCTAAATATTCCACGCTCCCTGACATTTTGGGGGCTTGGATTTCAAACAATAGATGCTCCATTATAAAAGAGTGCCTTTTGCTTTTCTTCAGTGCTCTATTGTGGTTCACGGGTTGTTCCCTCTTGTGCTATATTGATTTCTGTCTGTGTATTTTGGTATTTGACTTGGCTTGTATTATATTGACTTTTCTGCTTTCTGGTATCCTAACTCGGCTCATTTTCTCATTTATCCTGTTTTCTAGTTTCCTGGCTCAGCTACTCCTTATCAAAACTTTATTCAAACAGAACTTTCATTCTACCAAACCGATCTGAGCACTTTTTGGATATGTTTTGCGCTCAGATTGGGGCTATTCGGGATTATGCTTTTTGTGGGGTTCCTGTATTCTATTCGTGTATTTTGGGGGTATTTTAAAAATGGATGTAAGTTTCTGCATTTAACAGATAATTGAGTTATCCTAAGTTGAGCTCAATTATCTCTCAAACACAAATGTTCTTGGGAAGAAACCCCTGTGTTCTTGATGTGAAAACCCCATGCTACGGGACCGTGCATAAAAGCTGTGTGTGTCAAAATAAATTTCAGTTGTACTCCCAGAACTGCGTGTCGTCCAGTTACTGGGGAGGAGGTAGGCTATTTACTTGGCAGTATCTTGTTCCTGATTTCTACTCTTGATGATCCAGCGTAGGAAAGTCCTGGTCAAGACAAGGGCTCCACTGCAGGAACGCAATGTAATAAATAAATAAATAAATACAATTAAAAAATAATAAAATAAATAAACAAAATTAAAAAGGGCTGTACATACCATTACTACCCTAACATTCGCCACCTCACATTCTAGGATGACCTAAGGCTTTACTTCCCCTACACAAGGTTAGTGTTTATTCAACCATGACTAAGTGGTCTCCATAACAATACAAACTGTAAATGATTTTCAGCTGTTAGGAATTCACCTGGCCTGACATTGCTAAACACTCCCTCGCATTTCTAGCATCCTTTACCCCTACCCCTAATTACCTTTATCAAGCTGCATAAACTCGACCACAACTCTCCCACCATCCCCACACCTTTTACCACCTCACACACAATATCATCACCCTCTTATTACTTGATCCCCTAATAGTCTCACCTCGTAAGTTCCCTGGGTATCAAGATTACCCAAGGGTTCAACACCGTCGGTTTCGCTTCCTGAAAAACTATACATTTACTGTATAGTCTGAAACACATATAGTTTGTGTTTTAACTTGTTCATAGTTCTATCTTATGTGTTTAACCCCTTAAGGACTGAGCCAAATGTACACGTTGTTATCAAAACAAAACGTAAACAAAACCTGGAATTTGCGCTATATGTCTGTTCGGGCGTAAATCACCTCTTTGATATTATGTGCACCCACACTTATTATATATCATTTTATTCAGGGAAACAGGGCTTTCATTTAACATCAGATATTTAGGTATGAAACATAATTTAGTTCTACGTGACATTTTAACTGTGAATGTCATAATACTGTTTGCTTTTACTGCAATAAAATACACATATTTGTATTCAGCGATGTCTCAAGTGTAAAACTGTACCCCTATGTACAGGTTTTATGGGGTTTTGAGAAGTTACAGGGTCAAATATAGCATGTTACATTTTTCAGTTTTTTTCACATTGAAATTCGCCAGATTGGTTACATTGCCTTTGAGACCGTGTGGTAGCCCATGATGGCATACCATTTGCAATAATAGACAACCCAAAGTATTGCAAATGGGGTATGTTCAGTCTTTTTTAGTAGCCACTTGGTTACAAACACTGGCCAAAGTTAGTGCTAATATTTGTTTGTGTGTGAAAAATACAAAAAACTAATTTGAATGCCAATTTTGGCCAGTGTTTGTGACTAAGTGGCTACTAAAAAAGACTGGAAATATCCCATTTGCAATACCTTGGATTGTCTACTATTGCAAATGGTATGCCATCATGGGGGTAATTTTCATTTGTGGGTTACCATAAAGTCTCAAAGGCAATATAAGCAATCTGGCGAATTTCAATGTGAAAAAACTGAAAGGCAAGCCTTATATTTGACTCTGTAACTTTTGAAAACACCATAAAACCTGTACATGAGGGGTACTGTTATACTTGACAGACTTTGCTGAACACAAATATTAGTGTTTCAAAACAGTAAAACGTATACCAACAATTATATTGTCCGTGTAAGTGCCATTTGTGTGTGAAAAATGCAATAAATGTAATTTTCACTGATGATATCATCATTGTAATACATTTTACTGTTTTGAAACACTAATATTTGTGTTCAGCGAAATCTTCTGAGTAAAACAGTATCCCCCATGTACAGGTTTTATGGTGTCTTGGAAAGTTACAGGGTTAAATATAGAGCTAGCAAATTAAATTCCCTGGACTTTCGGCCTGGGTTGTTACGCAGGTCCCGCAAATTATAATTAATACAATGACCTAATTATGTAAAATTATTACATAAATATATACGTAGAATTATTATATATATATAAGTTTGTCTATATATATATATATATGTGTATATATATATATATATATATATATATCTTTTTTATTATTTTTATTCTTATATACTTATGTATATAGATATATATATTATTTCATTCGACATGTATTTTGATATCAATATATATATATATATATATTAATTTTAAAATACAGTTAGAATGAATTTACATATATATATATATATATATATATATATTATTTATTTATTTTTTATTATTTTAATTATTTTATTTTTTACATGGTCTGATCACGCCCCTCTGTCTCTTGCAGTTTCCATCCCCTCCCTAAATGATACAATAGCCCAATGGAAACTTAGCAACCTACTTCTCAACAATACTGAGGTCACTACACAAATCACTGAAGCCCAGACACAATACTTCCAAAATAATTCCACGATAGGTACATCATTTCCCATTATATGGGAAGCTCATAAATGTGTGTTCTGAGAGGAACGCTTATCAAACTCGCTTCAACACACAATCGAGCCCAAAAAGCCATAACAGAACTACTACTCACAGAAATTAGAGCCCTGGAAGAAACCCACAAAACAGACCACAATTTCCACATCTACGATGATCTCATTGAACTCCAAAGTTTACTAAATCTCCAAACTAAACATAGACTCTTAAACACCAACGGTCTAAACTATGCAGAAGGAGGTAAATATGGTTGACTACTGGCCCATGCTCTCAAGCAAAGAAAACAAACTACATTTATCTCCTTCATCAAAACTAGGGAGGGGACCACATCCCATTTCATGACTGACATTCTCAACGCCTTTCATGAATTTTACACTAACTTATACAATCTTAGAGACACTCCCCCATCCAGTCAGCATATACAGGCATACTTCGGTCCTCGGGTGAAACAAGTACTGCCAGCAAATCTGGCGCTTTCACTCAATGAACCTATCACATTTGATGAACTTTAAAAAGTCACTAAATTACTAAAGTTGGGAAAAATGGCCAATGGCTGCTCACTGTTTACTAGACATGCCCCTACTCACGGTATAGCGAGTAGGGGCTGAATTTACTAATACTAAGTATTCTTTACTTAGTATTAGTAAATGTGGCTGAAAGACCAATTTAGGTGACCAATTTAGGTCTTTCAGCCTTTTGGTAGATAGCTCCCTAATACTGTGTGAATTAGGGAGTTATCTACTAAGTGACTGCATATTTCATGTTATTTTTAAGTGATTTCCCTATCCACATTTGTTTGCAGGGCACTTGTCCTACTCTTACCCCCATTTTACTTCCTTTTGCCCTCTAGCCCTTTCCAGGAGTTTTTTAGAGGCATTTTTGTGCCCAAAAGTTCGGGTCCCCATTGACTTCAATGAGGTTCGGGTTCGGGGTCAAGTTCAAGCCTGAACCCGGAGTTATTTTCAAAGTTTGGCCGAACCCGCCGGACCTGAACATCCAGGTGTCCGCTCAACTCTATTCTTGGGTCAAACAGCGTTGGTCCATGGTGTCAAAAAAATGTGACCCTTCTCCTATCCAGTGGTGTTTAGTAGGGTGGCCTTGCTCCTTGGAAGAGGAATCTGACTCCTCCGAGACGTCTCTCTGTTGGGGGCGTTTAGCGGATGCTTTGGTTGGGTCTTGAGTGGCTGGAACGCCTTGGGTGAGGCCTTCTCCACAGAAGTGGCAACTGCCGCGTTGATTATTACCTGGAGGTCTAATGGGCATCTGAGTTCTCCATTATTAACACCCAGTATACTTGGCGCTCACTCAATAGATTCGGGAGTAAATAGGCAAATTGGTAGCAGGGACTGCTAGGGGTTACGGTGGTCAGGAATGCGACCCATAGTAATGTATGCAGAGGCAACGCAGGGGTTCACACAGGTAAAATGAGACTGCAAGCACAGCTCCCCTCGGCAGCGGTAAATGGGGGCTCACCCCAAGCCGGGTTACTAGGTATACCGGCGGAACCACCCCTAGGTTAATACTAACCTTCACATGTCCCTGTAGCAGGCAGGGTAAACAGAAACCAATTTCTGCACCAATTCTAATATATATATCTGTAATAACTTTGCTCACTCAGTAATAATAAAACCTCCAGGAGTATATCCCATTGGGAGGCATGGTGGCACAGACAGTACAATCATAGGAGCTGTAACAGTGACAGACAGATCAAATAGCCAATATTTTCCGTCAAGGTAAGGTACCAGGGTATGTAACAATATGATGGGGGGCTCATCTAACATTAGTATAGAAGTATTCCAGTAAAAGCAACAGCTAGCATAAGCTAGGGTGCATTAATAAATCAGGGACTCACCCCTGTTTAATTGCTAGAAACCGGCAAGGGTTAAATGGCCGCCACGGATCTTGCAAGGCGCGGTCCAAAGTGGCTGCGGAAAAAACCCACGAGAGACTAGGCGAACGCGGGCACATATTTGAAAAGCGCAAACACAGAAGCCTCACAGGCAGGAAATCTCCACAGCGCCAAACGCTCTCCCTGAGGAGAGGTTGTGGCAGTGGGAAAGTGCCTATGGAGTGGCGAGCGTAGCCACAAGGAGAACATTTTATGAGAGGGGCTCACCCTCTAATAATGAAATTAGTATCATGTACTGACATAATCTGTAAGATAAACAAAAAACTGACAGGAAGCAGTATAAATATCAGTATTTGGTTGAGTTTATGAGAGGGGATCACCCTCTAATATGGAACTCAGTATCATGTACTGACATAAACTGTAAGATAATCAAATAACTGACAGAAAGCAGTATATATATATCAGTATTGAGAATAAAAGGGGATAAAGTAGGGATACAGACATCCCAAGTCTATACCTTACAAAACAAAATCAACATCCCCACTATCAGATAAAACCCTACATAAATACATACACAGTAAGAAATGAAAGAAAATAAATCAAGTAAATAAGTAAAATTAAGTAAATATAACAAGACAAGCCAACAAAGTGTAGACACACAATATTGTGACCTCACTTCTAAAGGAGCAGCAAAGAAAGAGGAAGTGACTCAGTGGAAGGCGTATCTTATACTCTCTACCTTTTTTTCTCTATATGTCTTTTTTTCTCTATATGTCTTTGCTGCTATGGAGTAGTTAAGGAAGATTATGCAAAATATGAAGCCTCCTGTCATGTGATAAAATTAGTGTTATTCATTATCATGTGCACTTTTATAGATCACTAATGTTTTACTACACATTAAGTAAAAGGAGCAATAAACGTGTAAAACAATTGTATGTAACAATTTGTTTAGTCTGCATGCTACGGAGTTACAGAAACATTTTTTATTTGAAATTGACTTACCAAAAATAATATCCGTTTTAGATCTTTATTTATTGAATAGTGAAATGGGATAAAATTAAAACCAAATTTACAAACTTTAGGCTCAAGAAGACAATCTGGCAATGCAAATGAGTTGGAGAATTTATTCTGTTGAGGTACTTTCTACAGAGATTTTTCAAAAAGTGTTTTTAATTCACAGTGATTTAACAATGGTGAGCAGATCCTTTAGCCATTTAAAACATGCACTAATTGAAAGGTTTCTAAAGAGGAGCTGTCACATTTGGAATTCTCATGCAGCACGATAGCTAACTTAAAGTTACCCCGAAGTGTTATTTATTTATTTATTTATTCCAAAAAAATGATTGGTTAAGTCAAATAAATTACCTGAACACTGGAGTTAAATATTCAGCAGAAATGTATTAAAGTCTGTTACGTTTCTTTTTTTGTAACACAATCAGAAATTCACATTTTTTTTGTTGCACACCAATTTCTTATACCTTCTTTGCTTCAAATCCCCTTTTATATTAGTTTCTGTGCTTGTGTGGTATGGATAAAAGTTCTGGAGTGGCTTTATATGCAGTGGTGTATCCTGGTTTTGTGCTGCCCTAGGCAGGACAAAACTCAGGCGCCCCACTCCCCCCGCGCCTCCCTACCCAACCCTCCCCCCCGCCCCACCTTCTAAATACACACACACAGTCAGACACAAACACACACACAGTCAGACACACACACACACACACAGTCAGACACATACACAAACACACACACAGTCAGAGACACAACACAGTCAGACACAACACACACACAGTCAGACACAAACACAGTCAGACACACAAACACACACACACAGTCAGACACAAACACACACACAGTCAGACACAAACACACACACCACAAACACACAGACACAAACACACACAGTCAGACAAACACACAGTCAGACACACAAACACACACACACATAGTCAGACACACGCATAGTCAGACACACGCATAGTCAGACACATGCGACACACCTACAAACACACAAACACACACACAGGATACAAATACACACACAAACACACACACACAGTCAGACACACATACACACACACACAAACACACACACAGTCAGACACATACACACAGACAAACACACACAGTCACAAACACACACACACACAAACACAGTCAGACACAAACACACACACACAGTCATACACATACACAGACACAGTCAGACACAAACACACAGTCACACACTCACAAACACAGTCAGACACAGTCAGACACATACACAGACACAAACACACACACAGACAGACACACAGACAGACACACACAGTCAGACACAAACACACATACACAGCTACACAAACACAGTCAGGACACAAACACACACACACACACAGTCAGATACACATGTATAGAAGTCAGAGACACACGACACACTCCACAAACACACAACAGACACAACACACAGCCTGACAATAAACACACACACACAGTCAGACACATACACACACACACACAGTCAGACACATACACAGACAAACACACACACAGTCAGACACATACACAGACAAACACACACACAGTCAGACACACACAGACACACACACACAGTCACAAACACACACACACACTCACACACAGTCAGACACATACACACACAGTCATACACATACACAGACACAAACAGTCACACACAAACACACACAGTCAGACACAAACACACACACACAGTCATACACATACACATACACAGACACAGTCAGACACAAACACACAGTCACACACTCACAAACACAGTCAGACACAAACACACACACACACATTAACTTTTTTTTTAAAATTTAAATCCCCCCCCCCCAACCTCCTTACCTTTGGGAGTGCTGGGGGGAGGTCTCTCTCCCTGGTGGTCCGGTGGCTGCAGGTCGGGCGGGCGGCGCTGGCAGGCGGGCGGCTGGCGAGGGAGCACTTCCTATGCGCTGTCTGCTCAGCTCCCTCGCGCGCCGGCTGCAGAGTGAGGCTGGGAGCCGGAATATGACGTCATCTTCCGGCTCCCAGCCTCACTCTGCGGCGCGCGAGGGAGCTGAGCAGACAGCTCATAGGAAGTGCTCCCTCGCCGGCCGCCCGCCTGCCAGCGCCGCCCGCCCGCTCGGGATGTCTGTTAGCCGCAAGGCTAACTAGGCATTTGCCATGGGCATTTGGGGGGCGGCGTTTTTTGCCGCCCCCTGAAAAATGCCGCCCAAGGCAAATGCCTTGTTTGCCTCGCGGCTAATACGCCCCTGTTTATATGTGTGAACAAAATTAAGTATTTATTATCGTAATATGAAGTGTTGTGTTGCAATTTGCATGGATCATGTAACATTATGTGTCATTACATATAATGTTCTTACCTTTGGGCAGTCATAGCTCCTGCATAGCATGGTTTTGAAAAATAGTACAATTAATTGATGAAACATTTTGCACTTTCAGTTGGTGTTTTTCCCCCCCAATATATAGTCTTATTGTTTATCAAGTGCAAAGTAGTATACATAACTGTGTCAAAACATACATATGTAAATGCAGTTATATGCCATACATTAAAAATCAATACTGCACAAATATCCAGTAATGCATAAACAGTACATTTCCAGTTTTTACAAGTTTTTTTTGAGAAAAGATAACTTGGTAGGGGGAATACACAGTGTGCCTAAGTATGGAGACAACTTCAAAAGGTGGTCTTTTTCAATACCTATTTTAGTTAGTAGGTCTCCACTTTTGCAAAGGTAATATTAACAGCAATTTTATCATTTGAATATTGCATCAATCAATATTTTAGAATAGATTTATACTTCACAAACAAAGAGCCAGGAATGTGGCTCAATATTGAGCTTTGGAGTCCTTTTATAGGGGACCGCTTTCCTTTCATTGGGAGTTTGCTTATTTATATGGTGAAAGTAGTATGTTGAATAAAAAGAGATAATGTAATATGTCAAATGTAATATGTCTATTTGGTAGGCAGGCGTCTCTTGCGACGTAACCCCTTGGATTTACCAGAAAGCTTCTTCATATGGTGATTATTTCCAGTTTTATTTAGACAGAATTATTTAAAAAACAAACTGTAAAAGCAATAGCAAATCAGTAAAACCAAAAGAAACAAAGTTAAATCAGTTTCAGTAAAAGTAAATGTAGAAATGGGCTTATCTTCAACCGAAACGCGTTTCACCTAGAAATCCGAGTTTGCATGTAAAATAATTTTATGGCAAGACAGGAGGCTTCATATTTGCTTATCTTTCTTTACTGTAACTCCCAGCAGCAAAGAAATGGTTAACAATGTTGTATGGAAAAATCAACCAATCATAACATATCTCAACTACAATATAGTGTCATCAGTCTCCTCCCACTTCCTCTTTCTTTGCTGCTTGCCTCCCAGGTGAGTCTGCTCCAATTACATTGCCTCTCTAATTTAGGTTTATATGTCTTTATTTGTATTTTGTGCTCTACTTCACCTCAGGAAACTTGTTAGTATTTAATACCCTTTGATTTATTATTTATATATTTTCTCATTATCTATATATTTATAAGTTGGTATTGTCCCTTTCATTTTTTTTTTGGCACTTGTGATTTTAGCCTTTTCCTTAACCTGTTGGCTTTTATTTTATGAACTGGGTTTTCCCTTTAAATTCGCCACCGCTCCGTTTGCATAAAAACGGAGCGCTCTGCTAATTCGTTGTGGTTTTTCAATCAGCTGGCCGCGGCTCTCCTCAGAAGTAGAGCCGCGGCCCATTCTCGCCATTCACCTCAGCCGCGGACTCCATTTCCCACGAGCCCGCGGCTGCCGACTTCCCGCCTTTCTCTTTCTCCCGCCCATTCGCGTCTGCCTTCACAGTTTTTTTCCCGCCTTTTTTACTAACGGCGATATCGCGGCGGCCATCTTTCGCTGCCTCAGTGTCCCTCCAACGGATCTTGCACTCTTTAGCAGGCACATAGGAGTTTCTTCAGACTGAATAACCTCTTGCTTGGCTTGTGACAGGTAGGTTTACTGCCTGCTGCCTCCATCTCATATTTTTATGAGCATCTATTTTACACACTATCAGTATACTGATCTCTCTCTCATCTGCTTCTTGCAGGTTTGCTCTACAGGACCAGTCTGCTGTCTTTTGGGTGAACCCCTCTCCCTGTTTATTGCCTGATTATTAGTGTGGTTAATTTTTGTATTTTAATATATTTTGCCAAACTTTGTGTGGCTGAACGTTTCTTCTTTTTTCACTGTTGTGGGTGAACCCCACTTGTATATTATACACTCAAACTGTGTACATAACACACTACTGTGTGAAATACCTGTGTGGCTGACACCATCTACAGAACACACTACTGTGTGACATAGCTGTGGCTGACACCACCTACAGAACACACTACTGTGTGAAATAGCTGTGTGGCTGACTCCCACCTGATTTATTTTGTGGGTGACACCCATTTCTCTCTGTACATATTTTATATATATATATATATATATATATATATATATATATATATTTTTATAATTGCTTTTCCTAGTGGGTGATCCCCACCTCATTGATTGTACAATATCTTCATATTGTCCCTAACTGCCCAATAGGGTGACCCCCTATCAACTGCTTCTTCAATCATACTTTGCTGTGCCAAGCATTTGTGGGCGAACCCCACTGTTTTGACGTCTCGTGGGTGACCCCCCACCTGTCATATATTGTAATTGAGTGGCCTCATCTTAATTTGGAAACCATTTACTTCTCTAAGAAACACATTATGTCAGACCGCCAAGACCCTGCCATCTCTGCCGAACTTAAGGAATGGCTTTTCTCCACTATAGCGGAGTCCATTCCTAAGGCTCTGGCAGCCTACCATGAACGTAACACAGAGGTACACCCCTCTACACAACAACCCTCTGATTCTGAGGACTTCCATGTCTCCGACCAAGATAACGCCCCGCGCAAGAGACCCTGGAAAGGGAATAGCGCTACTGCGGGCAAGGGCAAAGCTCCTGCTAAGGTCATTAAACATTCTAACCCATACGTTACGCAGGATGCTACAGACCCTCTAGAGGGTTCTACTTCACGTTTGTCTGGCCATATTTTAAGTGACTATGACCCCAATTACTCTGATGAGGATCCCATGGTGAATGCGCCTCAGGATTCCTCAACATCGGAGTTCGTGAAAGAAACTTTCCTAGGTCAGGATTCCAAGAGTAAGGTGCCTGACTCAGACACCCTCCTGGATGCCTCAGGCCTTCCCCTTTTTGACCCAAGGGTGATCCGTCATCCGTGTTCAGCAGAATGGGCTCCCCCAGATCATATTGCTAATTTCTGTAAGCTGTGGCTTCGCAAGCCCCTCGAAAAAGAAATAAGAAACAAATTAAGGGCTGAATGCCCAAGACCTACTATCCCAGGCAAAGTTGCCTCTACCCCTGAATTCGACCCCATGCTGGTCACTTATTTGATGAAATCTGGTAAAGACCCTCGTAAGGGTATTGAGCAGGGTTTGAAAGCGACCCAAGACAAATTTTTAGACATTTCAGGTCCTATTATTCAAATATTTATACTCACAGATGAGGCACTCACCAGCGGTGAACTAGATCCGCACATTATTAGAGAATGGGCGCAGAGAGCCCTATGCTTACTGGGCAACGCCAATGTGGCTATTTCAATTGAGAGACGCAAAGCGGCACTTTACAAAATCGATGCCAAATTAGTAGACTTGAGTACTAAAAAACTAGGCCCAGAGGCCGATGGTCTTCTATTTGGTAACAGTTTCATGCGAGACCTCTCCAAGCATGTCTCAGTTTTTACTACACTCAATAAAGCCCAGTCCTCCCTACGTAGGGTGTTCCGCTCCAACACTCAAAATCGTTTTTCTGGGAGAGCTGGTCGCTCAAGGGGCCGAGCTACCAGTAGAGCAGCCTTTACAGGCTACAGGCCCCGACCCACAGAGTATTGGTCCACAGGATATTCACGACCCTACCACAGACAGCTGTTCAGCACCAGAGGCTCGATTCGAGGACGTGGCTCTGCATCCCTGCCGGACGCACTGCTTCAGGTAATGGACCTTGCTTATTTGAAAAATGTATCAATCGCAGGTCGATTAACATTCTTTTTCCAACAGTGGAAACTTCTTTCTCAGGATCTTTGGATCCTTCATACAGTCACAGGTTTCAAAATAGATTTTTTCACACACCCAGTTCAATACTCTCCTCCGACACCCTTAGAGATGTCAAAAGCAGACACTCTAACCTTGAACACAGAACTGAACAAATTGGTACACAAAGGGGCGATCGAACCTTCGCCTTTCCCTTGCACCTTCCTCAGCAACATATTTCTTGTTCGGAAAAAAACGGGAGATCACCGTCCCATTATCAACCTCAAGGCATTGAATCGTTTTATCACATACCGTCATTTCAAGATGGAAGGTATCCATCTTCTCAGAGACTTGCTCTGCGTGGGAGACTGGTTCTCCAGATTCGACCTCAAAGATGCTTATCTGACGGCCCCTATCGCACCAAGTCACTGTGCCTTCCTCCAATTCCGGTGGCAAGGTGAAATTTGGCAGTTCACCTGCCTCCCTTTCGGACTTTGCTCTGCCCCTTGGTGTTTCACCAAGTTAATGAAACAGGTCATGGCGCTCCTTCGTTCTCAGGGCATACGGCGCTCCTTCGTTCTCAGGGCATACGTTCCATTATATATTTGGACGATATCCTGATCATGGCCCAGGACCAACAATTACTTCGCAAACACACACACATGACCTCTGCCCTCCTTCAAAACCTGGGTTTTGTCATAAATTACCAGAAATCAGATCTGGTACCTTCTCAGATAGTCCAGTTTCTGGGTTTTCAGATAGATTCAGTTCAAGCAACTCTACAGTTACCCTACCCCAAAATCAAAAACATAAAACGAGAGATTCAAAAATTACTCAGGTCACAGCGACCTCGGCTCCACGACCTTTCACACGTTCTGGGTCTCCTATCCGCATCAATTCAGGCTATTTTTCCAGGGCCCTTGCACTACAGAGCAATGCAACGGCTGAAAACTTCCTATTTACATCGCTCGACCTCTTACGATCAATTCATTTCCCTAACGGACGAAGTTCTCATCGAACTTCACTGGTGGCTTCGCAATATGGAAGCCTGGAATGGGAAAGCGATTTTCGGATCTCAACCAGATTTTATTCTGGAACCCGATGCCAGCCTACTCGTTTGGGGTGCTACTTGCGCCCAAACATACACAGGGGGTCTCTGGTCCCCATCAGAACAGGCACTTCACATAAATTGTCTCAGCTCATTGTCGGATCCTTCGCGATCCGCAGCTTTGCCAAAGAAGCCTCCAACTGCTCTCTGGTACTTCGGATGGACAACATCTCCGCTGTACGGTACGTAAACCAACTCGGAGGGTCCAAATCGAAACTACTGTCAGACCTCACCAAGGATCTGTATCAGTTCTGCTTAGACAGGAATCTATCCATTCGAGCAGAATATCTCCCAGGACCCGACAACTTAGTCGCGGATTGGTTTTCACGTCACTGGAGGGATGCCAGCGACAGGCAATTAGATCCTCTCCTATTCCACCACATTCACCTATTGCGGGGACCGCTCACTTTCGACCTCTTCGCGTCTCGGCTGAATCGTCAGACAGATGATTTTTTCAGCTGGTTACCAGACCATCTATCTCTAGCTGTCGACGCCTTTCTCCAACCTTGGCCACGGAGCGGAGCCTATGCCTTCCCTCCTTTCTCAATGATTCAACGTACCCTCCACCAGGTCAAATCACAAGGAGTCAGGATTGTGATAGTTACCCCTCTATGGCGGGCCCAGACGTGGTTCCCCACTCTTCTGGAACTTTCCACAGATTATCCCATCATCCTACCTCGCTCACATCGGGTCCTCAAGAACTCAACGGGCGACTACCACCCGCTCGCCCTACAGGGCCACCTTCAATTAGTGGCCTGGAAAGTTTCAGGGGTGCTTGTCATGTCGCAGGACTTTCAAGCACTGCTCAAACACTCCTGTGGGATTCATGGGCTCCAGGGACCAGGCGAACCTATCTCGCCGCATGGCGAGTTTGGGTCAGCTGGTGTCTGGAGAGGGATTTCAATCCCGTTTCAGCATCTCTCTCATCCATTCTAAGTTTTCTATCATCACTTTTCGATCAGGGTACATCATACCGGTCGATTAATATTTTTCGTTCCGCCATTTCGGCGGGCCATGACTCTATTGATAATTCCTTAGTTGGAAAACACCCTTCTGTGTGCAGACTTTTACGAGGCATTCGTTTGACGAGGCCACCATCTGCCAAATATTCTGGGTTCTGGGATATATCTCGAGTCTTCGCACTGTTAGAGTCCTGGCCCCCTAACAAGGCCTTATCCCTTCGACAACTCTTTGCAAAACTAGCCCTGCTACTGTGCCTGGTGTCCTTCCGCAGAGTTTCTGACGTTCAAGCTTTTGATTCACACGCTGTCTCCATCGCACCGGAAGGTGTCCAATTTACAATTACTAGGCGCACTAAGACGAACTCATCGTCTGTTTTTTACCCGTACTTTCCCGACAGGCCGGCCCTCTGTGTGGCTCTGTGTACCCGTTGTTACACGGAGGCAACTGCCACCCTACGTTCCCCTACCGGGCCCTTTTTCATCTCTTACGTCAGACCTCACAAACCGGTCTCTTCCCCCACTATCGCTCGCTGGATAAGATGGCTACTTATCCAAGCGGGAATTGATAGATCATTCGGAGCCCACTCCGTTAGGGGTGCGGCCGCATCCTCTGCCTTTCGTGCCGGCAGTTCACTGGCGGATATTTTGTCCTGCGCAGATTGGTCAAGGGAATCTACCTTTCGAATTTTTTATTTTAAACCAACACCACATGCGGCTTGTTCTATTATTCAAGAGCGTTAAAACAGCAAATATGAAGCCTCCTGTCTTGCCATAAAATTAGGGATTATTCTAGCTTTCAGTGAACGAATAATCTGAATTTTATTAAAGACAGGAGGCGAATATTTTCCCTCCCTTTGTTCACTCCGGAACCCACCCTCGAGGTAAGTCTCATAGCCAATGCTTAATGTATGATACCGTTTCTTACATCCAAATTTGCAATATACGATTTGTTCATTTTGTGGTTATACATCTATCTCACAGGGTACTGACAGATCCTTTTTTCTAACTTTGCCAATTCGTCTGAACTATAATTGGAAATAGGGGGTATAACTATATTTTTTCTCTTGTCCGAGAAACCTTACTTTCACGAAGTCTCTCTTCTTCTCTTTTAGTGTGAAGATCTCAAGTTTGTTCGATCAACTTTCCGTTTACATGGTTGACTTCATCTCGAGTTACAGCCTCGGGAAATGTTCCAGTTAAAGTTTACATGGTTGACTTTGCTACTGACCGGCAACACCAAGAAAGAGGAAGTGGGAGGAGTCTGATGACACTATATTGTAGTTGAGATATGTTATGATTGGTTGATTTTTCCATACAACATTGTTAACCATTTCTTTGCTGCTGGGAGTTACAGTAAAGAAAGATAAGCAAATATTCGCCTCCTGTCTTTAATAAAATTCAGATTATTCGTTCACTGAAAGCTAGAATAATCCCTAATTATATTAAGAAATTTACTTGCATTTAAGTCTGCAGCTGCGGCCTCTGCCCATGATCTGCCTGCTTCTGCTGACATCATTAGAAGTGTTGTCCTAAGCCAATCACAATGCTTTTCTATAGGATTGGCTGAGACTGTCAAGGAGGCAGATTGGGGCTGAGCCAGCACAAGCCAAACACAACCCTGTCCAATCAGCATCAGTACATTGAATCAATGCACTCTATGAGGAACATTCAGTGTCTGCATGCAGAGGGTGGAGAAACTGAATGGCAGCTCTTCACAGTGTGCAGCACTGCCCCAGGATGCACCTCTAGTAGCCATCTGAGGAGTGGCCAGTGGAGTTATCACTTGGCTGTATTTTGTTCTCTGAAAATACAGTGTTTAATGCAAAAAGTCTGAAGGGATTGATTCTACTCACCAGAACAAATACAATAAGCCGTAGTTGTTTTGTTGACTATAGTGTCCCTTTAATGAATATTAGTTATATTTTAACTGAATGAGTTGTTTGTAAATTAATTTCATTTGTGTAAAGCTCAAAAACTTATATTGCTAATTTTGGTAAACTTTATTGCGATGTGTTCCACGATTTTTAAAGCATTTAAATGCGCTCAAACACATAAACTATATAGGGATTTTTTATCTCAATATATTTAACCTGTATACATTGCACCTCAGCCTCTATAGCAGGGCTGCCCAACAGGTAGATCCCCAGATGTTGTAGAACTACAACTCCCATGATGCTTGGCATGCCTTTAGAATGCATTTAGAATGACAAAGTATCATGAGAGTTGTTGTTCTACAACATCTGGTGATCTACCTGTTGGGCAGCCCTGCTCTATAGGGATTATTAACACTAAACATTATTTAGTATACATTTCCCTATAAATGGGGTTATACGTGCAATGTGAATAGTAAAATGGTGTTAAAAAACATATAGATGTTTTAATTGTATGGTTTCTGAAGGTAAATATAACATTGATTCAAAAATGATACCTAGCCTGTCATGTGAACTTGATTAGTTAACATTAGTGATATCCCGAACGGTTCGCCGAACGGTTCGCCACGGACGGCGAACATATGCGCTGTTCGGTCCGCCCCTTATGTCATCATTGAGTAAACTTTGACCCTGTACCTCACAGTCAGCAGACACATTCCAGCCAATCAGCAGGAGACCCTCCCTCCCAGACCCTCCCACCTCCTGGACAGCATCCATTTTACATTCATTGTGAAGCTGCATTATTAGTGAGCTGTCCTGGAGGTGGGAGGGTCTGGGAGGGAGGGTCTGCTGCTGATTGGCTGGAATGTGTCTGCTGACTGTGAGGTACAGGGTCAAAGTTTACTCAATGATGACATAGGGGGCGGACCGAACAGCGCATATGTTCGCCATCCGTGGCGAACCTTTGGACGAATCATTCGGGACATCACTAGTTAACATTAGTCCGTGTATTTTTTATATCAAGATATCAAGTCAGAAAAATATGAAAAATAAAATTCCTCTCTAGCTTCCATAATAATCAGAAGATGAAATAAAAAAAATAAAAAAAAAACACTGTACTTTAGTTTATATGGGATATAAACAAGTTTATAGTTAGGACTGAAAAAATAAAAAGTGTATTCAAAAACACATCATAAAATTGTAATAGGATGGTTTCCCAGGGAGATCATAACATTCCCACATAAACTATTCATATGCCTTGCTTATCAAAAGAAATAGTTTAGTTGCACTGCTGATTAAAAAGAAATAAATAGAAGTAATTGCTTTACTAAATAAACACCTGTTAATACCTAACTTGCGTGCAATACTCATGCAAGCCTACATATAATTTCTAATTGGAAAATAAGAATTCATATTAATTCACATCCGTGATCCGGCAAGATTATCAATGAAAAAAGCCTGTGTAAATAGCAGATAAAATGTAATTATGCTTACTTGCAATTTAGGTGAAAAAAAACCCAACAACTCTTAATATTGATCTCATTGGATATTTTATAATAAAGTCTGCCTTTGTAAAATTAAATAAATCATGGTGGTAGTTAGGAACGTTCAAGTTATTTCATATGATATGAAATATGATATGATATTAAAAAAAATAAGATAGGAAGACAGTCACAGAAAGTATTTTTGAGGGTCAAATTAAATTAATACTCAACAGTGTGTGGCCTGATTGCAGCTGGTCAGTAGACGTTGTGTGTTGACACTTTATCTCTACAATATTTGTTTCAAATTTTAAAAAGTGTCTTTCACTATAAAATACTATATAATGGGGGCATGGCCTAACTGCTGAAGGGAATAGATGCTTGAGTGCCTGGCTTTTCACAAGGATATAATAAGCATTTACCGTAGCAGAGCTCGAAAAAAACAACACAAATCAACATAAATAATCATCCAGAGAGATGACACAGCGAGCAGTAAAGAAACTGAAGCTTAAACAAACCTCACTGCAGGTTGCGGCCTTATCCCTTTCACCGTGTAGCAGTCAAGATGGCGCCAATAGGCCAAGCTCATCGTCTGACAAAATGGCGCAGACCGCTTCCTACTTACACCTGATGATGGAGAGAAGACACTGAAGGAATGGAGAGCAGTAGCGAACACACAAACAAAGTCGCCCAACAGAAGGGATCCAGCAACTTCGCTGAAAAAAATAAATCCAGATTGGAAGATACAGCGACAGCTAAGTGACTCCAAGCTAGAAACACCTATTCCAGGTCCAGAGGCCTTTGCAATTTTCTTTACTTTATCACACTGTTCCATAGTCCCAGATCCATATGGACATTACATGTATTTGCTTGTTCTATTTTATATATTACATTAACTACAAGTAGGTCTCCATTAGACATACTCCTCTTAAAGGAAAACCATGACCACTCGTTATAGATATAAGGGCAGCCGTCCGACAGGGCACATACCCTGACATAAGGCGGCGACTGCTTCTTGCTTACATCATGTAAAATGATTGATAATTAAACATTAGGTTTAGCAGGCTCTAAAACAATGTAAACCCAAACCCTACCCCCACAAGGGCTGCTAAGTCTAGTACCACCTCACTATGACCAGGTATATTATAGCTACATGGTTCTTTGTATATAGTTACTCTTTATTTTTTTTTTCCCCTTTTCTTTGCATACCAAATACAGTACATATATGGGAGTTACAATGCATAACATTTTGTTGTACATCAGAGAGACACGCACACCACTCGATACTACAACATTTGACTCAACAAGTCCACGACCACCACTGACAGACTTGGATGTAATTAAGGCGGTGGACCCCTATGGCCCGGTCTTATGGCATAGGACCACCGAGCAATTCTCCTATTCCTGGAAAGTTGATTATTGTTGTGCATAACATATGGAGAGGATGAAAATGTGACATTACATCCCACCTGAAGACCGCCCACCGGACGGGCAGGACCAGGTTTGAGAGGAAATTTGGCATGGAAAGCATGAATTTTGCGACCAGCATGCATATCAGAGGCAGGAATCCAGGAATGATCAGCAGGCCCATAACCCTTCCAATCAACCAGGTATTGCAGGGAGCCCCGAAAAAACCTGGAATTAACTATGGAACAGACCTCGTACTCCTCCCTACCAGAAACAACCAGGGGAGGAGGAGGGACAAAAGGGACAGTATACAACTAAGAGGCTTAAGCAAATATACATGAAAAGAATTAGGTATACATAAGGAGGCAGGAAGAGCAAGAGAGTATGAAACAGGGTTGATCCTCCGAACAATACAAAATGGACCAATAAATCTGGGAGCAAACTTCATGTTAGGAATCTTGTGTCACGGGTGGCGGTACGGAAACCAGGACCCCAGAGTGCCTGAAGAGAAGTGGGAGTCTTCAGCGAGGTAATGGACTATCAGGTCCTGGTGCAGGGCAACCACACGCCCCCTGGTGTTGAGCACCAGCGTTTGTGCAACCACATACCAAAACCCTGACGCAGCTACAGCGGATCCCAGGAACTAGGAACTTGGAATTAAGCAGACCTCCCAGGAGCTGAATAGGGAGGCTCTGCAGCAGGAATGTATCCAGTACTGAAGCAAGGCAAGACTAGAGATAGGCACCATCCATGAAAACAAGACAAAACTAGGAGAACAAGGAAATACTAGAGATAGGCACCATACATGAAAACAAGACAAAACTAGGAGAACCCAGAACTAGAGCAGGACAGAAAGCAGAACCCAGAACATGTACACAAGACATGAGGAAAACAAGAACATAACATGGGCATGACTCGACAGGACTGTACATGGACTGGGATTACAAGACAAAATAAAACAAGACAAGAGATACAAGGTAAAACAAGAGGAGACATAACTAAGCACTATATATGAAAAGTATGGGGATTTAGTCACATTATATGATCATACATTGCATAGGCCTGCCAACAACACCAATGTACCCCATATCTGGCAGGTCCTACACTGCCTAATGCATTCTAAAACAACCATACTAAACCACAATAAAGCACTTACCTGCAAGAAAGGGCAGAGACTTGAAACACTGCTGCAGGTCCAGGCTGAAACAAAAGGAAAGTGGAAAACAAACAGGTGTGGCAACATAAAACAAACATTTAAGTGAATCCAAGAGACTGGGAAATCCAGGGACGGAATATAAGAATGAACCCAGAAACCCAGCAACAAAGAAAACCAGACATAGACCAGAAAAACCAAGCAAGGACAGCAAAAAGAGTACTGGATACCAGAAGCCATTGCCAGAATGATCCGCAGCGAGGAACAGGATGTGACATCTTGAGTCTGATATTACGTGAGGAGAGCCACACCCGATCACCCACTTGGTAAACAGGGTTGGCACCGCGCCGCTTATCAGCATGAAACTTGAAACAAGCAGCCACATTCTCAAGGGCAGAGTTGACTTTAGTCCAAGTTTTACGTATAAAAGTAAGGTGGTCATCCAGAGCAGGAATAGCAGTGTCAGAGAATACCGCAGGGAGAACAGTAGGATGGCAACCGTTGTTGACAAAAAATGGACTATGTCCGGAGGAGTCATGGGTAGCATTATTCCTGGCAAATTCAGCCCAAGGTAGCAATTTAGACCAATTCTCCTGCATGCTATTGATAAAACAGCCTAAATACAGTTCCAATGACTGGTTAGTCCTCTCAGCTGCACCATTAGTTTGAGGATGGTATGAAGAAGAAAATGATAATTCAATACCTAACTGTTTATTAAATGCTCTCCAAAATCGTGACACAAACTGGGACCCTCGGTCAGACACAATATTTTGCAGAATACCATGCAATCTGACAATCTCACGTATAAATATATGAACTAGATCTTGGGAGGAAGGCAATTTTTTGAGTGGAATGAAGTGTGCCATTTTAGAAAAGCGGTCTACCACCATAAGGATGGTGGTATAACCATTAGAACTCGGAAGTTCCACAATGAAGTCCATAGACAAATAAGACCATGGGACACTGGGTACAGGAAGTGGTTGTAATAACCCACATGGGAGTTTATGGAGAACCTTGGAAACCTCAATAATTGTAAAAGCGTCCACATAGTCTTTGATCCTTTTCCTTCCCCATATTGCATGAAAATGATGCTCTGCTTAATAATGTGGAACACCCTCCTTTAGTACTTTTTCCTTAAATTGGGCTCACCTGGCAATCTAATTATCACAGGTGTCCAAGATTGTTTTCAACGATCAAAAGAGCCTTGAGACACAATGCCATCCATAAGTTAAACTGAAAAACAAAATATTTAATCTTTGTGACACTTAAATAGAATTTGCATAATAATTTGGAACAGGGTGTAGTTACGCTCTGCTGGAGACAACTTTCTAGGGAAGTACCCGCAGGGATGCAAAGGGGTTTCCTGATTCTCCCTTTGAGAAAGAAGAGCCCCTACCCCTGTTTCGGGGGCATCAACCTCCAGTATGAAGTATTTGCTAGTATGAGGATGTAACAATTCCTTAAGAAGCTCAAAAGAGGTGAACAATTCCTTAAGAAGCTCAAAAGCCTCCTTAACTTCTTTAGACCCCTTGCATGTCATATTGGTGATGGGGGCTATCACATAAGAGAATCCTTTGATGAATCTTCTATAGTAGTTGGCAAACCCAATAAACCTTTAAATGGCTTTTAACCCATTAGGTAATGGCCAGTGTAGAACGGCTTCTAGTCTACGAGGGTCCATCTGGAAACCAGAGGCTGAAATATTACGTCCTAAAAACTGAACCTTTGTTTGGTCAAATATGCACTTTTCAAGTTTGCAATAAAGTTAATTTTCAATCAAAGTTTGCAACACTTGTTTGATATGTTTTATGATGAGTCTGGAGGTCAGGGAAATAAATAAGAAATCATCTAAATAATGCAACAAACTATGCAACAATGTGCAATGTCAATCAGCAGTTGCCAAGGCCAGTAAGGTATTGTCATGCATGAAAAAGGGCATTAATTCTCGGGACAAGAATATAATTTTGCCTCTTTATAAATCACTGGTAAGACCCCATATTGAATATGCTGTGCAATTTTGGGCACCTGTTCTAAAGAAGGATATTATGGCACTAGAAAAAGTGCAGAGGCGGGCTACAAAATTAATAAAAGGAATGGAACATATCGGCTATGAAGAAAGGTTAACAAATTTAAACCTATTTAGTTTAGAAAAACGTCGCCTGAGAGGGGATATGATAACATTATACAAATATATTCGGGGCCAATACAAACCATTGTGTGGAAATCTATTCACAAACCGGACTTTACATAGGACACGAGGCCATGCGTTTAGACTGGAAGAAAGAAGATTTCGTCTAAGGCAAAGGAAAGGTTTTTTTACTGTAAGAACAATCAGGATGTGGAATTCTCTGCCTGAGGAAGTGGTTTTATCAGAGTCCATACAGATGTTCAAACGGCTACTAGATGCATACTTGCAAGAACAGAATATTCAAGGATATAATCTTTCAATGTAGGGCAATAACTGCTTGATCCAAGGATAAATCTGACTGCTATTCTGGGGTCAAGAAGGAATTTTTTTCCTAGCTTGTTGCAAAATTGTGCTTCAAACTGGGTTTTTTTGCCTTCTTTTGGATCAACAGCAAAAAACAAATGTGAGGTAGGCTGAACTTGATGGACGCAAGTCTCTTTTCAGCTATGTAACTATGTAACTATGTAACTATGTAAATACACTAATACAAAGGTATATATGTAGTCTTTGAGAACATCATTCATAAAATCTTGAAATACAGCCGAGGCATGAGAAGGTATTCACGGTGACCACTTCTAGTGTTGAATACAGTTTTCCATTAATGACCCTCCTTAATCCTTACCAAATTGTAAGCACTCTTAACCCCTTAAGGACTGGACTGTTTTTGCGATGTTGTACATTTGCGACCAGGAATATTTTTACACTTTTGTGGTGTTTGTGTTTGGCTGTAATTTTCCGCTTTCTCATTTACTGTTCCCATACAAATTATATATTGTTTTTTTCAGGACAAAATGGGCTTTCTTTACATACCATTATTTATATAATCTCATGTATTTTAATTTAAAAAAAATACAAAAATCTGATGAAAAATTGAAAAAAATACATGTTTTTTGACTTTTACTTGAAAAATCTTTTACTCATCTACAAAAGCGAATGAAAAAAACTGCTAAATAGATTCAAAATTTTGTCCTGAGTTTAAAAATACCTAGTGTTTACGTGCTTTTTTGCTTTTTTTTGCATGTTATAGGGCTATAGGTACAAGTAGGATATTGCGGTTTCAAAACATACATTTTTAAAATTTATCAATAGTGACATTGTAACACTATTATCTGTCATAAATCTCTGAATAACACCCCACATGTACATATTTTTTTTAAAGTAGACAACCCAGGGTATTCAATATGGGGTATGTCCAGTCTTTTTTAGTAGCCACTTAGTCGAAAACACTGGCCAAAGTAAGCATTCATATTTGTTTGTGTGTGAAAAAAGTAAAAAAACTAAATTGAACGCTAATTTTGGCCAGTGTTTGTGACCAAGTGGTTACTAAAAAAGACTGGACATACCCCATTTGCAATACCTTGGGTTGTCTTCTTTTGCAAATGGTATGCCATCATGGGGGTATTTCTCATTCCTGGGCTACCATACGCTCTCAAAGGCAACGTAACCAACCTGGCCATTTTCAATGTAAAAATATTTGACCCATATATTTGACCTTGTAACTTTCAAAAATGCTATAAAACCTGTACATGGGGGGTACTGTTTTACTCGGGAGACATCGCTGAACACAATATTAGTGTTTAAAAACTGGAAAACGTATCACAACAATTATATCATCAGTAAAAGTGCTGTTTGTGTGTGAAAAATGCAAAAAAAGTAACTTTCACTGACAATATCATCGCTGTGATATGTTTTAATGTTGTGAATCACTAATATTTGTGTTCAGCGCAGTCTCCCGAGTAAAACAGTACCCCCCATGTACAGGTTTTAGGGTGTCGTAGAACGTTACAGGGTAAAATACAGTGCTAGCAAATTAAATTCTCTGGAATTTCGGCCTGGGTTGGCAGGCAGGTCCCTCAAATTGCAATCAATAAAATTACTGAATTATGTAAAATATTACATAAATACGCACGTAGAATTTAAATATATATGCATATTTATATATTTGAAGTCTACGTGTATATTTATATAATTATTTATGTAATTTTGTATATGGACGTATGTATATTTCTTATTATTTTTATTTACTTTTATATACATAGATATATATACAAATTCATTCTAAGTGTATTTTGATATAAATATATATATATTAATTTTAAAATACAGTTAGAATAAAATTTCATATAGATATATAATTTTTTTAAAATTTTTATTATTATTTAAAAAAAATTTATTTAATTTAAATTACTTATTATTTATATTTTATAATAATATATATATACAATATATATAGTTATTATATATATTATATATATACGTGTGTAATTTAATTATAAGTGTATTTTTATATTAATATAAGTACATATTAATATAAAAATACACTTAGTATGACATTATATATATATGATATATAGACATATATTATATAGATATAATATATGTCTATATATCATATTTATACATATATAATTATTATTATTTTTTTATTACCATTAACTTTATTTTTTTAATTGATTTTACAGTTGCAGGGAGACTGCCTGTCAGCACAGACAGTCCCCCTGCAGGCAGCACTATGGACACCTATTGTGACCATGTGATCGCTGTGTTAAGCGATCACATGGCCACAGGGGTCCTAATCTGCCGTGGGGAGACTGTCTGGGCTGCAGGCAGTCTCCCCACAACCGGAGGAACACTGATCGCCGCCGGGGGAACGACGGCGATCAGGTAAGTACCCCCAGACCGTTTGGACGGTTCAGGACCGTCATCGGTCGGCAAGGCAAAAATGCCGATGACGGTCCTGAACCGTCCTCGGTCCTTAAGGGGTTAAGGTTGAGTTTGGTAAACACCTTAGTGCCTTGGAGTCTGTCAAGCAATTCCAAGATAAGGGGAATAGAATAGGCATTTTTTTATGATGATTTTGTTCAATGCCCTATAATCAATGCATGGGCGTAATTCTCCATCTTTCTTTGATACAAAAAAGAACCCTGCACCAGTAGGCAAAGAAGACTTACGTATGTGGCCTTTAAGTAAAGAATCTTTAAAATATTCCTCCATGATCCTACTTTCCTGTGGGGATAGGGCATAGCGACAGGTAGCAGATCTATGGAGCAATCATAAGATCTGTGATGAGGTAGCATATCGGTGCGACTTTTACTGAATGCTTCTCTAACCTCCCAGTACTGTACAGGAATTTCGGAAGTCGGAGGTGTGGGAGTAGGTAATGTAATGATGCCCACTCTCTTGGTAATAGGTGACATGCATCTTTCACTACAATCTTTACCCCATTCCAGTATTTCCCCTTTAGCCCAGTCAATATGAGGGTTGTGCTTAACAAGCTATGGGAATCCTAATATGATGGCCTGGAGGAGCGAGGTGCCAGTGACATATTCAAGCATCTGGTTCTATTTCTAGTATTCTCCCTGGTTCTGATACGGTTGTCGATATGCAACACATACGTGATGTAGTCATTTAACCTCCCTGGTAGTTCTTTGGCAGCAATCTCGTCAAGGATAGCTTCAGATTGTAACCGCAGGTGGTTCCCTTATTTACCACTATAATGTCTTAAAGCATAGAACTTAGTAGGGCTAACCATACAGATATCTTAGCCATAATTTTATATAGTTAGTAAGAGATCCTCTATTTAACATATATAAATAATTGAGAATACAATATAAAATAAGGATTGTCTTGGAAGCAATAGTTTTGTCTTTTGGATATTTATTATATAAAAATATAAATATAAAATCCATTATAGCAGAGTTTATAAGATTAAATTAAATGCTTGCAAATATCATTAATAGGTTAACATACCCTTCTGAACATGTCATCATGTCAGCCTCTCTGTCATTTTAAGATGGAGCAGCGTCTCTCTCCAAGTCTCTCCTCTGTGTCTTAACATTTAAAAGTACACCTATTTATACCTTAGGTGTCTCCATTTTAGGGTTACCATAGTTCATATATGAAAAAGTAACACTTCTTTTACTTTACTCATTTTAGGACCTCCCTTAACTTGGCAAACATACAAGGCCATAACTAAAGGGTGTATACGTCATGGAAATTTTCCTGACTTAGTTCAAGATGGCATCTTAAAGTCTGAATAGGTTATCTGTTGTTTATACTAAGTCGTAAGTGCACAGTCGTGGGAGATTCCTGGATTTGGGGAAGTTCCATTAACTTGGGGTTACAACAGTATATTGTGTACTGAAAGAGTCGTAGTATAGCCTTGAAACTTGTTTATGCATTATTGTTATTGTAATTCGTCTGGGACAAAATGGTATTATGCACTGAGGTTATTGCTTAAAACATATTATGCACTGAGGTTATTGCTTAAAGAAACATCTATGAAAAACAATATGTACCATTTCTAACACCTTGTCAATTTGCAATATCTCTAAAAGACAAAGTACACAGTTTAAGAAATACAACATTTCATTCTAAAACTTGTAATATTTGCATTTGCCCATAACAAGATAATCCCTCTGCAAAGGCAGTGATTAATCCGCTATTAGTCCAGTCTACCTCAGAAGCTAGAGTGTGGAATTCAATAGCATAATATGAGACAGACCGGTTCCCTTGTTTGATATGCAGTAGCAGCGTTGGTCTCCCTACCCAAAGGTTCAAACGTTAGTTTAAATTCCATAAGGAATTCCAAGTTATTATGGGCAATAGACTTATTACTCTTCCATAATGGGTTGGCCCATGCTAAGGATTTACCTTGCAGTTGGTTCATTAGGTATCCAATTTTGGCTCTATCCGTGTTCAAAAGACCCAGGAAAGGCTTCAAAATGATACTCAATCTGATTTAAAAAAAAACCTGACATTCATTAATATTACCTTCAAAATGTGTGGGTGAAGATAGGGTGATATTAGGTGCCCTATATTCAATGGGAGTAGGTATAGTAGGTGGGGGTGTACCTGCCAATGGAATCTCAGGCTGTAAATGAGCCGTACAAAGTAGTAGCGTACTGAAAGCTTGAGTGAAATGATCCATAAGGTGATCATTCTCCTCTAGTTTTCTCTCACAAGATACTACGTGCTGACACAAATCTGCAGGATCTAGGGCCTTGTCGTAAAGTCACAATTACAATTGATCCAACACGCAGTATTAGTATCACACTTAGAAATAATGATAACGTCTAACCGGACCTTAGAATGGCTGGACTAACGTATAAGAGAAAAGTCAAAATACTAGCCGGGGTCAGGAACACAGAATGAAACACAGTAGCAAGGAATAGCCAATAGTCAGGGATACCAGAAATCAGGGAAGTCAGAACGAAGCCAAAGTCAAATACCAAAGAAACACGGTCAGGAAAACACTCTCAGAATAACCAGCAAGGGGAAACCACGACAGGGCAATGAGCAGAATAAATTAGTGAGTTTAAGTATCACCGTTGGGAATCCAATTGGCCGTATCCGGCCTATGACACCAAAACGTGCACGTGCATCCTCTGTGTAACGTCACCTGCATGTCGACATCGCCACCATCATGAACAGACGTGGGGCTACATAACAGTGTTGATCCAGGGGGCGTGGCCTGAAGCGGAGCTGAATGGACGTGCACTAACTCGGCTCCCTGAGACCTGAGATACAGTCCAATGTGATTGGAGATACGGAGTGGAAATGGCGAACCCCAAAAAACATACTGCAGCCCAATGGGCTACCGGCAGAACCCCATCATTGATATTGAGGGCACTCACCCGCTATTTTAAAAACACGGCGCGAGGCGGAAGCTGCAGGATCCAAGATGGCAGCCCCAGAGAACCAGTCCAAATTCGCGCCCTTTAGCCCAGCACCATCAGAGGGTTCATGCAGATTACACGCGGTAGCACCAGACTCCGAGAACCAGGATCTACTGCGGAACCTGCCATCAAAGGTAGATCTAGCGAATATGTTTGGGAAACTGGAATCGACCTTTCAATCCAAAATGGACGCGGTGGCAATGCTCGCTAACTCTGCACCCCCACTTGCCTGTGCCTACATGACAGAGGCCTCCCAAACAACTGAGCCAAAACCAACTAGCCCAGAGTCCCGTGGAACGTCTGTGATACTCCAAGCAAATCATTGGTAGAGTATAATCTACTTCCAGTTTTACCACACAGACTGCTCCTGCCCTCCTAGGTCGGTCTGTGGACAGGGTACTGCGCTAAGACCTATGCAGGAGACATTATGACAGGGACCTTATTTGGGTTCATTCTAGGACCAGCACTGCCATATGTCTTACTCAAAGACAGGTCACATTGTGTAATGGGCCGCTAATACTGGGAAACACGTGACAATGAAGGGCAATCCTCAGGTCGTATGTTACACCACCTTTATGTTAGGCAGCACTAACATTTATAGAATGTAGAGACTACATGTAGATATGTGTTGCAGGAGTAAAGATGGGAGGGGGATGCATACAAGCAATATCCCAAAGGCAGGGTGCAGACAATGTGTTTAGACCCCCGCCTCCACCCCTCACCCCTACCTCAACACCCCTTTCCTCTCCCCTCCCCCATATTCTCTGGAGTTCCCCTAACATTACACAACTAAGAATCAGATTGTTTTGTTCAGATTCTCGCGATAGCGATGACTCAGAAAAGACAGAGGGAGGCCCACATAAAAACCCTAACACAAGACATACAAACATTAGAAACACGGCACTGCACAGATAAAACACTGCAGACATACAATGCGCAGACAACTAAACGATCAGAACTGACGACCATCCTACAACCGCTCACTAAACATACATACTATTCATGGGGGTGGGGGGCAAATCCCTACAACAACAGGGACAAACAACCTTCATCTCGGCAATTAAATGGCCAGATGGCTCCCTAACCTAACTCATGCCAGATATTTTATCATCATTCCACGACTTTTACTCAACACTGTATAATTTGAGGGACACCCCACCTCCAGCAGTTAATATCCAAGACTTCTTGTCAAAGAGAATTAACACCACCCTACTGCAGAATGCGGTGGACTTCTTAGACAGCCCCATCACGACCGAAGAGTTCCACTCGGTGGTCAAGCAAATACCAGTAGGCAAAAGATGGCTTCATGGGCAAATGTTAGAAACAACCCTAATTCAATGCCCCCAGTGGCACTAGATGCCACCATAGCTCTGCTCCCAAAGCCGGGAAAAGACCCAATGAATTGCGGGAGTTACAGGCCCATATCTCTCATAAATGTGGACCTCAAATTATTTACCAAGATATTAGCAACATGTTTAAAGCCACTTCCGGGACTCGTACACCAAGACCAAGCTGGTTTTGTCCCTGGCAGGGAGGCAAAAATTAATACTACTAAGATTATAAATTTAATGCACTGGGCAAAGGTAAACAAAATTCAGAGTGTCCTACTCGCAATTGATGCTGAAAAGGTGTTTGATAGAGTCGACTGGTCCCTAATGTTTGCCACAATGTGGCAATTGGGCTTTGGGCCACAATGGTTGGACTGGCTGAGAAAGCTATGCTCGTCGCCCACGGCCCGACTCCGCATTAATGGCCAACTCTCCGAGGCGGTGTGAATCAAGAACGGAACGAGACAGGGATGTCCACTCTCGCCCCTTATAATTATCTGAGTTCTAGAGCCATTCCTGCAAGGTATCAGAGACAATCCTCAGATTCATGGCTTTAAAATAAATGAAGTGGAATACAAAGTATCGGCCTTTGCGGATAACAAGCTTTTTACGGTCTCAGACCCGACTCACACACTTCCACACATTCTAGCCGAAATGAAAGCCTATAGTGAGATCTCGAACTTTCAGACCAACCTAACCAAATGTGAGATCCTCCCCCTGCACACTTCACCTGACACTGCACCAACAAAACTTACATTTTTCTTGGGCCACCAAATCTATAAAGTACCTAGGGATACACCTCCCCTAACAGATAGAGCAACTCTATGATCTAAACTTCCCCCCACTACTGGAAACCGTATCCAAAGATTTAAAAGCTTGGCACAGACCATGCTTTAGATGGTTCTGTAGAATTAGCATCATAAAGATGAATGTCCTCCCACGCATCCTATATGCATTACAAATGATCCCGGTAACACTTCCGACCAAATTCTTTGCCACAGTCAAAGGGATCATAACGGCATTGATATGGTCACAAACGCACCCCCAATTGGCCCATACACTCCTAACTAAACCCAGGGAGAGGAGAAGAGTGGGTCTCCCTGAAGCATATCATAAAGCCATCCATATGTCTCGAATATAAGTGTGGACAAGGGACGACAGAACAATGGGTAACCATAGAAAAATCTTTCTCCAACATACCTCTCAAATTGCTCTCGTGGCATAAAACATGGATTGCCTTTCTTAAACACAGACATCACCCTACCATAGCGGCTACTCTGAGAATTTGGTCAAGATTGACCGGTAACTCCAATATCTCACCATATCCCTCCCCACTCTACCCGCTCACACACAACACCCTACTTCAGGCCAGATTTTAGGGAAGAATGTACGAACTATACCAGGATACACAATCCATTACACTACAGGAGGTGACAAGGGGAGACTCTTTCATAACCTTACAAGACCTAACATTATGGAAACCAGCCACGAGTATAACACAACTGCACTATGAACAAGTGAAGCGCTTCTTGAGGGACTAACAGTTCCTGCCGGAGGGTGATAGGGAACTCACGACTTTTGAACAATTGTGTCTGAAGCACCCCCTGAAGCACAAACGTCTGTCCATAATGTATAAATTAATACTCAGTGGCTACAGATATTCACCAGAACTCACAAAACGTCCACAGCTACGGCCTTACAAGAGGGTAACTATAAACGCCTCAGATGCTGGCACTATACTCCAGCTAAACTAAGTAAAATGTACTTGGGAGCCCTGGACACATGCTGGAGATGCAAAGAAACGGAGGCGAATCCAGCATGCATTTTGTGGCAATGCCCTATTATCAGGAAATTCTGGGTTCGTATTTATAAACTCATACAGAGTATCACACACACACAGATCCCATTCCTACCAGAGCACATGATTTTTCTACTACCACCTACATAGGAGGCAGAAATGCCTGACCTCGCAACTCCTCATGGCAGCCAACCAACTTAACCCAGCTCACTGAAAATGGGAGACCCCTCCCTGTATTAGGGAGTTGATCCAAAAGGTAGGGGGCATTAACCCCTTCCCGACCGCTAACGGTTCAGGACCGTCATCAGAAAAATCCCCTTGAGGACCGGTGAAGGGCCTGAACCATCATAACGGTATTATGTACTTAGCCGATCGCCGTCGTTCAGCCCAGGAAGTCTTCCCACGGCAAAATAGGACCCATCGGCCATGTGATCGCTCAACAGAGCGGTCACATGGTCACAATAGGTGTCCAAGTGTCTGCCTGCAGGGGGAATGCCTGTGCTGACAGGCAGTCTCCCTGCATGTGTAAAATAATTTTTAAAAAAATGTTAAACTACTACCCGCACTACTACCTGAATTACTATAGAAACATATATAGGCTCGATTGAAGCTAGTATCAAATGAACATTTACTCTTTCTACACACTGGTAATGACATCACGATCAGCAAAGCAAGTTAGACAATATGTAATAACAAATACTGATAAGCATGAAGTTGATTCCGTGTTACAAATACAATATGATATAACCACAGGTTTGTAATGTTACCTGTTTAACCCCTTAAGGACCAAACTTCTGGAATAAAAGGGAATCATGACATGTCACACATGCCATGTGTCCTTAAGGGGTTAAGCTTTTTCTGGATATGCTTATTGTTTGTAGGAAATTATGTGCATCAAAAAAACAATAATGATTTGTGACGAGAGCAATCTCGCCACATTGCATTGGAGAAGCCTGGTTGCTCGCCTGCTGCCTTTGGATTATGGCCCCATGTTAAAAGACTTTGTTTCCCCTGCAGAAAAGACTTATTCGTGCTTTTCTGCCCGGTGTTCGGTAGATTCAATCTACTGAACAACCGCACGAATGACTAGACCACCTGGGAGCTGGAGTGTGCCGGCAATTAGCCTCCCAGAAACTGCGGTTAACCGCAGCTTAATTGACGAATACTGGGTGGCCGCCATTCGTATAACGAACACGAGGTCGCGGCCATTTTAAACACGCGAACGCACAGCGGTGTTCGGCGCTTAACTCATGGAACTAAAAACGGACACAGTTTGGTGCGAACACCGCTGAAGCCGCCAACCTCCCTTCTTGTTCGGTGGAAGTACACGAACGGCCCGGTATGCGGTAGTCGTGCCTGACTACACTATACCCCAGATAGGAATCCCATGAAGCTCATTCGTATGAGAACTGACTTTGTAAGATTTTGGCTCCATGGCGATTGAACTGTATTCGTGTGGTCTGAGCGCCATTCGCTTAATAATGTGCGCTCAGACCTGAGCTATCTGGGGACATGTTAAATGTATAGTTTTATTGTAACTTGTGTCACATATTGTATTTTAACAGTAATTCATGTTTTAGTATCCCCACGTACATAATGGCGATTTGCCTTTGTCCTGGGAGATAATTGAATTACTTCTCAATTATCTCCAGGGCAGAGGGGAGGAAGCCAGGATGCATTGTGTAGCAGAATATACAGGAATCCTGCAAAAGCTAGCAGAACTCACTCACTCTTATAAAATAAATCCTTCTACAGAAACAAAAAAAGAAAGCCAAGCCTTCCAAAGTAGACTTAATGATTTAGAATTTAAGAAGACCACTTATATACTCAACAAACGTAAACACAATTTTTTTTACAAACGGTAACAGGGCGGGCAAAGTATTAGCATCACAACTCAAAGCTCACATGACCTTCACTAGAATTGCATACATCCAGTCGACTGATAACCGCAAACTTCTAGACCCCAACATATCGTTGACGAATTTGCCAAATACTACAGTTCCCTCTACAACCTACATAATGATGCGTCTACACCGAACCCGACACCTGACAGCATCAATGCGTTTTTAGAGGGTACCCAACTACCACTCTTAAAGCCTGATGATATCACAACCCTTTCACAGCCATACACAGAAAATTAAATATCACAGACAATACGGCAACTGCCGAAACACAAATCTCCAGCCCCTGATGGATTTCCCAATATATACTACCAGACTTTCCAGGACATACTGACACCACACATAACAGATCTCTTTATTCTCTTTAACAAGTGTTATAGAAGAGGAGCCATGCCTCTTACTATGCTCTAAGCTCACATCTCCACACTACCTAATCCAGGAAAACCACCTACAACCTGTCCCAACTGCAGACCAATATCCTTACTGAATTGCGATACAAAATTTTACGCTAACCTTATAGCTAACAGACTGGCCATTATCATGCCTAGGGTAATTCACAATGACCAGTCGGGTTTTTTCAAAAACAGGCAAGGCTCAGGCAACACAAGGACAATTTTAAACATCTTAACACACATGACCTCATTCAAAGTCAAAGGCTTGACACTAGATGCAGAGAAGGCTTTCGACTGGCTAAATTGGGATTATATGGAAACTGTTCTTCAATGATTTGGGATTCCACAAGAATTTATTCGGTGAACTATGGTCCTATATGAAGGTCCATCAGCACAGGTATTGAATGCAGGGTTTCTTTCCAAACCTTTTAAACTTACCAATAGCACACATTTTCCCCCTGCTTTTCATCCAATCCCTGGAACCCATAGCATACAAAATACGCAATCATCCTCACATTGAGGGGATTCCCATAGGAGAATCTTCATACTGCCTCTCTATGATTGCAGATGAAATACTGTTAACACTGACTCACTGCCACATGTATTGTCCCACTTGGAAGAATACGGCAAAGTCTTGTTATCACCTTAACAGGCACAAAATAGAAGCACCTGCAACACATTGCAAAACTCATATCCATTTGATTGGAGGGACACCTCTATAAAGTACTTAGGTGTCAAGTTGTCAGGCCAACTAGCATAAAATATTATACACCCCTACTCCACACATGCAAATTAACTTTCTATCAATGGAAAAAGATTAAAATATCCTGGCTAGAAAGATTGAACACCACAAAAATTATAATCTTGCCTAAACTTGTATATGTCTTACTTATGCTGCCCTTGCCTATACCCCAAATCCTTCTGTAAACAAGTACAATAAATCTTAGCCATTTTTTTATGGGGCAGACTCAAACGCCACATACCCATCGCCCTGTTGCAACAAATGACTCAAAAAGGGGTATTGGGATTTCCCAAGGTTTTAGCCTACTATAGGGCATGCCAATTAGAAGTGGCAATAAAACTGCACTCATCCCCAAATATACTGCAATGGGTGAATATGGAAAATAGGGTGATGCCAAAAAACTCGATCCCAGATATCATTTGGACACCGAAAGTATTCAGACCCAAATTACCAAACCTAAACTAACCTACCAATACGCACCATTCGGCCCATCTAGTCTGCCCAATTTTCTAAATACTTTCATTAGTCCCTAGTCTTATCTTATAGTTAGGATAGCCTTATGCCTATCCCACGCATGCTTAAACTCCTTTACTGTGTTAACCTCTACCACTTCAGCTGGAAGGCTATTCCATGCATCCACTACCCTCTCAGTAAAGTAATACTTCCTGATATTATTTTTAAACCTTTGTCCCTCAAATTTAAGACTATGTCCTCTTGTTGTGGTAGTTTTTCTTCTTTTAAATATAGTCTCCTCCTTTACTGTGTTAATTCCCTTTATTAGTGATGTCGCGAACCGTTCGCAGCAGTTCACCACGAACCGTTCGTGGCGAACTCCGGTCAGCTGACACATCCCTGCCAATCTCCTGCCAATCTCCGGCAGACCCTCCCTTCAACATGGATGCTGTCCAGGAGGTGGGAGGGTCTGGGAGGGAGGGTCTGCCGGAGATTGGCAGGGATGTGTCAGCTGACCGGAGTCAGATATCATTTGGACACCACGAACGGTTCGCGCCATCACTACCCTTTATAATAATTTAAATGTTTCTATCATATCCCCCTGGGCCTAAATACCCCTCCTTTAGTTCTGATAGGCTGTAACCGGCCTTTGACCCCAAAGTCAGTTACCAGGTTTCATTTGCATAATTGCTGCTCAGCATTAACCCTTCTGTGGATTAGGTTGCTGCTCGGCACAACTTTTCCTGTGTGGACAGTAAATGTCATTAACCACATTTCTATAAGCGGGTGATTATGTGACACTGGGTTTCATTTGCATTATTGCTGCTCAGCATTAACCCTTCTGTGGATTAGGTTGCTGCTCGGCACAACTTTTCCTGTGTGCACAGTAAATGTCATTAACCACATTTCTATAAGCGGATGAATACGTGACAGTATGGCCGATAGAAACACTTCCGCATGGCAAAAGTTATACATCAGCACAGACGTAGAAGACACTTGTCAGTGAGCATTTAGCCAATGAAAATGCACTCAAAACCACACGCCAAATGTTGTGGAAAGTTCAATAGAGGGTTACACTCAATAGTATGCTGGAAATGTACACATAAATAGTGTATTGTGCTTCTTGTGATCTCTCTTTGGATAATGTTGTATTGCAAGAAGTCATGGATACTCTTCCCCCCACCCCTATTTATTCTCTTTCTGTGCCCCTGTTGCTTATTCTCATGAAAATTACCAATAAAATATGAATTTAAAAAAATACTATATAATGCAGGGAATGCATTTGTAATTTTTTTGTGTTTATTGCATCTGATAATATAATACAAATACAAAATAGATGAAAAATTCCTACAATATAATGGTGCTACAATCACCTTCGTGGGCCACACTACCACAAATACAACAAGTGATAAAATAAAAACAGAAAATGGTGAGAGCACTCAGAGTAAATAAGTAACAATACCCAAATTGCAGTCAATCAATCTGAAAAAATAATCAGAAAAAGAGAGACATAGGGTAATATAGTTAAGGCAAAATTATAAACCATCAGGTGTTGGTCTCACTCACATACATGGAGCCACTATAAAAGCTGGCTCAAACTTCATGCCTTGGATAAATGGAAAAACAGGACTTCTGGCAGGAACTCCAATAAACTGTATCTGGTACCTCTGAGTTCATTCAGGACGCAGAATGTAGGGGGTTACACAAGAATTTATTAAACAGTAAATAAAATAAAATAAAATATAGATTGGAAACAGTCCCACACAATTAAAAAGTCCAGTCCTCTCTACGCGTTTCGGCTCTCGCCTTCGTCAGGAGTATTCCATTCCTCTAAGGCTTCCATCCTTTTATTTGTATATTTGGCGCGCTTTTGTGGCACACTGCCGGTCTTCCGCTTCTGGTTTCGACGTGGGCGTCATGATGTCAGCCCGCGTCTTCACGTCCCGACGTACTCACTTCCGGTTCCGTCTACATACTTCCAGAAAAGGTGTCGGGACGTCTAGAGATGATGCATGACGTCCCAACTTAATATTTCCAAATTTACACGTACCATATATTAAACAATCATTTAATCTTTAGCTTATAGTTATTATTATCATGCGAACAGCAAAATCAAAAAGCACATAAAAACATGTTATGTATAAGGATAAGATATATATAACCAGGCTTTAGTAAAAATATAATACATAAAGTATAAAGAGAATAACAAAATTGTTATTATGAATCATACCAGAGAATATATTAAACAGTCTTAAAAACATATTATAAATAAATATAAAATACATAAACCTAAGCTTTAATAAAAAAATATAATATATAAAATATAAGGAGAATCATTGAATTGTTATTATAAATCATGTCAGAAAAAAAAAGAGGGTTAACAGGTGAAAAAGAGATTATAATTAGATAAATGTATTAATCTCAAAATCAACAATTAACCCATGTGGAGCTAATGTATCCAATTCAAATATCCACCTCATTTCTGTTAAACCCAAAGTGCGATCTTTATCTCTACCTCTCCAGTGAATGAGAATTTTATCTATACCAATAAATTCAATACCTCTAGGATCTCCATTGTGTACCTCTAAATAATACTTTGATACACTGTGGTTTATAAATTTCCTTTGAATATTATAGATATGTTCCCTAATTCTTGTTTTTAAAGGGCGTGAGGTCTTACCCACATATTGATAGCCACACTAGCAAATCAACATGTAGATCACATCTTTAGTTTCACATGTAATAAAAGGACTAATAGGATATTCTTTTTTTTGTAACAGAAGAAGTTAATTTTTCTACTTTCCTCCTACATTAGATCTAAAACTGCAACCTCTGCAGTTACCACAATAATGGAACCCTTTACTCCCTTGAAAAAAATTTTTTTGTCTTTAACTTCATTTTTATCTAAAAAACTTTTAGTTAAAATCTGTTTAAAATTTCTTGCTCCTCTAAAGATAAATTTGGGTTTAGGATTTAAAAACGGAAGTATTTCTATATCTTCTTTCAATATATGCCAATGTCTATTGATTGTTTTCCGTAGTGCATAATTATTAGAGCTAAAATTAAAAATTAAGGGAATTTTTCCTTCTTCCTCATTTAAATTTTTTGTTTTATATTGTAATAGGAGCCGTCTATCCTTTTCTCCAATCTCCTTCTTAACTTCCTTCAATTTGTCTCTATCATATCCCTTTTCGACAAATTTACATTTTAAAACATCAGTTTGATTTAGATATTCTCTATCTTCAGTACAGTTCCGTTTTAGTCTTAAAAACTGGCCCTTTGGTATATTATTATCTAAAGTTTCTTTAATTTACTTTACCACTCCATATAATAAAAATATCGTCTATATACCATCTATAGAGGCAGTGGTGTATCCTGGTTTTGTGCTGCCATAGGCAGGATCTGGTCCCCATGGCCGTACCTTGGACCTGAAGCTAAAATCTATCTTCAAACCAAAAAAAAATTATTAGTTAAAATAAAGAAAATTCCTTTAATTAAAAATTCCAATTGAGCTTCTTCCATATCTCCAAACTTCTTTAAATAAAAAGAGTGGCTTCACAGCCTTGATCATGTTGAATTATTGTATATAAGCTGCTTACATCGCATGTAGCCATAATAAAATCCTCATTTCATTCAAAATTTTCTAAAATTTGTAATAAACTCATAGTATCTTTCAGATACGCTGGACATTTTATAACCATTTTTTGTAAAAATTGATCTATATATTGGGATAAGGAGGATAAAAGTGACCCAACTCCAGACACAATTGGTCTTCCAGGAGGGTTATTAATATCCTTATGTATTTTTGGTAAAACATAAATTACTGGTATTCTTGGATATTTAATGTCTAAAAAATCATATTATTTTTTTGTTAAAATTCCAGTATTAAAACCCTCATCTAAAAACTCTTTATATTTAGACTTAATTTCAGGGAGTGGATTACTTGGAAGTTCTTTATATGTTCTTTCATCTTTAAGTTGATTATAAATTTCCTGTAAATATTCTTCTTTTTGCCAAACCACAATACCTCCTCCCTTATCAGTTGGTTTTATTTATCCTCTTTCTGTGCCCCTGTTGCTTATTCTCATGAAAATTACCAATAAAATATGAATTTTAAAAAATACTATATAATGCAGGGAATGCATTTGTCATTTTTTTGTGTTTATTGCATCTGATAATATGTCTTGTGGATGTATAGTGAAAAGGAAGTTGTTTATACAGTTTAAATAAATAGAAAATATATAGGAAGTGGAGCGCTGAACAAGTGTCAGAGATTAGACCAGAGGGTATATATGATAAAATAGGAAACCTAACTACCTATTAACAAAAACATACAATAGTAATACGGATACCAATACCCTAAATCTCTAGCTAAAATAAGATCAATATATTTGCAGCATTTCATTTGAATATTTTACTGTGGGATTTTTACATTGTTTTTATAGTTGAGAGCTAAGACTCCAATAAAGTCGTTTGTATTTCATTACGATTGCATCTCATCAATTTTTGTCAATATCAAGATTAATTAATTTATGAATTTTTTTTCCTTTGTTCTTGCATATATCCATCTGTACTACGGAGCATCACTATTTCAAAGAAATCTCTGAATTAACCCCTTAAGGACACAGCTTCAGAAGCTTGTCTTACGCTTAATGACACAAGCAATTTTTGCATTTTCTTGCTGTATGCGTTCAACTGCAATTTGCATCTCTCTCGTTTATTGCACCGACACATATTATATACTGTTTTTTAAAGGACATAAAGGGCTTTAATTTGATGTAACATATATATATATAAATGCTTATTTATTATTTAAAAAATACAGAAAAATGCAAAAAAAAGAAAAATTTTGTGTTTTTTGTACAGTTTTTGCAATAATAATGTGTGCCTAATTAGTGCAGGTTAAAGAAAGTAATTAAAAATAAATTTATTTAGTTGTTCTGATTTACAAAATATATAATGTGTCTGGGATTTAAAGTTTTTTTTGGTAGTTACAGGTCATAAAGCACAAGGAGTAAAATAAACTTTTAATGTAGAGCGATTTTAGAATTTTGTATGTTTGTCTTGTAAGCTTAATAGCCATAAAAGAAAACAAAATTGCCACACAAAAGTATATATTTATATAAAGTAGACATCACAGGCTATTGTCCTAAGGTTTTTTTGACACTTTCTAAGTAGCCATTTCACCGCCAATCTCTGCTAAATATTGGAGTAAAATTTAGTTTTTTGGAGTTTTTGGCACACAAACTTATAACAAAGAACTTCCCATGTATATTTTGTAAAGTTGGTGTGTGCTATTCCTGTACAAAGTTTTATTTTGTGTTCAGTTACTTCTGCTGAGTACAACGATACCCCCATTGTATGTCTTTGGCACTATTTCGTGAAGCTACAGTGCCATATAGGAGACCTGTCCGTTTCAACATTTACAGTAGAATTTTGAGAGGCGGATTTAATGGGCCTATGCTTCAATTTGGGGTATTATAGCAGTTTGACTGTTCAAAAAAAAACCACAAAGGCCTACCATTTATAAAAGTAGACACTCCAGGGTATCTCATATGGTGCATATTGTGCCTTAACATGCCCCCATTTTTTCACCAATATATGCCAAAGTATGTGGTAAAAAATAATTTTGGGCATTTTTTACATACGGATTACATTTTTGCTGGGCATTTTGTACATTTCATATGTGCCACTAAGTTCAAACCCCCCAAATTATGCTCAGCTAAGTCTTCTGAGTAAAACAATATGCCCAATGTATGACCTAGACACTATTTTGTGAAGTTACACTGCTATAAAAGAGACGTAACAAGTTAAGGTTTTTAAGTGTGAATTTTCATGGAGGGTTTTGATGCGTCCGTGCCCACTTTGGAGCACTTGAGCAGGCTACATATTACAACTACACCATAAAGGCATACCATTTCTTAAAGAACACATCCCAGGGTATTTCAAAAGGCATATTTTGAACCTTAGCGTGGGATAATTTTTCCGCTAGCTTGTACCAAGTGTAATGGTAATAAGCGTTTTTTTGCCTTTTTGACACACAAAGTAAATTTGCGCAGTACATTTTGCAAATCTTATGTGTGCTACGACTGTATAATACTTCATATGTTGCTCAGCTATGTCGGCTGAGTACATCAATACCCCCATATGTACCTTTGCCAGGTATATGTGGACATCGGAGGGGCACATTTGGGACACAGCCATTCCAGTTCATTTCAAACTTTAAATTTTTACACTGTTCCCATGTCCCATTTTAGAGTATTTTACCAGGCTATATAATCCAAATACCCCATAAAGCCATACCATTTCTTAAAGAAGACATCCCGGGGTAATTCAAAAGGCATATTTTGAACCTTAGCGTGGGATAATTTTTCCGCTAGCTTGTACCAAGTGTAGTGGTAATAAGCATTTTTTCTGCCTTTTTGACACACAAAGTGAGTTTGCGCAGTATATTTTGCAAACCTTATGTGTACTACGACTGTATACTACTTCATATGTTGCTCAGCTATGTCGGCTGAGTACATCAATACCCCCGTATGTACCTTTGCCAGGTTTATGTGGACATTGAAGGGGCACATTTGAGACACAGCCATTCCATTTTTTTCAAACTTTGAATTTTTACGCTGTGTCCATGTCCCATTTTAGAGTATTTTAAAAGGCTATATAATCCAATTACACCATAAAGGCATACCATTTCTTAAAGAAGACATCCCGGGGTAATTCAAAAGGCCTATTTTGAACCTTAGCGTGGGATAATTTTTCCGCTAGCTTGTACCAAGTGTAGTGGTAATAAGCATTTTTTCTGCCTTTTTGACACACAAAGTGAGTTTGCGCAGTATATTTTGCAAACCTTATGTGTACTACGACTGTATACTACTTCATATGTTGTTCAGCTATGTCGCTGAGTACAGCAATACCCCCGTATGTATCTTTGCCAGGTATATGTGGACATTGAAGGGGCACATTTGAGACACAGCCATTCCAGTTTTTTCCAAACTTTGAATTTTTACGCTGTGTCCATGTCCCATTTTAGAGTATTTTACAAGGCTATATCATCCAATTACACCATAAAGGCATATCATTTCTTAAAGAAGACATCCCAGGGTAATTCAAAAGGCATATTTTGAACCTTAGCGTGGGATAATATTTCCGCTAGCTTGTACCAAGTGTAGTGGTAATGAGCATTTTTAAATGTATTTTTTTACTTTGTAAAACTTTTTTTACTTTGTAAAACTTTTTTTACTTTGTAAAACCCATTTTTAAACTTTTTTTTTTTACTTATTAAATGTTTTACACTATCTTAACTTTTTTTACACTTTTAATTTTTTTTCTAAACTTTTCTTTTACCGTTAACCCCTAACTAGCAGTAAGCAGCACTAACCGTAAATTCCCCATTTTCCCATAACTCCCACCCACCCCAGCTAGCAAAATATTTAATTATAAAATATTTAAATTAATTAATTAAATAAATGGAACCCCTGAGGGTTAAAAAAAATAAATAAAAGTTAATCCTCAGGGGTTAAAAAAATTAGATCACAGTATAATACTGTGATCTATATTTTGATCACTGTAGGCAGTGATCAGCTGGCAGGGAAGGGGTTAATTTTTATTTAGACTGGGTAAAGGGGGTGGTATTTTTTTTTTTTTTTACTTAAACGTTACTAAAACATTTAAAAATTTTTTTTTTTTTACCTTTTTAAAGCTTATTTTAAAACTTTTTTTAACGTTAACCCCTAGTTAGCCTAACACCAAATTCCCCAATTCCCCACTAACTTCCACCCATCCCAGCTAGCTAAATATATAATTTTTTAATATTTAAATTAATTAATAAAATAAATTTAACCCCTGAGGGCGTTTGTGAAAAGCATCAACTAATCTTTTTGCATGAACATTAGATGAATCTTCATCAACTCCATAACCTTTCCATCTAATAAGGTATTGTAAGGTGCCACGGTGGACAAGTGAATCCAAAATCTTGTGTATTTCATATTCTTCTTCACCTTGGACGATGATAGGTTCAGGAGTTGTAACTATTTCTCTATGAAAAGGATCAGGGATGTGTGGTTTAAGAAGAGAGACATGGAATACTGGATGAAGTTTAAAACTTGGAGGAAGTTTTAATTTAACAACGTTATCATTGATAATTGTAATTATTTGAAAAGGACCAAGAAAAAGAGAGCTCAATTTCTTTGAAGGTCGGTTTGTGGTAATATTTTTTGAAGAGAGCCAGACAAGATCCCCTACTTTGTAAGGAGGGGGAATTCTTCTTCTATTGTCAAAAAACTTTTTCTGGTAGTTTTGAGCGAGTTGAAGATTCTCCCGTAATTTGAGGAATAGAGAGGACATAAATTCATTTTTTGATGTAACCGTAGGATTGGATGAAGTAATAGTTTGGATGGGAAATGAGGACGGATGAAAACCATAGTTGGAGAAGAAAGGAGTCATTTTCGTACTAGAATGAATGGTATTGTTGTAAGAAAATTCAGCCATAGGTAACCATGTGGTCCAGTCATCTTGCAGGTATGAACAATAACATCGGAGATATTGTTCCAAACATTGATTAACTCTCTCTGTTTGCCCATTAGTTTGGGGATGATAGGCGGAAGAGAGTTTGCGTTGAATTTGAAGAGAGAGACACATCTCCTTCCAGAATTTGGAGGTAAATTGTGTCCCCCTATCAGAAATAATTTCTTCTGGAAGACCATGGAGTTTTATAATATTATCAATAAAGACTTTGGACAATTCTACGGAGGAGGGTAATTTTTTTAAAGAGATGAAATGGGACATTTTTGTGAAGCGGTCCACAACAACAAGAATAGTGGTGAAATGTCGAGATGGTGGAAGGTCAACGAGAAAATCCATAGAAATGGATTGCCAAGGTTTTTCTGGAATGGGTAAGTTAAGTAGTAATCCGAAAGGTTGATTATGTTCAGATTTGGACCTTTGACAGATAGGACAAGTTTTGACATATAATTCAATGGTTTTATCTTGGCGAGGCCACCAATAATATCGTGAAGTTAGCTCAAGAGTTTTCTTTATTCCAGGATGTCCAGCTAGGGGTGAATCATGAACCATCTTAAGTAATTTGTTCCTAAGAATGGGAGGAATATAAATTCTATTTTTAAAGTAAAACATACCATCCTGTTTTGTCAAATTAGGCATTTTGGGAAGTTCAAGATCCTTGTGATTCAAATTCTTTATGTCTTCCTGAAGAGAAGAGAGGATCCCTATTATTTTGTTAGGGGGATAAACATCAATAGTAGTTTTAGAAGGAATTCGAGAAAGAGCGTCAGCCTTTTTATTCCTAGTTCCAGGTCTGTATATTAATTGGAAGTTAAATCGGTTAAAAAATAGGTTCCATCTAACTTGTCTAGCCGTAAGGGTTTTGTTAGTATAGAGATATTCAAGATTTTTATGGTCTGTATAAACTATTATAGGTTGTTTTGTATCTTCTAGAAGATGACGCCAATTTTCGAAGGCAGCTTTAACACTTAATAATTCTTTTTCACCAATAGGATAATTTTTTTCAGCAGAGCTCAAGGATCTTGAGAAGAAGGCAACTGGATGAAGTGGATCTTGAGGAGTCTTTTGTTGAGAAAGAACTGCTCCGATAGCTGTATCAGATGCATCGACTTCAAGGACATATAAGAATGTTGGATTAGGTAGTTGTAGAATAGGTGCAGTTGTAAATCTTTTTTTTTAATCGGTCAAAGGCAGCTTGTGCATCTTTACTCCACTTGAAAGGACGTTTCGTACTGTTAAGAAGGTTAAGTGGATGAGATACCTCTGAATAGTTTCTAATAAATTTCCTATAGAAGTTTGCAAATCCAAGAAATCGTTGCAATTCTTTTGTAGTAGTAGGAACGGGCCAGTTAATAATACATTCGATTTTGGAGTTATCCATTTTCAGAGAATGAGGTGAAATGATGTATCCAAGAAAGGAGAGTTTAGTAACTTCAAAAAGACATTTCTCTGGTTTAGCGTATAATTTGTGAGTTCTCAGTCTAGATAGAACCCATCTTACATGCTTCCTATGTTCATCCAAATTGTTAGAATATATTAAGATATCATCTAAATAGATAATAACACAGACATCCAAAAGATCTCTAAAAATGTCATTTATAAAATGTTGAAATGTTGCAGGGGCATTACAAAGCCCAAAAGGCATCACTAGATATTCGTAGAGACCATATCTAGTCCGGAAGGCGGTCTTCCATTCATCATCCTGTTTTATTCTAATGAGGTTATATGCTCCTCGGAGGTCGAGTTTAGTGAATATAGTTGCAGTCCTTAATCTTTCAAGTAATTCATTTATTAGAGGAAGAGGATAACGATTTTTATGGTTATTTTATTTAAGGCTCTGTAATCTATAATGGGACGGATGGTTTGGTCCTTATTCCTCACAAAGAATATACTAGAGGCAGCCGGGGAGGTCGAGGGTCTGATGAATCCTTTACGTAAATTTTCATTAAGATATTCTTTTAAGGTCTGCAATTCCTTTTCAGAAAGTGGATAAATGTGACCATAAGGAATAGGAGCACCGGGTATTAGATCTATTGGGCAATCATATACTCGATGAGGTGGAAGTGTTTCCGCTTCTTTTTTACAAAAGACATCTGCAAAATCAGAGTAGAATGGAGGTATAACTGATTCTTGAGTAGTTTGGAGAATAGGAATATGTTGTAAGCAGGTTTTTTTACAAAAATCAGAAGAAAAGGAAATGGAGAAGGGTGACCATTTAATTAGAGGATCATGGTTTTTTAACCAATTAATTCCTAGAATGACAGGATAAAGTGGAGATTTAATAACATCAAATGTAAGAAATTCGGTATGTTCGTTGTTGGTAATCATTCTTAGAGGAATTGTCTCATCTTTTATGGGTCCTGAGGATATAAATGAACCATTAATAACTCTGATTGGAACAAAGTTGGTTTTTCGAACACAAGGAATTTTATTCTTTGTAACAAAAGAAAAATCAAGGAAGGTTCCATTAGCACCAGAATCAATAATGGCTTCAGTCACGATTCTTCTTGTATCCCACTGTAATATGAGAGATATAGAAAAATAAGTAGATGTTTTTCTTTTTTGAAGAACGTTCAATATAGAGGTAGATGAATTAAGCTTACCAGCTTTTGAATGTTTAAGTAGAGGACATTCTGGAATTAGATGTTCTTTTGAAGCACAATACATACATAGGTTTAGTTGTCTCCTTCTTATTCTTTCTTCAGAAGTAAGAGGACTTCTTATTATACCAACTTCCATAGGTTCATTTTGAGGAAGAATTTTTTCAGGAATTTTTGGAGAAGTAAAATGTTTTCTCCAGTTAGAAGTAGTGTGAACTTTTTCAGCCCTTCTTTCTCTTAGACGTCTGTCAATACTAATGGAAAGTTGAATCAATGCATTTAGGGTGGGAGGAAGTTCAGTACGAGAGAGTTCATCTTTCACAGCTTCTGATAATCCGAGACGGAATTGATTACGTAGAGTGATGTCTTTCCATTGGGTTTCTGTAGCCCATCTTTTAAATTCTGCAATATAATCTTCAACAGGTCTGTTCTTTTGGTGGAGACTTCTGATGTTTAAATCAGCAGTAGCCTGTTTATAAGGATCTTCATATAATAAAGACATAGCTTCAAAGAATTCATCCAATGAATCTAATATGGGATGATCATTCTCTAAAAAGGAATGGGCCCATGCCATAGGTTCACCTCTTAAAAAAGAAATTACTGAACAAACTTTTGATCTTTCAGTGAGATAAGATCTAGGTTTTAAAGCTATCAGAAGTTTGCAAGAATTCAAAAACTCTCTGTACTTTGTTCTATCTCCATAAAATATTTCTGGATTACAGACAGCAGGATCACCAGCCGATTGAAGAGCGGCATGAGGAAGATGGCCTTGCATGTCTCTAACATAGGTTAATATTCTCTCATTCGTGATTTGCAGTTCCTGTAACCCTTGAGCAATCGTATCCACTCTATTGGTTAGAGCAGAAACTTGTGAGTTAATATCTGCTGGTTCCATTGAAATGGGCTGGATTATTCTGTGATGGGTTTGTGTAATGTCTCTTTAATTGGAACTCAACTGCAGAAACAATAAGTTTCACCTCCTTTTATATTGAAGTGAACAAGGTTGACTGTATCTTTAAATACACATGCAGGGAAGAAAAGCAATGCTAGTTCCAACTTAATTAAGATGGAATGATTTATGAGAATTGTGTTAATGAAGCTGGACAGGTTTGCAATTAGAATAAATTGATATTTGCAGGAAGAATTAGACTTAGTAGAAATCCCTTATTGACAAGAGAGAATTTTAGTGAAATTAATTAATATGAATTGGTTTCCTTGGGAAAAAAAAAGGATTACTTAACTTAGAGGCAGTTCTGGCATTGGAAGGGTTAATTCACCCAATGGAGGAGAGATTAGGAGTCTCTATGAATAAGCTGAGCGTTAGGAGTGGAGAGTAAGGAAGTCCGTTTTTACAAGCCGAGGTCTGGAAGAGGAGAAGGTAGAAGTCCGTTTTCACTAGCCGAGGTCTGGGAGTGGAGAAGGTAGAAGTCCGTTTTCACTAGCCGAGGTCTGGGAGTGGAGAAGGTAGAAGTCCGTTTTCCAAGCCGAGGTCGAGAAGTGGAGATGGTAGAAATCTGTTTACAAGCCGAGGTCGGGAGAGGAGTGGAGCCGGTAGCATTCAGTAGAGCAGCTGATCTCAATGCAGTACCTGAGTGAATAATCCAGCCCTTTGAATCTGGCGCGGTCTTCCTAAGTATCGTGGAAGGACCGCGTCAGAGAAAGGGGCGGGGCTAAGCGCCGTGAACCCGGAAGTGGGTTCCAGCGGCAGTATGAATGATAGAGTATACCTGACACCACCAAAGCATAATGTTTCTACCTCCATGTTTGATGGTGGGGATGGTGTTCTTGGGGTCATAGGACGCATTCCTCCTCATCCAAACACGGCGAGTTGAGTTGATGCCAAAGAGCCTTAGCTCTCAACTATTTTGGTCTCATCTGACCACAACACTTTCACCCAGTTCTCCTCTGAATCATTCAGATGTTCATTGGTAAACTTCAGACGAGCCTGAACATGTGCTTTCTTGAGCAGGGGGACCTTGCGGGCACTGCAGAATTTCAGTCCTTCATGGCGTAGTGTGTTTTCTTGGTGACTATGGTCCCAGCTGTTTTGAGATTATTAACAAAATCCTCACGTTTAGCTCTGTGCTCATGTAGCACCATTCTCATGATCACTGAAACTCCTTGAGGTGAGATCTTGCATGGAGCACGAGACCAGGGAGGCTGACAGTCATTTTGTGTTTATTCCATTTGCGAATTATAGCACCAACTGTTGTCACCTTCTCACCAAGCTGCTTGGCGATGGTTTTGTAGCCCATTCCATCCTTGTGTAGGTCTACAATCTTGTCCCTGACATCCTTGTACAGCTCTTTGGTCTTGGCCATGGTAGAGAGTTTGGAATCTGATTGATTGATTGCTTCTGTGGACATGTCTCTTTTATACAGGTAATAAACTGAGATTAGGAGCACTCCCTTTAAGAGAGTGCTCCTTATCTCAGCTCGCTACCTGTATAAAAGACACCTGGGAGCCAGAAATCTTGCTCATTGATAGGGGATCAAATACTTATTTCCCTCATGCAAATCAATTTATAACTTTTTTAACATGCGTTTTTCTGGATTTTTTTTGTTATTATGGCTTTCACTGTTAAAATACACCTACAGTTAAAATTATAGACTGATTATTTCTTTGTCAGTGGACAAACGTTCAAAATCAGCAGGGGATCAAATATTTTTTTCCTTCACTGTATATGCATTTATATGAATATATTACAAAACACTTTATTTTTTGTATATGTTTATAATTTGTTATTTATGGGTCAGATTTATTTTCTGTATATTGCTATGGTATTTTGGCATGTATGGAGTTAATTTATATCTCTATGTACACTCTGCCCACAGTAGGCACTAATAATTAAGTAATTAGTAAATAGTAGTAATTATCATATTTTTAGCAGTATGTTTTATTATGAAACCCAGGCATTATAAAGATCATGTAATTGGGATAAAAAAAATGGTGTTGTAGCTCTATTTTACTTTTGCGGTGCTGATCAGTCACACTTTATTAAGTGATATTTTATGTCTAATTAAGTCACAGGACTATTGGTATTACCATGAAGCCTCCAAGGTTCGGCTTTCCTAAGCAATTCAAGTGGATTTCTACTATTTTGATCTAGCAGCCTGCTTAGTGATAATGAAGTGGCAGAGGCGGCCAAATTCTTCACCCACAGTTCCCCTATAAACAGACTCCCATTCCCCCTACTTGCTCGTGAGGGCTCTTTATTCTCAAATAACTCTTCATCTCATTTAGCTGTCACACTTGTCAACATCTGGGTAGTTGGCTGAAATGTCAGACTTTCGTGGCCAATATCTTCAACCTACTGCTCGCTGTAGTGGGAAGAGTTTTGTACCCAGGGTTGATGCCTTGAATTGTCTTTTGGTTGTATTCTGACAAAAGCTAACCAGCTAAGTTTACCAACAGCCACGAACAACTGTCTCCTTCGCCCATGCCTGAGAAGGTGTCAATCTGTACCACTATACTTCAGTCACAGCCCCTTAATCCACCCTCAGGGGTTGCATATTACATAGTTACACAGTTCTCTTGGTTTAAAAAAAGACTTAAGTCCATAAAGTTCAATATTGAAATCCATTATTTTATGCTATTAATCGAAAGGAAGGCAAAACAACTATAATGTTAGCAATACCAGGAAGCATCCTTTCACAGATTGTGAATAGTGTGCTGTTAAAAAAAAACAAAAAAAACTGTTGCAGCCATTCTCAATTATGCAACAAAAAGGGAAATAATTCCTTTTTGACGCCATAATGGCAATCAGATCAATCTTTTTACAGCCATATCAATTACATCCTTGACTATTCTGTTTATGTAAGAAAACATCCAGGCATTTTTTAACAATATTTTTAGGATGTGATAAGACAATCTTTTTGGGAGAGAATTCCAAATTTTTGTTGTTCTTACTGTAAAGAACCATTTCTTCTACTGTAAGCGAAGCACCTTTCATCCAGTCTCAATTGGTGAAAATGTGTCTGTGGTATATTCATATTAGTGAACAGGTTAACACATAGAGGTTCGTACTGACTCTTTGAATAGTGCTAACCAATTCCCTCTAAAGTGCCTTTTTTCTAAAGAAAACAAAGCACTTTTTCTATCCTTTCTTCATAACTAATGTTTTTCATCCCATTTATTAATGGTGTAGCTACTCTCTGCACTTTATCTAATTCTGCAAAATCCTTCTTTTAAAACTGCACCACATTTTTGAAGGTGGGGTCTTACCTTGATTTATAGAGAGCCAAAATTATATTTTGATCATGTGAATTAAAACCCATTTTTTATGCATAAAAGCTCCTTGCTAGCATTTGCTATGGTAGACTGGCTTTGCATACTGGTGCCTAGTTTGTAATCTAGAATTGTTCCCAATTACTTTTCAATTAATGCTATCCCTAAGTCAACGCCATTAAATGTACAAGTGGCTTGTGAGTTCCTTATTCCTCAATGCATGACTTTGCATTTATCTGTATGAATCTCAACTGCCACTTGCCTGCCCAGTCTCCCAATTTATCCAAAACTCTATGTAGAGAAGTTATGTAATGTTTAGACTATATTGTCCTATTTCATTTTGTGTCATCTGCAAACACCAACAATTGTCTTTCAATACCTACTTCAAGATCATTCATAAACAGATTAAAGTGGACCTTGGACAAAACCATGAGGCAATCCACTTACCAACAGTTTGAAAATGTTCTATTTACAACTACTTTATGCAATCTATCTTTAAGCCAAAGGTCAATCCAAGAATATGCCTTTTTTTCTAAACCAACTGATTTCAGTATTAATATTAACATTTTGTGTGTAACTATATCAAATGCCTTGCAAAATCCATGTAAATTACATCCACTCGAACACATGATCTATGTTACTACTAACTTCATAGAATGCAATTAAGTTAGTGTGGCATGGCCTGTCATTCATAAAACCATATTGATTTCTGCTAATGATATTGTTCAAAGTGAATTCTTGAATATTATCCCTTAACAGCCCTTCAAATAATTTTCCAATCACAAATGTTAAATTCACATGTCTGTATTTTCTGGATTGAGCTTTTGAGCCATTTTTAAATATAGGCACCATGTCTGCTTTTCTTCAGTCCTCTGATTAAAAACAGTGCTATGGATATTTCTACGCTAAGCATTTGTGGGTGAATACCATCTGATCCTGGGGCTTTGTTTATATTAATCTTATTTAATTTCTGTAGAACTTTATGTGTTAACCAAACTCCTATTTGTGGTAAGACCTTTGTAAAAGAGATTTGCAAATGTATAGTTATATATTCTTTTTCCCGACATACTGAAGAAAAAAAAAATATTTCAAATTTCTGCCCTTTCCTCATCCTCCTTGATTAACACATCCATCTCAGATTCCAATTGACCAAAACTTTCACTCCTTTGGGCATTAATGTACTTGTTAAAAAATTGTACTTATATTTATAAAAAATTTATGTGAAAAACCTTTTAGGGTTCTTCTTGTTCTCTTTGGCTATTAACTTTTCATTTTCAAGTTTAGCCCATTTAATAACCTTTTTGCAAAGAAAAAAGTTACCTGTGCTCTCTCCTTAATCCCTACACTGACCCTTCACCTTGCTTCCTTGAGCTTCTGGCAAAGCTATCTCCACTGAGACAGAGAGGGGTATTTTTTATATACACCCCTATATACTTATTAACCCTTAATAGGGAACACATGGGATGGGCAGCTGCATTGTAACAAAGCTGTGTGATACAAAAAGTGAAGATAAGTCCTGCACTCACTCCCATCACTCCTGGGTGGCAGCAATGACCACAGTACACATCAGCCCCAATGTATAGTTAAAAACCAAAGGAAAAAAGTTACCTGTGCTCTCTCCTTAATCCCTATGTATATTTAGACAAATGGAGGTCATTTAGTTTCTCCAATGGCCATTGGAGGGAATGCCCGCCTGCCAACGTCAAGGCAGACCCCCCTAAGCGGGTCCTACACTGACCCTTCACCTTGCTTATTTTTTTGCAAGCCCTGTTTAAATGCTTATTTGTTATTGGATGTTAATGACCCCTCTGATTTTAAATGTTTTGGATGCCCATTTCTTATTGTTTATTATTTTACTGATGCTTTCACTAAGCCACATTTGTTTTAATTTGCTTGTTCTATATTTGTTTCCCAACGGTATGTATTGAGAAATATACTTTAGTAGTATTTGTTTGAAGGCCTTTCATTTATCCTCTCCTCTGTGTTTTTGCCTTCAAATAGTTCCTACCAGTCAATTTGTTATAAAGATGCCCTTATCCTTTTGAAATTAGACTTTTAAAATGAAGTGGGGTTTTTTTTTGTACAGCTTATATACATTTTTTTTATTTTTGTTTATCTCAAATGATACCATATTATGGTCAGTATATCCAAAGTGCACATTGGCACATAAACAGTTTGTTTTGTCTTGGTTATCCTTAGAAATGGCTTAGTTGCACTGCTGATTAAAAATGAGTGATTTATTTGGATGGTAAACAAAATACTTGTTAATACCTAACTTGCCTGGAATACTCATTCAAACTTACATTTAATTTCTAATCGGAAAATACGTTTTCATATTAACTCACATCCGTGATCCATCAAGAATATCAATCTCAGAGTTCTCATATTCTTTTGTGTTTATCAATGAAGAAAGCCTGTTTCATGACTAAACTTGACTTACACAGGGTTATTAACTAAACTCAGAATGGTCCAGTACTATATGGGGCAAAACTATCCAGCTCCGTATGTGGCATTCCGACTGCAAAATCCAGACATTGTTCATGTAATTCAGACCAGTAAAGACTAATAATGATATAGAAATGGTAGTAGATACTTAGCCTTACCACTTAAACTGGAAGCTATTCCAACAATGAAAGTCTGTGCTACATCTGTGGAGAATATGTGTGACATACACAGTATAAAGGAAACTGTATTCCTACTTACCGTAATTTCCTTTTCCTTGTCATAGGCCATGGCAGCACAACAATGGGTAGCTCCTCCCTATCCCTAGTTAGACAGGATCCTAATTAAAGCAAAGATTTAAGAAACCCCTCCTACCTCTCCCGCCCTCAGTCTTTTTTCCAGCAATATTCCAGGACAGGATCTTTGTGATGCAATGACATATGACCAGGAAAAGAAAATTAAGGTAAGTAGGAATAGATTTTACATTTTCTTGGCCATATCCATCGCAGCACAACAATGGGTAATGCCCAAGCAATAACCAATGGAGAGAAGAAATTACACAAGACTTCCAAATTATGAATGCAAAGTGACGACACACCTCACAAAGAAATTAAAAAAGGATTGCCCACTATTCAGAGGCGGCTCTCTAATTAGGCGATTTAGGCGGCCGCCTAAGGCCTCGCGCTGTGTGGGGCCTCGCGGCCGCCTAAATCGCCTTGAGGCAGACTGAACTGTCGGGTCCTCGGTCAATGACTGAGGACCCGACAGTGAGAGGGGACCCGGCGGCTTGCCCAGTATGCCGCCGGGTGGCCCCTCCACACGTTCTGCCCACACGGTGAGCCAGCCTCTGATCTGCAGCTCCGCTGAGTGCAGAGCTGCAGAGCTGCAGATCACATAATGTGCTTCTCGCGAGCACACAGAGCGTTGCCGCGGGTTACCACGGCAACGCTCTGACAGGCGCTCGCGAGAACGAAGTCTGCAGCTCTCGCGGAGCTGCAGACGGAAGTGATCCCACCGGACCACCAGGGAATTCTATTAAATAAAAAGGTATTTCAGTGTGTGGAGGCTTGTCACAGCCTCCACACACACTGTCCCCATCACTGCCCCCCCACCCTCACTGCCCTGCCCCCCACCCACACTGCCCCATCACTGCCCTGCCACCCTCACTGCCCCC
>OW240916.1:74400957-74479221 GCA_933207985.1 Pelobates cultripes | reverse complement strand
CCCCATTTTGTCAGCCCCCAACACTATGTCACCAATACATACAGTCATCCCTCCCACACACTGCCCCTGCACACACTCTCACTGTTTCCAACACTTGCTCCCTCACTCTCACCTACCCACCGTCACAATTCCACACACATACTGTCACCCCCCACATGCTGTCATGCCTTCTTCACCCAGCCTCGCTCACATTAACCTCTCCTAATCTTGTCGCTCTCACCCCTCCATCCATACCACAATTACCAGCCCTCGCTCTTCCACACTCACCCTATCAAACTCATCTTCTCTCATACTGTCACACTCACCCCCAACCCTTTCACATTAACCCTTTCACTTGTGCCCAATCATGCCACACTCACCCTGTCACATAATCCTGTCCGACTCACTTTCCCTCGCCTTGTCACACTTCCTCCTCCAGCCGTGTAACACATAACCCCAATCCTGTCAAACTCATCCCCCTTCACCCTATCACATTAACTTCTATCCTGTCACTCATCCTGCCAAGTCATGCCACACTCACCCTGTCACATAACCCTCCCTCATCCTGTCACTCTCACCTCCCCTCGCCCTGTCACACTTTCTCCTTCAACCGTGCCACACTCACCCCAACACTGAATACAGAGACTAGCTCTCTGTATCCAGCACCGCAAGCCTGTCATTCAATATAACAGCAGCTCATTATACACACGATCCAACCCCTATATGTTTTTTACTATGAGTATTAGTGGGGGGGCCTCTTGTTTGAGTTTCGCCTAAGGCCTCATAAAGTCTAGAGCCGCCACTGCCACTATTGCCACATTATCAAATTGACAAACTCAAATGTACAAAAAAAATGTCTGAAAAAAGTATTGGTTGAGGACCAAGCAGCCATAGATGAAATGCTGCCCCCCTCCCCCCCCCAAAAAAATATATATAATCTTCAAAACATGCATAAATCCATTCATTTATGCAGTGTGTAATGAATGCAGTGTCTGACCGTGTGTACTGAGTGCAGAGTGAATAATGGATGCAGGGTTTGTGTTTATGTACTTGATGCAGTGTGTGTAGTGCTAGCAGTGTTTGTGTAGTGGATACAGTGTGTGTGTTTGTGTAGTGGATGCAATGTGTGTGCTTGTGTAGTAGAAGCAGTGAGTGTATTTGTGTAGTGGATGCAGTGTGTGTGTTTGTATAATGGAAGCAATGTGTGTATTTGTGTTGTGGAATTAGTGTGTGTTTGTGTTGTGGATGCAGTTTGTGTGTTTGTGTAGCAGATGCAGTGTGTGTGTCTGTGTAGTGGAATCAGTGTGTGTATTTGTGTTGTGGATGCAGTGTGTGTGTTTGTGTAGTGGAAGCAGTGTGTGTAGTTGTGTTGTGGATGCAGTGTGTGTTTTGGTTGTGGATGCAGTATGTGTGTTTGTGTAGCGGATGCAGTGTGTGTGTGTCTGTGTAGTGAAAACAGTTTGTGTATTTGTGTTGTGGATGCAGTGTGTGTATTTGTGTACTGGATGTAGTGTATTGGCTATGGGGAGGGATGTAGTTTTTTTAATGTACAATAAAACGTATTCCCCCCTCCCTACCTCTTACATGTGGGCAGGAAGGGGGGACATGAGATTCCCTGCTGGAGTAGTTTCACAGGGAGGTTTCTTGTGAAGAGCGGGGCCAGATATCTAATTCTCAATTTCCTCCATCAGGTTCCTTACTCTCGCTAGCCGCAAGAGCATTGCCGCGATTTGCCATGGGAACGCACCAGCATGCCACACGTGCCACACGGAAAGTTGCCATTGCAACTCACGGCAAGGCTCTCGTGGCTCGGCAGAGGAAAAGACTAAATGCTGCAGGAGATGGAGAATCAGATCTCTGGGCCCCTCTTCATAGGATAAAGTATCAGGGGCACAAAGATAGAAACATAGAAACATAGAAACATAGAATGTGATGGCAGATAAGAACCATTCGGCCCATCTAGTCTGCCCAATTTTCTAAATACTTTCTTTAGTCCCTAGCCTTATCTTATAGTTAGTAGCCTTATGCCTATCCCACGCATGCTTAAACTTAAACTGTGTTAACCTCTACCACTTCAGCTGGAAGGCTATTCCATGCATCCATTACCCTCTCAGTAAAGTAATACTTCCTGATATTATTTTTAAACCTTTGTCCCTCTTTTAAATATAGTCTCCTCCTTTACTGTGTTGATTCCCTTTATATATTTAAATGTTTCTATCATATCCCCCCTGTCTCGTCTTTCCTCCAAGCTATACATGTTAAGATCCTTTAACCTTTCCTGGTAAGTTTTATCCCTCAATCCATGAACCAGTTTAGTAGCCCTTCTCTGAACCCTCTCTAAGGTATCAATATCCTTCTGAAGATACGGTCTCCAGTACTGTGTACAATACTCCCAAGTGAGGTCTCACCAGTGTTCTGTACAATGGCATGAGCACTTCCCTCTTTCTACTGCTAATACCTCTCCCTATACAACCAAGCATTTTGCTAGCATTTCCTGCTGCTCTATTACATTGTCTGCCTACCTTTAAGTCATCAGAAATAATCACCCCTAAATCCCTTTCCTCATATGTTGAGTTAGGACTCTATCAAATATTCTGTACTCTGCCCTTGGGTTTTTACGTCCAAGATGCATTATCTTGCACTTATCCACATTAAATGTCAGTTGCCACAATTCTGACCATTTTTCTAGTTTACCTAAGTCATTTGCCATTTGGCTTATCCCTCCTGGAACATCAACCCTGTTACATATCTTAGTATCATCAGCAAAAAGACATACCTTACCATCAAGACCTTCTGCAATATCACTAATAAAAATATTAAAGAGAATGGGTCCAAGTACAGATCCCTGAGGTACCCCACTGGTGACAAGTCCAAGCTTTGAATATATTCCATTAACTACAACCCTCTGTTGCCTGTCACTCAGCCACTGCCTTACCCATTCAACAATATTGGAATCCAAACTTAAAGATTGCAGTTTATTGATAAGCCTTCTATGTGCAACAGTGTCAAAAGCCTTACTGAAATCTAGGTAAGCAATGTCTACTGCACCACCCTGATCTATAATTTTAGTTACCCAATCAAAAAAATCAATAAGATTAGTTTGGCATGATCTCCCTGAAGTAAACCCATGTTGTCTCTGATCTTGAAATCCATGTGTTTTTAGATGTTCAGCAATCCTATCCTTTAACATGGTTTCCATCACTTTCCCCACTACTGAAGTAAGGCTTACTGGCCTATAGTTGCCCGACTCCTCCCTATTACCTTTCTTGTAAATGGGCACAACATTCGCTAACTTCCAATCTTCTGGGACTACTCCTGTTAACAATAATTGGTTAAATAAATCTGTTAATGGTTTTGCTAGTACACCACTAAGCTCTTTTAATAGCTTTAGGTGTATTCCATCAGGTCCCATTGACTTATTTGTCTTTACTTTTGACAGTTGAAATAGAACCTCTTCCTCTGTAAACTCACGTGTGATAAATGACTCATTTATCCTTTTTCTCAACTGAGGTCCCTTTCCTTCATTTTCATCTGTAAATACAAAACAAAAATATTCATTCAAGATCTGCATATATATATAGCATTACTCGCTATTATTATTATTTTAATTTTTTTTAAAGCGCCAACAAGTTCCGTGTACAATGGGTGGACTAACAGACACGTAATTGTAACCAAACAAGTTATATGCATAGGAAATGAGGGCTTGAAGGCCCTGCTCAATGAGCGTACATGGTAGAGGGAGTGGGATATAGTTACAAAAAGATAAGTATAGAGTAGAAAAATAGGTTGCTAGGATAGTGTGCATTGAGGGCTTACTGTTTTGTTTTTATGACAGTTTCAGGAAAGGAATCAGGGTGTGGGGAGGGAAAGCTGCTCACAGTTTAATTGATATGTTTTCTTAAAGAAGTAAGTATTCAAAGATGTTTTGAAGGAGTAGAGATTAGGTGAAAGTCTAACAGAGAGGGGAAGGGCATTCCATGAGAACAGTGTAGCCCTAGAGAAGTCTTTAAGGCGAACATCAGAGCTAGGAGTACTAACAGTAACAGAGGTTACTCGTAGGTCTCCAGCAGAGCGTAAGGGCCTAGATGGAATATATTTGTGTATTAGTGAGGGGTAAGTAGGTCAGAGTAGCATTGTGTATAGATTTGTAAGCAAGTATGAGGCTAAAAAGAGGCTTGCGTTCATCAAGTTCAGCCTTCCTCTGCGTGTGCATTCTTGACCCCAAAGTGCATAACTTTGCATTTCTCTACGTTAAATTTAATCTGCCATTTTAGTGTGCAGTCCCCCGATCTATCCAAATCCCTCTGCAGCAAAGCAATACCCTGCTCACATTTTATTACTTTACAAAGTTTTGTGTCATCTGCAAACACTGAAACATTACTTTTAATGCCTAATTCAAGATCATTTATAAATATGTTAAATAGAAGTGGTCCCAAAACAGAACCTTACGGGAAGCCAATGTAGGGACTGACAAAGGGGGAGGAGTGGGAGGTGCGGGCAGATAAGATGAGCCTTGCCGCTGCATTCATTGTGACTGTACTGGGGCAAGTTGGGAACACGTAAGACCACTGAGAAGTGGATTACAATATTCAAGGCGAGAGAGGACAATGGCATGGACAAGCACCTTAGCCATATCAGGTGTTAAATAGGGTCAGATGCAATGTTTTTGAGATGGAAGCGGCAGGATTTGGTGATTGTTTGGACATTATGGGTGAAGGAGAGGTCGGAGTCAAAGACAGTGGCGTCGCTGGGGGGGGGCCAGAGGGGGCCATGGCCCCCCCCATATCATACTGTGCCCCCCTTTGGGCCCCCCCAAATGCCAGCAACTTGCTTGCCATGTTCTTACATTCTATTCCCTCGGACTGTAACAGCCTGGGTGCTGTCTGTGCCTGGAGGGAGCACAGACAGGCTCCCCAGCACAGGCCCCACCCCCAAACAAAGCCCCACCTCCCGCATATAAGCCCGCCCCACCGTTAAGCAGCCAAGCATGCTGCTGCTAGAAAGCAGTCTCTGTGTGTGGACTCTGCAGTCTCTGTGTGTGGACTCAGCAGTCTGTGTGTTTGGCCTCAGCAGTCTGTGTGTATGGACTCAGCAGTCTGTGGGTATGTGTGCATGGAATCAGCAGTCTGTGTGTGTGTGTGTGTGTATGAACTCAGCAGTCTGTGCGTCTGTGTATGTGTATGAACTCAGCAGTCTGTGCGTCTGTGTGTGTATATGGACTCAGCAGTCTGTGTGTGTGTATGGACTCGGCAGTCTGTGTGTGTGTATGGACTCAGCAGTCTGTATTTGTGTATGGACTCAGCAGTCTGTGTGTGTGTCTATGTGTGTGTGTATGGACTCAGCAGTCTGTGTGTGTGTCTGTGTGTGTATATGGACTCAGCAGTCTGTGTGTGTGTCTGTGTGTGTGTGTGTGTATTTGGACTCAGCAGTCTGTGTTTGTGTCTGTGTGTGTGTATGGACTCAGCAGTCTGTATGTCTGTGTGTGTGTATGGACTCAGCAGTGTGTATGTATGGACTCAGCAGTAAGTGTATAAATCAGCCTGTGTGCATTCAGAAATTTGTGTGTGTATTCAGCAGTCTCTCTGTGTTCATATTCAGTATACGGTGTGTATGTACTCAGCAGTCTATCAATAATTAAAAATTTTATTCCTGTGAGTTGTTGTGTAGGAAGGGCCCCAGTGCACTGCTTTGCCCGGGGCCCTTAATACTGTTAAGATGGTACTGCGTGTGTGTGTGTCAGTGAGCTTATATTTAGTGAGCTTGTCTTTAGTGAGCTTGTATGTGTCCCTGAACTTCTTTGTAGTGAGCCTTGTATTTATACAAGTGAGTTTGTCTGTATTAATCTTGTGTGTGAGTCAGAGTTTTTTGTCGGTCAGTAAGCCTATTTGCGCATGTCAGTGAGCTTGTGTTCTCACTGTACTATATATATATATATATATATATATATAAATATATATATATATATATATATATATTGACTTGTAGGAATGGCATACATTTTTTTCCAGGGCTGCTTTGGATTCCCAGTTTGGCTCTGCCAGCGAGTGCGCTTTACCACTGAATCATCTGTGAGCTGCCGCACACTTTAGCTCTGTCCCAGACGCGTGAGCTGCTGTTGACAGGTACTAGTAGTCTAGAGATTGGGACATGGGGTATATGCTCATCTATCTGTATAATACTATAGTGCTGTTCTCTGTATAATACAGATCTCTGTGTGTATAATATCCCGGGATAGTCAGAGCAGCACTGTACAGGGACCACTGACTGTCCCAATTTATTATACACACAACCCTGTGTTATACAGAGAGCATTGATTGTCCAGGGATATTATAGACAGACAGTAATTGATAGCTGTGCTGCAAAATGTCCTTGGAATTTTTTTTCTAATGTTGGCATCTATGGCACTGTATCAAGGGAAATGTGTTTGTTTTTTAATAATCCCTGGTGAAAAATAATGAATCCTCCACCAGGGATTATAAAAAAACAAAAAAAAAAAACATTGTGTCAGGGGCGGGGCTTAACATGCAGCAGGGGCGGGGTCAAACTGCGGCGAGGGCGGAGTTAAATGTGCCCCCCTACTTGTCCCTGGCCCCCCATGTGCCCCCCCTAAAAATGAATCCTAGAGACGCCACTGGTCAAAGAGAACACCTAGGCAGCGAGCCTTTTAGGTAGAGTGGATGGTAGCGCCATTGACTTGGAGGGACACAGACAATGGAATAGCAACACTTGAGGGAGGAAAGACCAGAAGTTCTGTTTAATGAAATGAGCAGCCATCCAGTTGGAAATATCAGAGAGTCAAGAGGGGTGGTAAGAAGGGATTGGGGGGAAGAGGCAGAGCCAGAAAAAGAAACACTGAATGAGCGCTGGAGAGGTAGGAAGAGCACCAGGAGAGAGCGGTATCTTGTAGATCGAGATTATGGAGGATGAGAAGAAGCTGCTGATGATCAACAGTGTCAAAAGCAGCAGAAAGGTCGAGCAGAATTAGGATAGAGTAGTGGCCATGGGATTTTGCAGTGATAAGATCTTTGGATATTTTGGTCACAGCTGTTTCAACAAGAGCAGAATCCAGATTGAAGCGGGTCAAGCATAGAGTTAGATTCGAGGAAGTCTGTCAATCTCACATACACAACTTTTTCAAGGACCTTCCAGACAAACGGCAGTAGCGAGATAGGTGTTATGCTACTTGGATAATTTGGATTTGAACTCAACTGCAGCTTGTAGAACTCCTTAATTACAATAGTAAAGAAATGAAGAATCTTTAAAGAATCAATACTGTAGATTTAAGAAAAGAGAGGATTGCTGGCAATTTGAGAATCAAACAAAGTTTTAATGATTGATAAACTTAGAAGAAAGAAGAAAGTGCAGGTTATCAAACAATACAAAGTTCATTAATAAGTATTTCCTCAGAGAAGTTTTTAATAAGATTCTTTAGGTTGCTGGAAATAATCTTCAATAGAATCATTAAGCAGGTAGCAGAGAGTATTTGCAAAGCAAGAAACAGTTCATACTAAATAAGTATGATGGGAGTTGTCCTCCATATAATTAGTAACTTGAAGCAGAGAAGACTTGAGCAAGCAGGAATTGGTTCATTAATAAATTATATTGCAGACAATAGTTTAAAGATATACTTAAGGTTAAGGTGAGTTGTCCTCCAAGAGTTCAGAGTTATAGTCCACTTGTTATAGTCCACTTGTAAATTAGCAAGTTCTCCAGTAATCCTTTATGGCATGCAGCAATCCTTGCATATGGCATGCAGCAATCCTTGCATTGGCTCAAAGGCTGGGACAGCTTGTCAGAGCTTGTGGAGCCGGCGTGTATACCAGGAAGTAGGTCCCACAATCACCAAGCGCCTTCTCCCTGGCGCGGTCTCCCTAAGTACTGTCAGAGCCGCGTCAGAAGGGGGTGGGTCTGGCTCCGCAATGCGCATGACAATAGGGCGGTAGTTGGACGGGGAATTAGGGTCAAGGTTGGGCTTTTTCAGAATCGGGATTATGGTTGCATGTTTGAAGGTTGGGGAAATGTGCCAGAGGAGAGGGAGAGATTGAAAATTTTAGTGAGAGGCAGAGCAAGAGAAGGAGACAAAGTGTGGATGAGATATGAGGGAATAGGATCGATAGAACAGGTGGTGGGGCGGGATGAAGGGAGCAGAGCAGAAACCTCTTTTGCTGTAGCGGGTGCAAATGAGCATAGGACAGCTGAGGGAGTGTGGTTAGGGGAAAAGTTGGTAGCGGATGGACAGAGATGAGAGATCTCTTCCCTGATTGTAGAAATCTTCTCAGTGAAGTGAGTTGCAAAGTTTGTGGAGGTTAGGTTGGTAGGAGGAGGCACGACAGGGCGCAGAAGAGAGTTAAAAAGTTAAAAGCATGAAACAATCATTTGGGCTGGAGGGAGAGTGTGGTTATGAGTGTATTGAAGTAGTTTTCTTTTGAAGAGGAAAGAGCCAGACTGTAGGAGCGCAGCATAAATTTATAGTGGAGGAAGTCAAATGCTGAGTGAGACTTTCTCCAGCAGCATTCAGCAGTTCTGGAAAATTTTTGGAGGTATCGGGTCAGATTGGTGTGCCAGGGTTGTAATTGGGGGCCCTTTCCCTTTTAAGTGTAGAAGGTGCCACGATGTCTAGTTGAGAGGAGATAGTGGAGTTGTAGAGGGAGGTTGCAGTGTTAGGGCAGGTGACATTTGAGATATATATATATATGCAAAGGGGCAGCACTGCACATTTGTTAAAGGTACAGGGGCGTCATAATGCCACCCCTGTCAAAGTGCTTCCTGGAGCCATGGTCCCACTGGGACCAATGGTCTGGCTGGCCCTGAATTGAGGATTATTCTAAATTGTAAAAGACAGTAAAGGTATGTGCAAAATAGTGCTTGAAGATCTGATATCCTTCTGCCTAGCTTAAAGGGACACTATAGTCACCAGAAAACTACAGCTTAATGTAGTTGTTCTCGTGAGTATAATTTTTCCCTGCAGGCATTTTCATGTAAACACAGCCTTTTCATAGAAAAGGCAATGTTTACATTGCCCCCTAAGGACACCTCCAGTGGCCACTCCTCAGATGGCTACTAGAGGTGCTTCCTGGAGCAGTGTTGCACAGTGTGCAACACTGCTGTTCAGTGCCTTCACACTGTGCATGGAGACACTGAACTTTCCTCATAAAAATGCATTTATTCATTGCATCTCTTTGAGGAGGTGTTGATTGGCCAATCCAGTGTGTGACAGATCCTCTGTCTCTGGGTTATAAATCTATGCTCTGGTTCATCTGTTTGTTCACCTAAAACCTCTTCCATTCCCTTGCTGGTTCATCTATTTATTCACCTAAAACACCTTCCATTCCCTTTCTGCAAAATACAGATACAATCGAAGTGTGAAGTAGTCGAACGTGTTCAGCTGTGTTTTGTCGTCGAGTTCATGGAACTCAAATCGGATAGGCAATGGCACAAACACCGCTGAACAGTTACCTTCCAGATAAATTAGACTATTTATTCATATAGTCGAACGACGTTCGGTGAATCGAAGCCCACGAACAAGAGACTCACTTTAACTATGGCCATTTATGGGGATATGTTATGTTTTGGGGTGTTTTCTATACTTTGTGTAAAAATTAGTTTTTTCTGCCTGGGGATAATTAAGTTAGTACATTACCTACCTTAATTATATCACAGGCAGAGGGGAGGGATTGTGTCCTGTATGTGGGAGTGTCCGACATTATTATATTGTTCTTATTGGTCTGTACAGTTTGTAATGCGGTGCTCCATCAGGTCCAGGGGGTGTGCCTCTGGCCAGAGGAATTGTATATAAAGCCAACCTGTACCATTAAACCTTCAGACCTCTCCACCCTCAATACTGAGTTCTGTCTCTTATTGTAGGGAGCTGCTATATTACTACCAGGGATTGCTATACTTGTTATACTCCCTTGGATAATCACTAGCTCTTGTAAGAGCTGTTCCTGTTACGCTCTCCTGGAGGAGAGCTCTTTCCCACACGGTCCTGGATGTCAGCGGTTGGTCCAGGGTGGGAGGAACACGGCGAGATCCCAGTTAAGCTATGGCAGTTGTGGAGTCTGCGGTGCAGATGGTGCTTATAGTCCTCGGCGTCCGCTAATAAGCATCCATTGACAGAGGTGCCCAGTCGGGGGAACAGGTGATCCGTCACATTGGGGATGTCCGGACTCTGCTTAGGGGCTGAGTTCTGTTTGTCTGGATAATCCATCTGCGTTGCCATTTTGTTTCCCTGGTCGATACTGGATTGTAAAATTGTAAGGCTGCAGGGCCATAATCACAAGGTAAAACTGGTGAAGTGGCTTCCTATAGGAAGTTTAGGGGAAGTTTAATGAGCCAAGGGGGTGGTCGGTGTTCATTAGATCCAACTACCAAATGCAGGAAAAAGTAACTGGGCTAGGGAAATACAGAGTTTGTCACAGAGTTTCCATGGACTTACTGATAAGCATTAGTGTAAACCATGGTCTAGGTAGCAACATGGAACTGTCCGGATGATTGATACTGGCTCTTGCTACCTATGCAGAAGAGAAGTGTTGGATGTTAAAGATGTGCCTTTCATGAACATATTCAGTTTAGGAGAAAAGTTTGTCAACTCCAGTGGATGGAATTCGTACACTAAGGGAAAAAAAGTATTTGATCCCCTGCTGATTTTGAATGTTTGCCCACTGATAAAGAAATGATCAGTCTATAATTTTAATGGTAGCTGTATTTTAACAGTGAGAGACAGAATAACAAAAAAAAATCCAGAAAAACGCATGTCAAAAAAGTCATAAATTGATTTGCATGTCAATGAGTGAAATAAGTATTTGACTTTGACTTAGTAGTTAGTACCCCTTCGACTTAGTACTTGATGGCAAAACCCTTGTTGGCAATTGCAGTGGTCAGACATTTCTTGTATTGGCCACCAGGTTTGCATACATCTCAGGAGTACCATTTCAAGTACCATTCCAAGTACCATTAAATTGGGTAATAGTAACAACCCCTGGATGTTTGGCTAAGGTTACATCCCCAGGACGTACTTGAAAACCAGAGTAATCTGAATGTACCTTTCCTGGTTAAATACTTTGTTATTATTAGTATTATTAAGTCATTAAGGTTTCGAGGCTGACGTTTGGCAACTTGAACATTCAGCTCCCTCCATGTATTTTCTATGGGATTAAGGTCTGGAGATTGGCTATGCCACTACAGGACCTTAATGTGCTTCTTATTAAGCCACTGTGGTTTGGGTCATTGTCATGCTGGAATACCTATCCGCCCATCCAAAGTTGAGTTAATGTCAAAGAGCTTGATTTTGGTCTTATCTGACCACAACACTTTCATCCAGTTCTCCTCTGAATCATTCAGATGTTCATTGGCAAACTTCCGACGGGCCTGTACATGTGCTCTTTGAGCAGGGGGACCTTGCGAGCGCTGCAGGATTTCAGTCCATTACGGCATAGTGTGTTACCAATTGTTTTCTTGGTGACTATGGTCCCAGCTGTCATTAACAAGATCCTCCCGTGTAGTTCTGGGCTGATTCCTCACCATTCTCATGATCAACTGAAACTCCACGAGGTGAGATCTTGCATGGTACACTAGTCCGAAGGAGACTGACAATTATTTTGTGTTTTTTATTCCATTTGCGAATAATTGCACCAACTGTTGTCACCTTCTCACCAAGCTGCTTGGCAATGGTCTTGTAGCCCATTTCAGCCTTGTGTAGGTCTACAATCTTGTCCTTGACATTCTTGGACAGCTCTTTGGTCTTGGCCATGGTGGAGAGTTTGGAATCTGATTGATTGATGGATTGCTTCTGTGGACAGGTGTCTTTTATAAAGGTAAAAAGCTGAGATTAGGAGCACTCCCACCTGGGAGCCAGAAATCTTGCTGATTGATAGGTGATCAAATTCATATTTCACTCATTGCCATGCAAATCAATTTATAACTTTTTGACATGCATTTTTCAGGATTTTTTTTTTTTTTTCGTTATTCTGTCTGTCAATGTTAAAAAATACATACCATTAAAATTATAGACTGATAATTTCTTTGTCAGTGGGCAAACATTCAAAATCAGCAGGGGAGCAAATACTTTTTCCCCTCACTGTAGTTATCACTGTCCAAGGGATTTCTATAGGAACATTAGCCTCATCTTACTAGACCTATGGTGAAGGATCTAGATCAAAACTCTCTACTGAGGTAATATGACCGTCAACATCATTTACTTACTTGATAAGTCTTACTGCACTTTCTGAAGAGAGCTGTACCGTGCTTTGGACTGTGTCAAACCGTGTTCTCAGCTATATCCTGAACTGGGAGGGAGCAAGGTGAATTTAGCAGATCTTTATCTTTCACCATGAAGATGAAAACATTAAAGTGTCCGTCCACTGCAATCTGAGAAACCTCTGGTGATGTGGGGCAATGGGTACATGGAAATAAGCATCCTGCAATCTATAGACATCGTCCAATGTACTAGGAATACTGCCTTTAAGATGAAGAATGTCAAGAATCCTGTAAACTTTCATAGATCTAGAATAGATCTCTATCCACCTGTTAGAAACATAATCTTTGTGTTCTAGCTGTTTTTGAAATTTCTCCCAATAGCTCCCTGTAACAAAAAGCACAGTTTGCCTGGAAAAGACCTATGGATTATAAGGCCTTTTGGTATTTTGCAAGCATTCTCCATGCGAATGCTTACCCACCTCTAACAGACCACCCTGACTGCTAATTATGACTAATTTACCTCCCTGCTTGATGGACAGCTCTTTGGTCTTTATTCGAAAGACCGCACGAACACTATGGGAGCTGTAAGCTCAGCCGCCATTTTGGGACTTCCACGTGTTCGCGGCCATCTTAACTTCCGAACAGCGGTATTTGCCGTCGAGTGTCTGGAACTAAAATCGGACACTCAAACAGGCGAACACCGCTGAGACCTCCATACCTTCGGGAAAACCTCGTCAAAACCACCGAACAGCCAGGCGTTCGGTAGAAAGAATCAGCAACAGATGGGGATTTCAGCGAACCTAGAATGGCATACGGATGGCCGGCCGTTTGGGCGTTTTTACCCACGATCTTAGACCGACTGCAGGGCCAGCATTCATGGAACTGTTTTCGGCTACTGTGCCCATGCGGTCGGTCAAAACCTCAAACTCCCGAACGGCTGAACCAAATGGGCTGATTTTTAAATATGTTAGTACCATAAATATAAGCTATCTGGGGATACCTATTTGGGGTACATCCGAACTTTGGGGAAAATATGTTCCTTTTTAATTATGTTATTTAGTTATCTGAGGGGAGGGGATGTATATTGTATGGATTGGTTGTACTGCTAATTATGTGGGTGTCTCCCTTGCATGGGCAGAATCGCATAAAAGAGAGTGTCTGTCAATAAACCCTCAGTTCTTCTTAATCCTTCAAAACGTAGCCTCGTCTCGTTCTTGAAAGGGGGATCTATGCAGCTTAATCACTTAGCTCTTTTCAGAGCTGTACTTTGCTTCCACTCCTGATCCAGCAGAAGGCAATAGGCGACTCCATCACTACACAGCAACTTGCCGGGAAGAAAAGGACGTCCCCAACGGCTGGTACCCTCACCACACCAGGGTAGCTGTTACACTCCCTCTAATTGAAAGGAAGCCATGGAATTTTCAAAGTGTCTCCTTTTTTCTATTTCTTCCTCTGGTAGAAAAATAACACTTCTTAAGGTTGAGATCTACTATACTTTATTCCTGGTGTGAAATACCTGGAAGGAATGGAATGAGAGTCCTTGCATCGAAAGGATCTCCTGAACCTTAGGTTTTGAAGTAGATAAGCTCTTCTGCCCTCTGCTGTTCTCTTGATCCATTCATCTAGTATGATGCATCTGCAAACGAGGTACTGAGCCAAAGAGCCTGACTAGTAGACACAGAGAAAGTCATATTTCTGGCTAGAGTATAACACTATATACGGAGGCTTCTTGTGGAAGGCTATATCCGGCTTAGGGACTTGTAAATTGTCAACAGACAAAAGGAAGATTATCTCCAATATGCTACTCTAATTATCCCTACAAGTCTTAGATCCTTAGAGATTGACATAAGAGCTTACAGTAGGATGAAAGCCTTTGCCAGCTGCCACATAGGCTTTTAGAGAGGATCAAGACCATCTATACTCCAAGGAGTGGAAAAGAGGTTGTTTACAGGCAGAGTGGAACATTTAGCCAGTCTACGTACTGCATCATCCACTATAGAGCAGAGTACCAGGTACCAGCGTCTGAAATCCCAATGGATGAAGACACTTTCTCCCGAAAGCTTGTCATTGAAAAATTTTGTTAGTCCAATAAAAAAGGTATTACAAGACACAAATGATCTGTTTTTAACATCTGCATCACTGGACTATTATGGCTACAATCTTTACTTGAACACTATATATGAATGTGGCAGAAATGCCTCTTCCATGTGTTCTTGGAGGTGCCTGCTTGCCAGCCTCCTGCCTCAGTACTTTGGCCCCTGCAATAGACGTGGCTAAAATACTTTAAAAAGGACCAGAAACCACCCAGGAGCTTGTTTAACCCCATTAACACTTGGTAATGATTCTAACCGCATAATGATTCTAACCGCAGTGTTCTAATTGTTTGTCTGGGCGGCTATCTTGTTTGCATGAACGCAGGTAGCGGTGTTTGGTCTTCAAGTTGCTGGAACTAAAATCGGACACGGAAACTCCCGAACACCACTGGACTTCCCTCATTGCCTGTGTTCGATTCTACACAACAAGGGCACTGTTCAGTGGAATGGCTCATCTGGATAAGGGGAACAAGCTCCAAGGTAACACCATTGACTATGTTTGGTAGTTTGTTCGGTTTTTAAACTACTGAACTAGACCGACCGCAAGCCCTGATTCCCTGGAACTGTTTTGCACAGGAGTCTCATGTGAGGTCGGTCAAATGATGATTTCCACGTAAATCCTGAAGCCCTGATCCGATCTGGGTGATTCTTGGATATGTTGGTCCCCCAGATCAGGGCTATCAGGGTATACGACTTTTGGCTTTTCCATGTGTTTTGGGGATACTTTTGGGGTATTGTAAAATGTATGTCTTCGGTGCCTGGAGATAATTGAGTTTAGTATAGTTCCTGACTCAATTATCTCCCAGGCACAGGGGAGGGATTATCTTATTTTGTGTGGGAGTGTCCTGGACCTGAGAGCTAATGTAATCATGTGTATGTTTTTGCTGTAGTCTACTCTCTCAGGTCCAGTGGGGAATGCTCCTGGAATATGTAACCCCTTGCATGGGGACCTGCATATAAGGCCAGTTGTTGCTTCCATTAAAGGAGTTCAACTTCACCCTCAACACAGAGCCTCGTCTTGTCTATACCAGCTAGCTCTTGTAACAGCTATCCTGCTATGCTCTCTGGAGGAGGAGAGGTCTACCCACTGGAAGCTGGATCCCTGACTTGTCCTATGTAAAGTCCTGTTTGTGAATAGATTTAAACACAATGGTGTGTATTGGCCCCGGACATATATGTATAATGTTATCATATCCCCTCCGATGCAACGTTCTTCTAAACTAAAGAGGTTTAAATTTTTTTAACCTTTCTTTATAGCTAAAATATTCCATTAGTTTTATAAATTCTGTGTGCCCAAAATTTCACAGCATATTCAAGATGTGGTCTTACCCAGCAATTTATAAAGAGACAAAATTAAATATGCTTTTCTCCCATCCTCTGGTACCAGAGGCAGCTCTAGACTTTATGAGGCCTTAGGCGAAACTCAAACATGATGCCCCACTAACAAAAAAGTGAAAAAAACAGAGTTGCAAAACATAAACACTGTCACATATACACATTGATGCACAGTTTACCTGTGGATGTGCCTGAGAGTGTCTGACAGAGAGTATACTTGTGTGTGTGTGAATGTATGTCTCTGTGAGCATGTTTGCATTTTTGTCTGGGACCGTATGTGTATGGGGTAGCTGCTTGAAGTGTGTTGTCTGTATGGGGGTCTGCTTTTGTGCATTGTGTTTATGGCAAAGCTATGTTTCCTAATTCTGTTTGTATGATGAATGTCTTCAGCTGGTGACTGTGACAAGGTGAGTAAAAGTGTACCAGTGGCAGGGCACCAGTGAGTAAAGGCGTACCAGTGTAATAGGGCGGTAAAGGGGGTAAATGGACAGGGGGGGGGGGATTGTGAGAAAGAATGAGGGAAAGGGAGTATGACATGGTTTGATGAGGGAGTGAGACAGGGCAAGTGGAGGTGAGTGTGTCAGGGCAATTGTGGCATGGTAGGAGGGACAAATGTGACAGGATTAAGGGGGTTACAGGTTGAGTGTGGCAGAGTGAGGGCAGGTGAGTTTGGAGGGGTGAGATTAACAGGATTAGGAGTGGTTAATGTAAGTGTGGGGGGGTGACGACAGTGTAGGGAGGGGTGACAATGTGTGGGGAGGTGACGGTGTGAGGGGATGCTAATATTGTGTCTGGGGAGGCTGTGATCTCCCCACCGGCCCATCGAGGCACATAGCAGGGCCGGCGCTCGGCTAGTGCTGGCCCTGCAGGGGCTGACAGGGGAGGTCCTGTGATCTCCCCTGCCGGCCTCGGCCCACGGCCATCGCGGCCCACCGGGCATTTGCCCGGTATGCCCGATGGCCAGTCCGGGCCTAATGCAGACCCATGTGTGAATGCAGGCAGACACATATACTGTCAACTGCAATCATTCCCCAATATGAAAATTACAAGGGTTTCCTTCCTAAAATGGCAGGCATCTCTTTGTCAAAACAAATACTAGCTTCCATGGATGTTGTAAACAGGGAGATAATTATGCAGGGAGGAGATCAAAAGTGAACAGATCTCCTCTCAAGCCAAGCAGCTCCTTCATAGGTCTCCAGACATCCCAACTAGGAAAAATGCAACCCACACTCGTGCGCGCGCGCAAGCACCTCCCCCCACACACGCTACTGACACACACAGCCCGCAAACATGTATAAACACCTTGACACACAGATACACGTACTGGCACACACACTCAGATACACACAGATACACACATTGAAACACATACTCAGATAAACACACTGGCACACAGATACACATACTGACACTCAGATACACACACATTGACACATACACTAAGATACATACACTGACACATACTCAGGTAGGCACTGACACATACACACATACTAACTTACCTTTGTGTCCTGGGGGTGGCTTTCTTGGTGCTCTGGCTGAGGCTGATGGGAGTGAACAGGGATGGCCTTAGAGGTGTGCAAGATGTGCAGTCGCACGGGGCGCCATGGCAGCAGGGGGCACCGTCACAGCTTTCACATGTCCCCAGTGACAGCTATAAGGGAGTGCTCAAAGAACCCCTATGCGGCAGGTCCCGATATGGAGGGTGGCCGCGCGGCACCTGGGTGGAGGATTTCATTATCCTCTACCCGGGTCAAGCAGATAATGAATGGGGGCGGAGCTATGTTATATGTGGGGTGGAGCTAAGTGATCAGCAGGGGCAGAGTTAAATGTGGCCCAAACTTGCTGCCTGGTAAGTGTGAGGGAAGCTGGAAGGAGTCCATGCTCCCTATCTCATGCTACACTGCCCCTACTCCCTATCTACCCCACTGCCCCTGCTCCCTATCTACCCTTGTGCCCCTGCTCCCTATCTACCCCTTTCCCCATGATCCCTATTTACCCCAGGGTCCCTGCTCCCTATCTACCCCAGTGCCCTTGCTCCCTATCTACCCCAGTGCCCCTGCTCCCTATCTACCCCTAACCACATGCTCACTATTTACACCAGGGCTCCTGCTTCCTATCTACCTCACTGTCCTTACTCCCTATCTACCCCAGTGCCCCTGCTCCAGAGTGTGACGGCAGATAAGAACCATTCGGCCCATCTAGTCTGCCCAATATTTCGAAATGCTTTTAATTAGTTCCTGGCCTTATCTTAAGTTTAGGATAGCCTTATGCCTATCCCACGTATGCTTAAACTCCCTCACTGTGTTAACTTCTACCACTTCAGTTGGACGGCTATTACATGCATCCACTACCCTCTCAGTAAAGTAATACTTACGGATATTATTTTTTAAACCTTTGCCCCTCTAATTTAAGACTGTCCTCTTGTTGTGGAAGTTTTTCTTCTTTTAAATATGGTCTCCTCCTTTACTGTGTTGATTCCCTTTATGTATTTAATGTTTCTATCATATCCCGCCTGTCTCGTCGTTCCTCCAAGCTATACATTCTCAGTTCCTTTAACGTTTCCTGGTAAGTTTTACCCTGCAATCCATGAACCAGTTTAGTAGTCTAGAGTATCAATATCACTACCCATAACTACCCCAGTGCCCTTGCTCCCTATCTATCTACCCCTTTCCCCATGCTTCCTATTTACCACATGGCCCCTGCTCCCTATCTACCTCAGTGCCCTTGCTCCCTATCTACTCCAGTGTCCCTGCTCCCTACCTACTCTAGTGCCCCTGTTTCCTATCTACCCCAGTACCCTTGCTTCCTATCTACCTCAGTGCCCCTACTCCCTATCTACCCCAGTGCCCCTGTTCCCTATCTATCTACCCCTTTCCCCATGCTCCCTATTTACCATAGGGCCCCTGCTCCCTATCTACCCCAGTGCCCCTGCTCCTTATCTACCCCAGTGTCCTTGCTCCCTACCTACTCCAGTGTCCTTGCTCCATATCTACCCCAGCACCCTTGCTCCCTATCTACCTCAGTGCCCCAGCTCCCTGTCTATCTACCCCTTTCCCCATGCTCCCTATTTACCCCAGGGCCTCTGCTCTCCATCTACCTCAGTGCCCCAGTTCCCTATCTACCCCAGTGCCCCATGCTCCCTATCTACTCCAGTGCACTTGCTCCTTATCAACCCCAGTACCATTGCCCCCTATCTACCTCAGTCCCCCTGCTCCCTATCTACCTCAGTGCCCCTGCTCCCTCTCTATCTACACCTTTCCCCATGCTCCCTATTTACCCCAGGGCCTCTGCTCTCCATCTACCTCAGTGCCCCAGCTCCCTATCTACCTCAGTCTCCCTGCTCCCTATCTACCCCAGTGCCCCTGCTCCCTGTCTATCTACCCCTTTCCCCATGCTCCCTATTTACCCTAGGGCCTCTGCTCTCTATCTTCCTCAGTGCCCCAGCTCCCTATCCACTCCAGTGCCCCTGCTCCGTATCTACTCCAGTGCCCTTGCTCCCTATCTACTACAATGCCCTTTGCCCCTGCTCCCCCATCTACCCCAGTTCCCCTGCTCCCCCATCTACTGCTACAGTGTCCTTGTTCCCCCCTAGCCCATAACGGAAAGAGGTAACTGTCTGTCTGTAACTGTGTGTGACTGTCTGTAACTGTGTGTGTGCGATTGTCTGCCTGTAACTGTGTGAGTGTGCCTGTCTGCCTGTAACTGTGTGAGTGGGCCTGACTGCCTGTAACTGTGTGAGTGTGCATGTCTGCTTGTAACTGTGTGTGACCGTCTGCTTGTAACTGTGTGTGTTCAACTGTCTGTAACTGTGTTTGCACGACTGTAACTGTATATGTACTACTGTCTGTAACTGTGTGTATGACTGTCTGTCAGTGACTGTGTGACTGCCTGTACCTGTGTGTGTATGACTGACTACCTATAACTTTGTGTGTTTGTCTGTGTGGCTGCCTCTACCTGTATGTGACTGTCTGCCTGTACATGTGTGTGACTGCCTTACATATGTGTTTGACTATATGCCCCTCTCCCATCAAGATACGCACAGGGAAGGTGAGGTGCATATTTGTTTTTGGTTTTAAATAATTATTAAATCAATAAATCCCCTATACACACACACTATACATGGATGAAGGGGTATGACGGACGGACGGCGGGGCGCTGTAAAGATATTTCGCATAGGGCGTCTAAAGGCCTATGGCTGGCCCTGGGAGTGAGCATGCAGTAGCAGCCCACTCGACCCTCTCCTCTGCCCCCATGTTGCCTGTACAGCTACTGCGTCCAGCCTCCTCCTCTCTCCAGTCCTCCTATGCAGCTCTCTGTGAAGCAGGGAGGAAGTGACAGGTTATCATCACTTCCTCTCTGCCGGCTGATTCTGTGATCTGCTTTTCAAGGGCCGGCACCCCACTGGCCCCTGCTTAGTTAGTATGAGGGAAGGTGGGCACGAATATTGTATATATGCTGGTAATCAACACACACATCCTGATATACATTGTAAGTCAGATTTTGTGTGTGATTTACGGAATATTATACATGATATGCGGGTGTCAGGGAGCCGCATGCAAAATGCGGGAGTCTCTCAGAACTACCTGGAGACTTAGGATATCTGGGTCTCCCGGTTGCAGTAAACATTCAGTACTATGTGTGTGGGCTTAATAAGGAGGGGAAACAGTAAGAGTGCATACTGTGTATGTATACACATACTCACAGGGCTGGTGCAAGGATTTTTGCCGCCATAGGCAAACAAAAATTTGCCACCCCCCATATGTCCTGCTCACCAATACGAGCAAAAAGAAAGCTAGAAATTGGCTTAGAACACAAATGTCACAACATAAAGCCAAGAAGAATGCCTCAAAGGCAGAAAAATTAAATTTTTTCAACCAACAATCATAGCCGGATGCTTTGGGCCTACACGCGCCTAAGATGGTGCTGACGGTGCAGAAGAAAGTGACTACTTACCTACTCCCTCGCACAAGGAAGAGGCACTGACTCCAAGCTACCTTACACAGGCTCTTGATGCCCTCTCCCAAAAGCTGATTACGTCCTGGAAACACTCTATGGACTCCCTGCACAAAGATGTCCAAGAAATAGGCCACCGCACAGCACACGTGGAATCCAAAATGGACGAATTCACATCGGCCTACAATGATCTGGCAGACCATGTGGAAAGCTAAGAAGACAAGTGGGCACACATGGAAATTAAACTGGCAGACCTGGAGGATAGAGCGCGGTGCAACAACCTCCGCTTGCGGGGCGTGCCGGAATCCATTACACCAGCGGATCTACCAATATACGTCAGAGGCTTATTGCACGCTTATGCTCCTGAGGTCCCGGCCGACATGCTGCTAGTCGACCGGGTTCACCGGGTCCCATGCCCACGCCACCTTCCAGACTCCCTGCCTAGGGCACATTACTACCACATCAAAGAGCACATCCTGAGAGCCAGCCACAAAAAGACAAAACCGCCGGATGACTACCCACAAGTGAAAATATTTGCTGATCTGTCCGCTGCTACACTACTACGGAGAAAATAATTTGCACCCATTGCAGAAACCCTAAGGGAAATGGCATCAGATACAGGTGGGGTTTCCCCACGAAACTCCTGGCAATGCATGGTGGACTAAAACCCATACTGTCCCCAGACGACGGCGTGAGGAAGCTGCGCGCCTGGGGCCTGAATATTCCTCTTACCAATGGAGAGGACCCGTCTGCACCGAAAATCCGGCTGGAGTGGACTGCAGTAACGAAAAGCCAGTAGAGAAGGATGACTGCCTGGAGTACTGAGCCGCAAATATCAAGAGCCTGAGGGCTCATCTCACTGCACTCACTCACACCGGTAGCTAAGCTACCCAACCGCAGGCCTCACCTTACGAGATCACTATGCACAGCTGAGGATGTGGGGACACGTGCTGATGCCTCAGAACTTGGGTTAATTTTTAGTGGGGGGTGATCAACCTTTGCACCCCCCCTCAGGTGTGGCATGGGGGGGTTGATGCGGTCCAAGCCCTGGCATGCGCCTTATGGGATGCCTCTATGCCTGAGATACAAGGAGTCACTAAAGAAAGGCTTCGGGCACGCTGAGATGCCGCATGCTGGGTGGTGGCGGGCGCCTGAGGGCCCACAAATAAGCTTGACACCTGTAATGTATTTCTTGCTCGTATTGTGATTTGACTAAAATGCAAGCTATAAGAGAGGTGACACAATGTTGTAGTCTTATACAAAGGGACACTGTGGCTTATGAAAATGTCTACTACTGCTAGTGTAAATTTACGCGGGAATGGAGACACATGGTGGCGGGAGCCTTCTCTGTGAAAGCTGTGTCCCCACAAGGAGAAGTGGTCGGGGGCGGGCACCTTGGCCCTCCGCCTCCTCCTGCGACGGCGGGTAGGGGGGGTTAGCTGACATTCCGACACCCGACCAGACAGGGAGTGGGGGTGACCATACTGCGTGTGCAGTTGACAAGATGAGCGTTGCTGTCCCCTAGGTACATCAAAAAAACAGACGTATGGCCTATGTTCACTACCAACACTACTTTCTGTTCAGACTCAGGTGTACAACCCTGGAGCTCACTTGGCACACAGCAGGATCTTATGCTCCTACCCCCATGGTGCATAGACTCTGCACCATATTTCCCTTATGGAATACATGTAAATATGCCCACCTGCGTTTACCCACCCTCATACACCTCTTTCCCCCTCCAAGTTTTATCTCCTGTCACTATACCAAGCATTTCAAGTGTCAGCTGACCACTCTTGCCATTTGCCACGTTCTCAATTCTCACCAACATCCTATATCAAATGATAAAAATCCACACTATTAATGCACATGGGTTGAATACGCCGCATAAAAGGCATGTTCTCCTAGACAAGGCGAAAAAGGGACAGATTGATGTTCCGTGCATCCAGGAAACCTATTCTGTCCACGCTAAAGTGCCGAAATTCGCACAAAGTGAGTTTCCGAATCAATACCACTCTACCCACACCTCAAAATCTAGGGGCGTTTCTATACTGGTACATAATTCTCTCACCTTTGAATTACTACAGCTCAAAAAAGACACCCAAGGCAGATATATAATCCTACACTGCACCAAAAAACAGCATGACACACATTGGCTGCTGTCTATGGCACAAGTAGTAATCAGAGAAATTTCCTGCACAAGGTACTCTCCAAAAAAATTGACCCACAACTACCATACTTAATACTCTGCGGTGACCTAAACCATATATTGCACCCACAATTAGACACGCTGTTCATCCCAAAACTCAGAGACATATGACCGTACTCCCACATATATGACGCCTGGCAGACCAGGTATCCGAACAACCGGGAATACATATTCTTTTCCCAGGTACATAAAATATACTCAAGGATAGACTTTATATTACTAGCCAGCAATTTTCTTCCCCTGATAATAGACTGCCACATAGGAGACATACTGTGGACAAACCATGCCCGAGACCCATTTCAACACAGGGGCAGGGCCCCATGGTGCCTTGGTGACTACCTACTGAATGACCCAAAATTCCAAACCACACTGGGGGAGGAAATCCTCTCTTACTTTAATACAAACACCACACCAGATGTCTCCCCCACTGCGGTATGGCAGGCCCATAACGCAGTCATGCGAGGCCAGGCCATTAGCCGAGCAGCGTACTTGAAACGCGCCTCACAGCAGATATATATACGACGTTATTGAAAATGCTAAGAGACCAAACCAATGCACAGCTCATTAAACCTACACTGGCGGGCCAACTTGAGTTAGACCAAACCAACAAAAAACAAATACTTATTTACCAAAACTACACTGGTGCAACAGAAATTAAGAATCAAAATGTATAGCCAGGGAAACAGAGCAGGGAAAGCCCTAGCCTCACTCTTACTCTTACATAAACAAAGTCAGTCCAAAATCCCATATCTGATCTTATCAGATGGCTCCAAAATGTTTAACACACAGGCAATAAATGACACAATGGCAACATTTTATGAATCACTATACAATCTGCACAAAGATAAAGGTACACACCAGCCAACGGAACAGGACATACAAGAATTACTCACACGGGCTCTGCTTCCCTCACTTACCCCAACACAACGCGAATCACTACAAGCACCAATTTCCCTGATGGAACTCACACACACCATCAAAACCCTTCTGTAACGGACCGTTTTGCACACAAGGGGTAAAAACAGTTTAGGCGATCGTCCCCTTCCAGCGATGCAGGCACAGCTACTGCAGAACACCAATCTGCCGAACAGGAAACCATATGAATGCTGTAAACAGCCGAATAGGAAAAACCATATGAATAGGTTTACACTCCTAGCAGTCAAACTGGAACAGCATACAATAAATCCCCCCAAGAACGAGACAAAGCTCTGTGTTGAGGGTCAAGCAGTGAACAGTCAGAGCTGTGGGTTTATTGTGCTTATGTACACATTCTTACACATTAGTACCACCCACAGGGTTTTGGAACACAACCAATAAACACATACAATACACTCAGACACTCCCACACAAATTCCTCCCCTCTGCATGTAATTCAATTACCTTACACAATGGGTAATGTAATTTAGCACAAGCAAAGAAATACAATTTTTCCACATTATTCATAACTTGGAAAGTATGCATCACATTCAGAATCAGCATACTCCAAATACAAACATACGTCAAAATCATACAAATTGGTCCAGTGGTTCAAAAGATAGATCGTAGTCCTTTGTGACCACAGGAAGCATGGCTTTTCTGCCCAAAACCAGTTCCACAGAGTCTTCTATCCTGGAGATAATTAGAAGTAATCCAATTATCTCCAAAGACAGAGGCAAAACTCCATTGAACACATGGCAGCAAAAAGACAGTAAAATACAATAAAATACACAAGGTTACATTTATGACATAAAATACAGACATGCAACATATGCCCAGATAGCTTAGGTCTGAGCGCACATTAATGCTGAATGGCGCTCAGACCACAAACACATACAGTTCAATTGCCATGGAGCCAAAGTCTTTTATTACATAATAGGCTCCATGGCATACCTATCTGGGTTATATGAGTTCATTCAGTAAATACGAGAATCTACCGAACACCGGGCAGAAAAGCACAAATAAGTCTTTTCTGCAGTGAAAAAGATGTCTTTTAACATGGGGCCATAGTCCAAAGGCAGCAGGCGAGCAACCAGGCTTCTCCAAAGCAATGTGGCGAGATTGCTCTCGTCACACCTTCCCCTGGGGAAATCCCCTGACCCTGACGGCTTCACGAACCAATACTATAAGACCTTCTCAGGTCTCCTAGCCCCTCACCTCTTAAAAACACTCAACCATATCGTGAGCATGGGGAAAATGCCACTGGAGATGCTTGTAGCCCACATTGCTACCCTTCCAAAACTGGGGAAACCCCTGACAATACCCCAAAACCTGCAGCCCATAACACTACTGAACTCGAAAACAAAAATCCTAGCTAAAATCTTTGCAAACAGGCTTTCACCCATACTACCAGCCTTAGTTCACATGGATCAGGTGGGGTAGACAGGGAGGGGACGGGAAAAGGAAGTTCCTTGACCTTCTATATGATGCTCTCAGCAGAAGTGAGCCCAGTGCATTCCTGCCGTTGGACGCTGAGAAAGCCTTTGACCGGGTGCACTAGCGCTTCCTCACAGCCGTACTGGAGAGGTTCCACTTTCCCTCAAGCTTTCTGTCTTTAGTGTCAGTGCTATACTCTAATCCGTCAGCCAAAGTCACTAATGGTGGGTTCTTGTCCTCTGAATTCCACATCACAAATGGAACAAGGCAGAGCTGCCCCCTGTCACCTCTGCTTTACATCTTAACTTTAGAACCCCTGGCAAACCTCATACGGCAGACCCTCACATACACGGAATCAAGGTGGGCGACACCGAATATAAACTTACTGTCGACATAATGCTGTCCTTTACAAACCCTGCTATATCCGTACCACACTTTAACGCCATCTAACAGACATACAGCAACTGCTCATGTTACAAATTAAATGTAACAAAAAGGCAATGCACCTGCACCTGGATGCCGCATCAATGCATAGGTTAAAAGCAGAGTATGCGTATCAGTGGGGCAACAAAGGGATCACGTTCCTAGGCATTGAATTCCCCACCAAAACCCAGGCCCTATTCCAAGCAAATTAGGTCTGTAGCAAACTCGCCCCTTTAAGGGGTGGAAGACCTGCATAAATACCGGGCGGGTACAATGCATCCCTACTCACACACAGACACACCAAAAAACAGAAAATGCATCCCTTACACGCACGCACACACACACAGAAACAAAATGCATCTCTTACACACACTCAATACACCCGTTACAGACAAACACGGCATTAAAATACATACACAGAAACACACCTATACTCAAAATAAGCTTTGTCACCTTGTCCCAAAACAGTGTGAGCTTATGGCACGACCACCATATGCCTTTGAAGCAGATGCCCCCAATAAGAGACAGGACTCCATGAGTTTTTGGAGGGGGCTGCTTGCCCGCCTCCTGCCCCGTGACTATGGCCCCTGGGATATATTGCCTTTAAGAAACTTATTTGGGCATAATGGATTTTTATTGTGCTGCTGCTGGGCCTTTAACTCCTAGGAAAAGGATCTGTACTTTTAAACTGGCACTTCGGATGCAGCCGAAGTGCCGAAGTAGGTGAAATGGCCGCCATTCGAAAACCAAACACGTGGCGGCGGCCATTTAATGCCGTGTTTGTCTGTAACGGGTGTATTGAACTAATTGATTTGTGTGTAAGAGATGCATTTTGTTTCTGTGTGTGTGTGCGTGCGTGTAAGGGATGCATTTTCTGTTTTTTGGTGTGTCTGTGTGTGAGTAGGGATGCATTGTACCCGCCCGGTATTTATGCAGGTCTTCCACCCTAGGGGACCAGATGGAAGACTGGAACAAAAGTAACACAGTAGCCAATCACAGTGGCTATAGCATAAGCACTCCCCTTTTACATAAATCACTCCCTCTTTTCCATCCTGGAGATAATTAACTTAAAGGACCACTATAGTGCCAGGAAAACATACTCGTTTTCCTGGCACTATAGTGCCCTGAGGGTGCCCCCACCCTCAGGGACCCCCTCCCGCCCGGCTCTGGAAAGGGGAAAGGGTTAAAAACTTACCTTTTTCCAGCGCTGGGCGGGGAGCTCTCTGCCTCCTCTCCTCCTCCTGGGCTGAATGCGCACGCGCGGCAAGAGCTGCGCGCGCATTCAGCCCGTCGCATAGGAAAGCATTTACAATGCTTTCCTATGGACGCTTGCGTGCTCTCACTGTGGAAATCACAGTGAGAAGCACGCAAGCGCCTCTAGTGGCTGTCAATGAGACAGCCACTAGAGGACTAGGGGGAAGGCTTAACCCATTCATAAACATAGCAGTTTCTCTGAAACTGCTATGTTTATAAAAAAATGGGTTAACCCTAGAAGGACCAGGCAGAGTGGTCCTTTAAGGTAGCAAAGAGAGCCTTAATTATCTCCAGGAAGAAAGAAACATGGCTTTTCTTATTTCAGCAAAACAGAATAAAAATATATAACTTTCTTTTTACACAACATAAACTTTAAGTTCCACATATCCCCAGATAGCTTGGATCTGAGTGCATATTCTATGCAAATAGAGCTCAGATCCCACGAACACAGTTCTCAGAATCGTCGACTGAAGTTTGACTTTCACCGGCCGTTCGTGTGTTTGTAGCCGACTGCAAGTTCCATACTATAGCTATCTGGGGTCGGTCACTTTCGCATACTTTCAGTGCACGAATGAAGTAGTATCCCCTTCATTCGTGTGTTTTTCCACCGTACAAACGAGGATGGGAGAAGGTAGCAGCGGTGTTCGACAAAATAAGTAGCCAAAATCAGTTCCAGGGAATCCTCGCCATTTACCGCTGCGCGTTCGACAATACAAAATGGCGATTGCCATGTGTTCGGTAAACGAACGCGGACCACCAGCTATTCCCCAATTAGTCTGTGGTTAACCGCAACAGTCAGGGTGGTCAATAGGCGCCACACGACCTCAGTGGGAGGTCGGTGGTTCGGTAGTTTATTCGCTTTTATTGCTATTTCCACAAAATCCCGCTGTAATCCTCCAAATAACCGAACAGGCTTGTTCGTATGGTCTGTAAATAGGGGATTTCGTTACACAGCTCCCCCTTTGTCCCATGGAACGGCATACCTGCTTAGATCCTAACGGGTCGGCTAAGGGATGTCCGGTAGCACAGGAGAAACAAACAAAAATAACTACTTTTCCAGTTCAGTTTGCCGTGACAGGCCATCTGCATTGGCATTCTGCTTCCCGGGGCGATACTGCATTGTAAAATTATAGAGTTGCAGTGCTAAGCTCCATCTGAGTAGTCTCGGGTTATCGCCAGCTACTCTGTTAAGCCAAATCAAAGGGTTGTGGTCAGTCAGCACTGTGAAAAAGCGTCCATACAAGTAGGGTTGTAGTTTTTTAAGTGCCCAAACTAATGCCAGACACTCTTTCTCCACAGTGGCATAGCTGACTTGGCGTGGTAATAGTTTTCGGCTCAGATACGCCACCGGTTGATCCATGCCATCGTCTCCCACCTGGCTCAATACTGCTCCCAGTCCAAACATTGAGGCATCTGTGTGGACGAGAGATACCTTTTAGTATGATCAGGTGCCGCTAACACAGGAGATGCACTTAACGCAGCCTTGAGTTTCTGGAAAGCCTCCTCACACTTGTTGGACCAGACTACTTGTCGGGGTAGGGACTTTTTGATGAGGTCTGTCAAGGGCTTGGCAAAGGCACTGTATTCCGCTACAAATTTCCTGTAATAACCTGCGGTGCCCAAGAACGCCATGACCTGTGTTTTCGTCCGGGGTTGGGGCCACTGGGTGATGGCCTCAATCTTAGCGGGCTCTGGTCTCTGTTTTCCTGACCCTACTCTGTGGCCTAAATATTGGACTTCAGCCATGCCCACGTGGCATTTCTCAGGCTTCAAGGTGAGCCCTGCATTCTGAATTTGGTTGAGCACTACTGAGATGTGCTCCAGGTGGGCTTCCCAAGTGCCACTAAAGATAGCTATATCGTCCAGGTAAGCACAAGCGAAGCCCTGAAATCCCTCTAGGAGCCGGTCTGCCATCCTTTGAAATGTAGCTGGGGCATTCTTCATCCCAAATGGCATAACCTTAAACTGGTATAGGCCAAATGGGGTGACAAATGCCGACTTTTAACATGCTTTCCCGCACTGCCTCTGGGATTCGGTAGGGCTGCTGCCGCAGGGGTAACTGACCTGGGGTCTCCACTCGGTGGACTGCCAGGGTCGTATACCCTGGGGCTGCTGAAAACATGCCCCCAAATTCCTTTAACAGTTGAGAAGCCTGGTCTACTCCTGTGGGTTCTTGGGGAAGCATATCCGGTAAAGGGACACCCTCACTATCTTCATATGCTGGAGCGCATACCGCGGAGACCTCTTCTGGTCTCTCGAGATATGGCTTGAGCATATTTACATGGAAGGACCGCCGGATCCTTTCATCGGAACAGTCTGCCACAATGTATGTGGTATCACTGATCCGCTCTATTACAGTGTAGGGGCCCTGCCAGGATGCTCGTAACTTATCTGTTTTGCTAGATTTAATCACTAGGACCTTTTGTCCCACTTCTAATATACTGTCTCTAGCTCCCTTGTCGTACCAGTACTTCTGCCGTTGTTGGGCGGCTCGCAGGTTCTCCCGAACTGTTTCGGTCAGAGCCTGTAGCCGGTCCCTCAACTCTAGTACAAAGGAGACTATAGGGGTACCTGCTTGTTCCATATCACCTTCCCAATGTTCCCGTACTAGATCCAGGGGTCCCCGGACCCGTCTCCCGTATAATAGCTTGAACGGGGAGAATCCGGTGGACTCCTGGGGAACTTCCCTATAGGCAAAGAGCAAATGAGGAAGGAATCTTTCCCGATTCCTACAGGTCTCTGTGAACGTGATGAGCATTTGCTTAAGGGTGCCGTTAAAACGTTCACAGAGGCCATTGGTTTGGGGGTGATAGGGAGAATTTAATACGGGTTTTACCCCACAGCTCTGCCAGAGCTGTTGGGTAACCACCACGGTGAATTGGGTTCCCTCATCTGACACTATCTCCCTAGGGAATCCCACCCTAGTGAATACCTGAACCAGTGCTTCCGCTACCGTCTCTGCATGTATATTTGACAGAGCTATAGCTTCGGGGTAGCGGGTAGCGTAGTCCACTACAGTAAGAATGTATTTCTTACTGGATGGACTGGGTTTACTGAGTGGCCCGACTAAATCAACTGCCACTCGGAAAAATAGTTCCTCAATGATGGGTAGGGGACGTAGTTTTGCCCTGGGGTGATCCCCTCTCTTCCCTACCTTTTGGCATACTTCGCAGGTCCTACAATAATCCTGCAAATCTCTAGTGACTCCTGGCCAGAAAAATGACTGGGTGAGTCGGTCTCTCGTCTTTTTAATGCCTAAGTGACCTGCTAGGGGAATATCGTGGCTAATCCATAACAGTTCTACCCGATACTTACGGGGCACTATTAACTGTCTTTTTTCTACCTGCCCCGCTCCTTTCCCTGTCTCCCCAGTCACTCGGTACAGTAAACCCTTTTCCCAGCTAAACCTTGCCTGATCTCCGTCTCCCTGGGGTTGTTCTGCCTCCCTCCGATACCCTTTTAAGGTGGGATCTTCCCGCTGCGCTTGCTCAAAGTCTTGAGGGGTACCCCAGTAAGAAGTGTGGTCAGGAGGAATCGTCAGAGGGTTATCGCTTACCTTGTCATGGGTTGAAGGGGAGGCTTCCATAGCTCTGGATTGCTGCCGGGTGGTAACAGGTAGTGCTCCTTCTGGACTGCAGGCTGCCAATTGGGACGTCAGGCATCCTAGATAATTCCCCAGCAATACTTCCGCGGGCAAATCTGGCATGATGCCCACTTCTACGGCCTTGGCCCCCGTACCCCAATCAATGTGAACCCGGCCTGTTCCCCCCCCACTATTGGTCCTCTCCAGTCTCCTCTCCCCCCTTAGTAGTTCTCCACCCCCTTAGTGGTCCTCCCTCTCTCCACTCTCTTGGTTGTCCTCCCTCTCCCCCCCTCTCCCCAACCCCTTATTGGTCCTCTCACACCCACCCTTGGTGTCCTTTCCCTCTCCTTAGTTGTCCTTCCCCCCTCCCTCCCTCCCACTCCCCCACTTAGTGGTCCTTCCCCTCCTCCCTCTCCCCCCTTTCCCTCTTCCCCCCTGCCTCCCCTTGGTGGTCCTCCCTCCCTGTTCAGCCTCCTACCTATGTAGCGTGGCTGGGCAGTGCGGACCACGGTACAGGAACTTTTCCTGTACCCGCCTGCTGGCGGACTTCAGGGAAGCGCTCACTCAATGAGCACTTCCTGCCAGTCCGCCGGTGGCCGGATACAAGAAACAGAAGCTCCTTACCGAGGTCCGCGGCGCCCTGCCACGCTACATTGAGTGACCGGCCGGAGGGAGCGCTGTGCTTTTCCCTCCTGCCGGTCACTCAAATCTGGCGCCCCCCTGGGCCGGTGCGCCCTAGGCGACTGTCTAAGTTGCCTATACGATGCGCCGGCCCTGCATACTCAGCATGTAGTGCAGTGTGCAGTTTTGCCTGTACAAAACCATGTGGCTTCTTGTATGTGTTCTATATCAGTAAAGATAGGTTTAGATTTTATTGCTAGATTTCTATCCCCTCCAAATTATTAGGAAAAGCATTTTGTACCTACACCAATACTAGGTACATCTATATCTATACATGTGCATTAAGAGCATTAGCTTTATTAAACTGTGCTAAGGAAACAGTGACATCTTGTGGCTGAGAATTACAAAGCAGGTATGAAAACTATTTCAATTTATAATATTGTTCCAACATGCAATTTACTAAATCTGGCATGAATTTGTGTTACATTAGCTTTATTAAACTGTGCTAAGGAAACAGTGACATCTTGTGGCTGAGAATTACAAAGCAGGTATGAAAACTATTTCAATTTATAATATTGTTCCAACATGCAATTTACAAACTGGCTGAATTTGTGTTACAGTTAACGTGAGAAATCAGTTAATGTGCACATAACCTAGTTAATCTACAGATTAACTGATTTGCTCAGAATCAAGAGTTTTCCCCACTTTGCCTAGGTAATGTCCACATTAACTGCTTCCGTCTAGTTAAAGTGCAAAATGTTTGTTTGTTTCCCTCGGTAAAAGAGGAATTATTTATTACAAAAAACAACGTCCTTGCAGAACCTGTTTCACCCTTCCAGTGCAAAATGTTTGTTTCTTTCCCTCCGTAAAAGAGGAAATTATTTATTACAAAAACGTCCTTGCAGAACCTGTCTCACCCTTTCAGTGCAGTCTCTGCAGAGTCGTTCACTTCTCGTCTGAAGGCAGAAAGATTCCGTGTGAACCTGTCTCGATTTCTTTTTGTGAGCAAGTTCCTTTCAATGCCCTCCACCATCAAATTCTCAAAGCATAGACGCATGGCTTGTTGCTTCTCAGAGGTAGCTGGCTACAAACAATGCTGCTACGTAAGTATGAGAAATACTTCTCTCATTTAAGAGAATGAGACCAAGGAGAGGTCTGCTCATGGACCACTGATTCCAACAGTCTTCAAATATATGATGATATTGAGAACAGTGGAGAGCATCTGCTGGGATCATTTCAGGGTGTTGGTACATAATGGGCAGGAAGCGCTCGCTCTCTTGTGGTGGTGGGGGCTCCTCGTTTCTTACCAGTTCGGGATAACTGTTTGAAGAGGTATGTGACTGTGGTCCAGACAAGAACAGAACAGCAGCCTGTGCACACAATGGTGTCCTCCAGAGCTGTGAGCCCCTCAGAGAGATGGAGAACAGAATGATTTTTTTTTTGCACTTTAACGAGTGCCTAGTGGGTAATGTGCAGATTATTTAGGTAATGTGCAGATTACCTAGGTAATGTGAGAAATATTTGAGAAACAAAATCATTTTCTGCACTTTAACAATCTGCAGATTAACTAGATAATGTGCACATTAACTGATTTCTGCACTTTAACTGTAACATATACACTGATCACTCACAACATTAAAAACCACTGACAGGTGAAGTGAATAACAGTGATTTTATCACATGACAGGAGGCTTCATATTTTGCATAACTTTCTTTACTTTATGCCTCCAGCAGCACGGTCAATCAATAAACTTTAAACCAATCAGTAACAGGTATCACAGCCATATATAAAGCCCTGACAGACACATGACTTCTTTGCTGCTTCCAGCCAAGGCACAGGTCAGAGTAATTTGCTTCTACAGTTTTTTCATTGTTTACGCTATTGGTGTTGATTGCTTTTTCATATACTGGATACTTGTTTTTTTCCCTTGTTTACCCCTTATTACTTATTCTCTGTCACCTCACAAGTGTTTATTTTCTATAATAGTGGTTCTTTCTCCCCTTATTGCTTATAATCTGTCACTTTACAAGTGCTTATTTTTCTACCATGGTTATTCTCGCTCCCCTTATTACTTATACTCTGTCACTTTACTCGTGTTTCTTTTATAAAAAGTTTGTTCTGTCTCCTCTTATTACTAATACTCCGTCACTTTACAAGTGCTTATTTTTCCATAATGGTGGTTCTTTCTCCCCTTAATACTATTAATCCGTCACTTTAAAAGTGCTTAATTTTGTTTTATTATTGTGGTTCTTCCACCCCTTTCTCCCCTTGTTATTTATAATACTGTCACTTTGCAAGTGCTTATTTTCCATAATTGTGGTTTCTTCCACCCCTTGCTATTTATAATTCTGACACTTTGCAAGTGTTTTTTTCTTGTATATTTTTTGTGGGACATACTAAATGGAATGACAGATTGGAATGCCCATAGACTTTAACAAGGCAGTGGAATGCCCATAGACAATAATGGAAGTAAAATGAATGACCATAGAGAATAATGGAGACAAAATATTTCAATTAGAGGCAAAACTATTAGACATATGAAATAAATCTTTTGCTAAAATACTCTCCAGATTCAGTGCCAGTTTTTGAAATTGAGATTAGGTGGGGTTATCAATGTTTTCTATGGAATGACAAGGGTGAATGACTAAAGAGAATGTCCATAGAGTATAATGGGAAGTGAAATATAAACTCATTTGCTGGCAAATCTGTGTTTTGTAGCAAATTAAGCTTTACCACACGTGTTCCCCAAGTACAGCAGTAGATTATAAAATTAAACATAACTGGGATTATAGCTCTTTTTCTATGGAATGACAGGTAAATGATACAATGGAATGCCCATAGAGTATAATGGGAAGCAATATGTGACTTGGGATCTGAACCGTAAAACATATCAAGTAAATCTTTTGCAGGCATACTCTACGAGTTCAGTGGCAATTTTTGAAATTGAGATTAAGTGGGATAATCATTGTTTTCTATGGAATAACAATGGTGAATGACTAAAGAGAATGCTCATAGAGTTTAATGGGAAGTAGAATATAAACTCATTTGCAGGCAAATCTGTGTTACATAGCAAATTGACCTTTGCCACAGGTGTTCCCCAAGCACAGCAGCCGATTGTAAAATTAAAAGTAACTGGGATTATAGCTCTTTTCTATGGAATGACAGGTAAATGGAATGCCCATAGAGTATAATGGGAAGCAATATGTGACTTTGAATCTGAACCGTGAAACATATCAAGTAAATATTTTGCATTCATACTCTCCAGGTTCAGTGTAAATTTTTGAAATTGCCCGGGCCCCACATGCATTGACGGAACTGCCACCAGTGCAGTTGCACCGGGCCCGCACGCTGATGAGGCCCATTGGTTGGCCCACGCACTTAGGGCCACCAGATGGGCCCTATATCTTCAGGGGCATGGTCAGCGCTGTGACCATGTAATAGCGCGACAGGGCCCCTTTAAAATAAAAATGCAGCCGCAACGCAAGTGATGCTGGAAGGAATTGGCGGCTGGTCACTTCCTCCCAGCTCACTCTGCGCAGGAGGAGAGCCAGCGTGGAGGCCTTGAAGAGGGAGAGCCACACTGACTCCCAGTCATCCTCCTGCAAAGAAAAGGTAAGAAACAGGAGGGTGGCTGAAAAATGAGCTGTGTGTATGTCTGTCAGTACGTATATATGTATGTATGCCAGTATCATTGTATGTCTGTATGCATGTATGTATATATGTATGTATACCAGTGTTACAAAGACTCGATATGACGTTATTATTGTTACCACATCTCGCTACTGTTGCACCCCAACCCCTTGCATACAGACCCCTACGCTATCGGTACGGAGAGGATATGAATGGATTACACGAATCATTATAAAGGACAATTCGTGGTACGAACAGGAGACCCCCTAGACTTTGGCGTGTGCCGCCACTTAACCTCATCACCCCAAGAAGTACCAAATGACCGACCACCCGACGAGCGGAGTGTGTTGCTCATTAACCACCTAAGTTGCTGCGGTCTGCGGTTAACCACAAACTAATTGACGGGCCCGGAGGATCCACATTCGTATACAAGTTACCAAATGGAAATTGCCGAGAGACTCACGAACGGACTCACGAACGGAGACCCCCTACAGTGGGTCGTGTGGCAGCAATTAGAATGTGGTTTCTGCGGTTAACCGCAGATCAAGTACTGTACTACCAGGTGGTCTCAGTTCATATGCCGAACGGTCTCAACCACCAGACTGATAGCGGGGATTCGCATGATTATGTATCCGATTTCCGTTCCATAAGTTTGAGTCGAGGTCCCGCTGCCCATTGAACCGCCTAAAAACATGGCCGCCATCAGGGACTAACGACCAAAGTGCCGAACCAGACTTTATACAGCTGAAATTGCCCATTCCGTTCGCGGGGTCTGGGCGCAATTCGTATACTTAATGTGCCCGAACCCGAGCTATCGAATGAATGGTAGAATTAACCGTTTTCTCCTCAAAATGTTGAAATTATGTATTTTTATACGGTTTTATGGAACATAATAAAACGTGGTCTTTTGTGCGCTTGGAGATAATTAGATTGTATAATCGTTGGCCTCGTTATCTCCAAGCTGGGCGGGTACTAATTCAAATGATACATTGTACTGTGATTGGTTACCTGTTTGTACTGTACCTGTATTCCATCAGGTCCATAGGGGGCTGTCCTTGGGCCTGAGGAATTGCATAAATTGCCATGTTTGTGTGCCAGTAAAGTTAGTTCGTTTTGACCCACAACTCGCAGCCTCGACTCGTGTCGTAGGGATCCGGAAATATTAATGCTCCTACACCTCGTGGGATATTCTACATTTGCAGATTCTACCGAAGGGAACTACGTTCGACTCTCTGACCACGGGAACCAGGACATCCAAGCGATCAACCCCCTGCTGGACATGGGGCAATCGTAACAACCACTATCAATGTATATCTGTATGTCATTATGAATGTATGTCTGTGTGTATGTATGAATGTGTGTATGGATGTCAGTGTCAGTATCCATGTCTGTCTGTATGCATGTGTGTCTGTCAGTATGTATGTATGCCAGTAATGGCAGATAAGAACCATTCGGCCCATCTAGTCTGCCCAATATTTCAAAATACTTTTAATTAGTCCCTGGCTTTATCTTATAGTTAGGATAGCCTTATGCCTATTCCACACATGCTTAAACTCCCTCACTGTGTTAACCTCTACCATTTCAGCTGGAAGGCTATTCCTTGCATCAACTACCCTTTCAGTAAAGTAATACTTCCTGATATTATTTTTAAACCTTTGCCCCTCTAATTTAAGACTGTCCTCTTGTTGTGGTAGTTTTTCTTCTTTTAAATATAGTCTCCTCCATCACTGTGTTGATTCCCTTTATGTATTTAAATGTTTCTATCATATTTTTTGTGGAAACTACTCCAACTCTTTGGGCTCCCCAACTTCACCAGGTAGCATGTTACCCACTTACTACAGTGCCAGCTTTTCCACCAAAAAGCTTCAGTGCTGGTTCCCAGTTCCATCTCTGTCCCCATACAGCTAATCAGTGCCATCTGTGTCCCAAAATAGCTAATCAGTGCCATCTATGTGCTCAAATGGCTTATTAGTGCAACTGGCATGCCCAAATAGCTTATTAGTGCCAGGGGTATATCCAGAACCTTTGAAGAGGCACTGTTAGTGGGCTGTAGTAGGGTGATAGGGGCTGTAGTGGGGGACAGGTGCTCTAGTGGGGAGGTAGGAACTGTAGTAGGATGGTTAGGGGCTATAATGCGAAAGTAGGGGCAGTTATGGGCTGTTGTGGAGGGTATGGGTTGTAATTGGGTGGGGTACGATATCTAGTGGGAAGATATGGGCTGAATTGAATTGGAGAATGGCTGCAATTGGAGAAAATGGCTATAGTGTGGGGGATATGAGCTGCAATTGGATAAGAGTGGCTTTAGTGGGGGGGATAGGGACTGTGGTAAGAGAATAGGGGTTGTAGTTGGAGGGATGGAGGCTGTAGTAGGGGAGTTAGGGGCTTTAGTGGGGGATAGGGACTGAAGTGTGGGATAGGTGCTGCAGTGGGGGTGGGGGTATGGGACTGTAGTAGGGTACTTAGGGCTGTAGTGGGGGATATGAGCTAATTTTGGGGATAGGGTTTGCAGTGGGAATAAGGAGCTGTAGGAGAGGGGTTTGGTGCTGTAGTTGGGTTTGGGGCTGCTGTTGGATTAAAGGGGCTTTAGTAGGGGGTTTGGGGCTGTAATAGGGTATGGAGGCTGCAATTTTAAAGTAAGGGGCTGTAGTTGGGGGTTAGGGGTTAAAATAGAGTATGGGGGCTGTAGTGGGGACTAAAGGACTGTAGTAGGGTGTAGGGGCTGTTGTAGGGGATTAGGGGCTGTAGTAAGGTGTAGGAGCTGTAGAAGGGTGTAGGGGCTGCAATTGAGGGTTAGGGTCTGTAGTGTTATGGATGTAAATTAGTGATAGTAAAATGTCTATTTACTGTGTATACCTGTATTGAATATCTACTCAAAATGGCTGCTAGAGCACCCCTCCCACCGACTAACTACCTCGTGTAACAAAATGGTGCCTACATCCAGAGTAAAATCCCAGGATGATGGTGACACCACGCCTCTTAGGATGTGCATTAGATAAAACACTTAACACCTAACACCTAAGATGTATTCTTTTTGATATCTACATTTTTTGCTTATTATGTATTTTGCCTTTATAAGGGGTTGCCGCCCCCTGAGTAAACATTGCAAAGTTTTTCATTAACCTGATACCTGTGTCTCAGTGTGATTTACTTCAGAGCGTGCACGCATTTATTTTAACAATTTGGAAGGAAGCAGATACTCAGAAAAAAAAACACTTGGTTTGATCCACAACAGTAGTAGCAGTAGGCTAAGTGCTGTAGTCTAAGTTGTCTAAGGAGGAATGTTATGTTTAACTTGCTATGTGTTTCAGATTTCCTTACAAAAGAGTTGATATACACTATACTCTATGGGTATTCCATTGTATCAGTTAGCTGTCATTCCATAGAAAAGAGCTATAATCCAAGTTACGTTTAATTTTATAATCTACTGCTGTACTTAAGGGAACACGTGTGGTAAAGCTTAATTTGCTACAAAACACAGATTTGCCGGCAAATTAGTTTATATTTTACTTCCCATTATACTCTATGGGCATTGTCTTTAGTCATTCACCCTTGTCATTCCATAGAAAACATTGATAACCCCACCTAATCTCAATTTCAAAAATTGACACTGAATCTGGAGAGTATTTTAGCAAAAGATTTATTTCATATGTCTAATAGTTTTGTCTCTAATTGAAATATTTTTTCTTTATTATTCTCTATGGGCATTTCTTTTACTTCCATTATTGTCTATGGGCTTTCCACTACCTTGTTAAAGTCTATGGGCATTCCAATCTGTCATTCCTTTTAGTATGTCCCATTTTTTGTTTCTCCTCCCAGGCTCTTGCGCGAATAGTGGCTTTTTACCATGATCACGTTGCTGCTGGTCGTGTTCTGAGTCTGTTCCCAAGGGTGCTGGGGTGTTGGGGGTGCAAGGGGGCGCCTGCCTGTACCAGCGGGCCGCGATCACGGCATTTTTGCGTGCGAACGGCTGTCATCTTGGATCTCGCGATACCGGTGGCCATCTTGTTTTCACCAGTTCGTGATTCACACGAACTGGCTCTCTATATTGCTTCTTTTTAATAACTTGATTACTGTAGCAGATTGGCAATATTAAATTCCACGAATTCTGCTGGTACATACAGTAATCCACAGTCAAGCGCTGAAAAAAACAAGGCAATATCCCAAATCCCCAGTAACCGGACGAAACACAGTTCTGGGAGTCAACTGAGGTCTTTATTTGCAGCTCCAGTATTTATGCAAGTCCCCATGCAAGGGGTTTCCCTACTGTCATTGCAGGGGTAATACAGTAGGGGACTACATGGGGGACTTAACATTCTGGGCATTTCTCCCATCAGGCACTGCTGTACGAGAGGGATACTCCCACTGGAATATACCGTTAAGTGGATTATCCCTCCGTGCAGCGATTCACTTTAAAATACATAACTTTTCTTTTACTTGGTCTATTAAAACGAATGGACGTTCGGTAGATAGCTGGGGTCTAAGCACACCGTTTGTGAGAATACCGCTCAGATCCCAGCTAAAACAACCGAATGCCGCACGAAAAACACATTATTTATAACACAGGTTAAAAGTACCGATTTACATAGGTGGACCAAACTACCGAACGGCCCGGGACTCCCGAACGGTCTGGAAGCCCAGCGGTGTTCGCACCGTCGAGTAGCCATTTTCAGTTCCATGCGCTCGACGACCAAACACCGCTGGGGAACAAAGGATCCAAGATGGCCGACCGCCGCGTGGTCGGTAGCCGAACGATGGCCACCTAGGAGAGCCTCTAATTACCGATTGCAACATTGTTGCAATCGTTAACAAGCGCCACACGTCCCTTAGTGTGTGGGCTATTGAAGTATAGTTCATTCGGTTCACGAACAGCCCGCAAAGGTGCCGTTCGTGAAACAGATAGCTGGCAAGAACAATGCACATACAGAAAAGGCAGTCAATTACAGCCAGGCACAAAATACAGTATAATAAAGGTATAGGTCACTTTTCCCACATATTGTCCAAGTGGCTAGTTTTGCCACAATTACTACAGTAAGTCAGAGGGATTGCACACCAAAGAGTTTGCATTATGTATTTATAGACTTACTGCTTCACATATGTCATTGTCGCTGAAATGAGCAAATAGGCACTATATGTGTAAACGGGTTAATAACTCAATCACGAGAAAGAGTAAGATGGAATGGATATTACAATTTTCATTGGAATACCATATCAATATATATTTAACATGAAATCGAAAGGAAAGTACAAATTACTTGGGATAATGTATCTGTTCCCTTGCAGTGATATAACGTGGACACAAGCTTTTTCTGTGCCATTTTCCTCTATGGATGTTCTTACTCCACTCTTTATACAGTTTAACTCCCTCTCTGCCCAGACTTTACTGATTAAAGATATAACCCTTACAGGGCCGGCATTGGTAATTACACCTAGGGGAATACCTCTAATGGTTATTACAGGGGTGACCCCCCTCCACTGGGTGACCCCCATACGAGTCTGGCACCGATCCTAGTGACAAACTGATATAGGGGCAACCCCCTACACTGGGTAACCCCAAGCGAGTGTGCCCCAGTCCTAAGTGGCATACATATACAGGGGTGACCCCACTATGCTGGGTGACCCCCAAGCGAGTCTGGCACCAGCCCTAGTGGCATACAATTACAAGGGTGACCCTTTTACAGACGGAGTGACCCCCGCAGCCTGCTAGGGACTAACCACAGAGTACGCTCTACCACTGGTCGCTATAAGTTTATGTACTACGGCATCTCCATGCTACAGCTGGGGCCATCTGGACACCTCCTTACCAATGTTGGAAGGAGGGCTCACACTGTTGCCAAACCTCCACAGTACTATGACTTATAAGAGTGACCCCCTTGGATTGCATACTTAGGCTTCTACGCCTCCCATTCACGGCGGTGTCCCGACTTTAGTGACCCCCTCCTCAGACCACTCATCGGAATATACTGGTGGTACTGACTGATATGTGGAGACCCACTGGGTAACAACAAGAGTACTAGGATATCGAACTGATATTCTGTCTTCCACAGACCGAAGGAGTTCAACTCCAACATGTCAGACTCCCCTCAGTCACCTTGTACTGAGTTCGGTCAATGTTTAATGTCGCCGTGACGGCTTCAGTGGAGTAAGCTCCTGCCAAGATGCTGAAACAAAACCCACCTGACATGATGGGCGTGGTAGCCCCATCATCACTAGAAATTGGAGGCCCCGACAACATTAGGTCGGACGCATCATCATCAAACGACATTGGAAGGGTTCCACCGCAAAGAATGGCAGGATTTGCCTCAAGAGGACATGGACTACAGTGCAGGTCTTCCTGGTAGGAACCACTTCTGGCTGAGGAATCCTATGGACAAGGAGGTTCAGACCAAGCTCAGGACCGAATGCCACACCCCTACTACCGGACAAGATTGCCCTCACCCCGGAGTTCGATACCACGGTGATGATATTTGTAACAGCACCCCCAGGCATACAAGGGTTAAACCGCCGTTTAGTAGATCTTCCCTTCCAGAGACACAGGCACAGCTACTGCAGAACACCAATCCGCCGAACAGGAAACATATGAATGCCGTAAACAGCCGAATAGGAAAAACCATACGAATAGGTTTACACTCCTAGCAGTCGAACTGGAACAGCATACAATAAATCCCCCCAAGAACAAGACAAAGCTCCATGTTGAGGGTCAAGCAGTGAACAGCCAGAGCTGTGGGTTTATTGTGCTTATGTACACATTCTTACACATTAGTACCACCCACAGGGTTTTGGAACACAACCAATAAACACATACAATACACTCAGACACTCCCACACAAAATACTCCCCTCTGTCTGTGATTCAATTACGTTACACAATGAGTAATGTAATTATAACAAGCAGAGAAATACAATTTTTCCACATTATTCATAACTTGAAAAGTATGCATCACATTCACATATAATTTTACATTTTCAGAATCAGCATACTCCAAATACAAACATACGTCAAATTCATACAAATTGGTCCAGCGGTTCAAAAGATAGATCATACTCCTTTGTGACCAAAGGAAGCATGGCTTTTCTGCCCAAAACCAGTTCCACAGAGTCTTCTATCCTGGAGATAATTGGGAAGTAATCCAATTATCTCCTAGGACAGAGGCAAAACTCCATTGAACACATGGCAGCAAAAGACAATAAAACACATAAAAACATAACTGTGCAGCCATTGCACAAAACAGGTACATTCAACATATCCCCAGATAGCTCAGATCTGAGCGCACATTATTACTGAATGGCGCTCAGATCACACACATACAGTTCAATTGCCATGGAGCCAAAGTCTTTCCCATAGTCTTTCATTATACGAATGGGCTCCATGGCATAGCTATCTGGGGTATCACCGCTCAAACAGGGCAAGCACCAAATGACCCGGCTTTCATGTCTTTGCAGGGGAAAATCAAGCCTTTTAACATGGGGCCATAATCCAAAGGCAACAGGCGAGCAACCAGGCTTCTCCAATGCAATGTGGTGAGATTGGTCTCTTCACAATATTTATGTCCCGATCAGGCCAAGACCCACGGAAGGGCTTAGGAAACGGGCTTAAAGCGGTTCTAGACTAACTACTGGATATGATTGACCCTGGCAGAAATACTCTAATTTGCGGACCTAGCCCCCGCCAAAGGCACACCATTAAAGGCTCATGATGTGAAGGAATGGGTGCAACGGGGAATATGCACGTTGAGCAACACAAATGTGGCCAGGTGCATGGAATGACGCAAAACGGCCCTGTTAAAGAAGGGTTCCCAGGACGCCTGGGTCATCCAAACGATAAAGGGGTACGTGATAGGATTAACCAGTACTGGTCGAACGGTCACCCCACAGCGGGCACCGAAAGCCCACATATCGCTCCAAGACAAGGAGATTCGACCACTGTTCACCAAGGGAGCCGTAGAGTTCACTTCAGATGATCAGGGCTATTTCAGCAATCCATTGGTGGTCAGACAGAAGAAAGGGGACTATCGTCCAGTCATCGACTTACACCAACTAAATGGCTTTATGGTGTACCGATATTTCAAGATGGAAAGTACCAATCTCCTACGGGATCCAATCCTCGACCACCACTGGTTCACACGGTTGGATTTGACGAACCGGTCATGACACAGCTTGAGAGCACGGGGTATCTGCGGTCTCATACCTGGACGACTTGTGGTTTTCTTGCGAGTCCAGTTCCAGACTACAGTCACATGCAAGGTTTATAATAAGATTCTTGAAATGGTTGGGTTTTCGTAGTGAACAGAGAGAAGTAGGCTCTGTCCCTGTCTCGAGTGATTACATTTCTCGGATTCTAAATGTACTCCAACTCATGAGTCTTACGCCTCCCTACAAAGATAGCGGCGTTTCGGACGGAAATCCGACAGGCACTCCGGGAAGACACCATACCTCTCCGCCTATTAGCGAGGGTAGTCGGCCTGTTCTCGTCCTCCATCTCAGTGACTTTTTCCTGGACCACTTCATTACCATGCAAGGCTGAAGCCCACTACCTAAGAACAGGACACATGTACGACCATTGAGTAACGGTCTCCATATCACCTATCTGGTACTGATCGCAGGATCCTTTTGCGATCCGCAGTCTAGCCAAGAGCATGTCCAATTGCTGCATTCTCTTATGAATGGACAATATCTCCGCGGTTAAATACATTAACAGCAGTAACGGTCACGCTACTGGCGGAGACAACAAGGGACACGTACCGTTTTGCCTTCCCGCAATGTTACGATCAAGGCAGAATATCTACCGGGGCTCAACAACCTCACGGCAGAACAGGTTCTCCCATCACTGATGGGATGGCAGTGACTGGCGCCTGGTCACATTAGTATTCTCTTTGGTGAGAGCACACAGCACCGTTGGGGAGGAGCCCAGCGTGGTTCCCGGACTTGTGACCCTAGCTCAGGATCACCCTCTGTTCCTCCCATAATTTCCCCTTCTTCTGACAGACCCGAAAGGGGAACCGCAGCCACTGATCCTACAGGAGTGTCTGGAGTTAGTGGCATGGAGTCTTTCAGGGGTGCCTGGACCGTCGAGGGACTATCACAGCCATCTAGAGACCTATTATGGGACTCATGGGCACCAGGTACTCGACAGAGTCACGTATCAGCATGGAATATTTGGAGCCCCTGGTGTATGAGACGGGATTTTGATGCCTTTACAGTACCTATTACCACGGTGATGAATTTCTTAACTCACCTTTTCACGATGACCGATCATTACGGTCCATTAAAGTTACACATTCTGCGATTTTCGGCCAAACACATTGCTTTTATGTCTAGTATCCTTTTCGATGAGTTTCGGACGTTCGGCGTTCAACGAAGACAGTTTCTCGATTCCCCGGGAGGAGAGACCTTCATGGTGTCCCATAAAACTAAAACGGATTCTAAATTCGTGTTTTAGCCCTTTTTTTCCTACGGTACCCGTCTGTGCGTAGTGATCGCGCTTACTCGATATGGGGAGGTTACTACAACTTATGGTCTCCTATTCATAACCTTGCATACCAGTTGCCACTACCACTCTGGCTAGATTTTGGCTGGTTTTGTTGATTTTTATCTCTCGTGGGGATGGAGACATGTTTCGGAACTCAGTTCGAAGAGATGCCGCTTTTCGGGCGCTCTCTGCTGGAGTTTTTTCTATCCGATATTATACGTTCGGCAGATAGGACACGCATCTTTTCATATTACCACAGCTTTAAAAATGCAAAATATGAAGTCTCCTGTCATGTGATAAAATTGTAGATTATGCTAACGTAGTGTACCTATAATCTTAATTTTAATAATGACAGGAGTATTTTTCCTCCCTGTTCTTTCCCTCCCTTTTTCTGTGGGAAGTTTTGTTCACTGATCTCCAATTGCTCAGTTATATATTTTGTTTAGTTCATCTAATCTTTTGTATTCATGGGATGTTTTATGTGGTGATATTCGTCTATCATTAGTGTGTATATTTCATGATGTTAGAACTTTAGAAAGATGCGTATGTTATAATTTATATTGATTTATAATAATACACTGGAATTTATGTGGACATCAGTCCGTTTCCATCACCTTTCGCTTGTTTCTGTTCTTTTCAGTGTGATCTTCACTGGTGGATTCAATGTTGGACAAGCTGGAATTTATCTTGTTACGGATCAAGTTTGCATTTTCCATGTTATTCAGGACTTTGGTTATGTTCCCTGACGATGTTATAGAATGTTTTTTTCGCATCAAAGAAAGAGGAAGTCATTTGTCTGTCAGGGCTTTATATATGGACGTGATACCTGTTACTGATTGGTTTAAAGTTTATTGATTGACTTGTGCTGCTGGAGGCATAAAGTAAAGAAAGTTATGCAAAATACTCGCCTCCTGTCATTATTAAAATTAAGATTATAGGTACACTACGTTAGCATAATCCACAATTATATTGTTTCAATGGCACCTGCCAAGGTGTAGGATATGTTAGGCAGCAATTAAACAGTCAGTTCTTGAATTTCATGTGTTGAAAGAAGAAAAAATTGTCATGCAAAAAGATCTGAGTGACTTTGACAAGGACCAAATAGTGAGCATCTCCAAGATGGCAAGTCTTGAGGGTTGTTCCTGGTATGCAGTGGTTAGTACCTACCAAATTTTGTGCAAGGAAGGACAACCGGTGAACCGGCGTCAGGTCATGAATGCCCAAAGGCTCACTCTTATTCATTTTTAGAACACCTTGTGTTCTTACGTTTTTATAGAATAAATTGTTCTTTTTTTCACTTAACTATTTGTTTCTTGTTTGCTACCTGGTGTCACGACAGTGACCCCTACTCAAAGAATGTAACACAGAGAAGAACGTATACCGGACCTTAGAGTGACCGGACTAACGTATAGAGTAGTCAAATGGATAGCCAGAGATCAAAGGAGTACAGAAGACGGAATAAACGATAAGACCTAGCCAAAGTACGGGAAACCAAAGAGCAGAGTAGTCAAAAGGGAAAGCCAAAAGTCAAATACCAAGAATCAACACTAAAGTAGAATATAAGCACTAGAGGTACAAAGAAGAACCACACTAGGGCGTTTTGCAAGTGACAGGGGTGCCCTTTTATAGTGTGAGGTATTTTGCTTTAAAACCACGCCCCCAAAATGTCCGGGGGCGTGGTCGCGTGTGACTGACGTCGGCATTAGCGTGCCGGTTACGGCGCGCATGCGCCGTATTATAAAAACATGTGCGGCATGAGCGGCCGGCGTCAGAAGGGCTGTGCCGCTCACCGGAAGGGGATGCTGTGCGGCGCGGGACCAAGGAGGAAAGGTAAGGCATCGTTACACCTGGTACCATCAAATCCTGAGGTGGGGATTATACCACCTATGCTGTTATAACTAGAGCAAGTCTTGCTCTAAAAAAATGTAAGTACATTACTTCTTTCTAATTTAATTTTATGGTACTTGCTACTCCATTGGAGTTTTTCTGCTCTTGTACTTCCATATATACCACGCATATCTGCTGTGACAGAACCATCTGTCTGCTTGTATTTTAATTGCATTCGTCTGTTTGTCTCCCGTTCGTATGAATGGCTGGTTTCCATAGCCCAGCCATTCAAATTACTCTTTTTTCCTGAACAAAACTGCCGAACGAACGGCCACCCAGGAGAGAAGTGTGCTGCTGGTTAACCTATTGATCCCAATTAGAACGTTGTGGTTAACCACAGACACTTCTCAATTAAACCGAATTCATGGTGGTCGTCGTTCGTATGTCGACCACGAGGCAGCGGCCATTTTAAACCAAGCGAACGCCCAGCGGTGTTTGGCTCTATTTCTGTGGAACTAAAAACGGACACTTTTTCTGCCGAACACCGCTGAAACAACGGAACGCCTGGCTGCCTCCACGAAACCATACGAACACCGGCCGTTCGGGAGTTTTTGAGCATACGAAAAGACTTAACCCAGATAGCCTTCCCATGGAGTCATTCGTATACCGAAAGACTGTAAGAACTTTGACTCCATGGCGATTGAACTATGTGTGTGGGATCTGAGCGCTATTCGCCAATAATATGCACTCAGATCCAGGCTATCTGGGGATATGTAATACGAATGGGGAATGTTCGGTTTTTGTGAAGTTATATATTTTTATGTCTTTTGTGATTTTATATTTAAAATGGCGACTGGCTTTGTTCTGGAGTTAATTGAGTTACTTGGTAATTAACTCCAGGACAGAGGGGAGGGAATCATAATGCACTGTGGGTAAAATCTGTAACTGTTTGTCTGGAATGTCCCCATGTCTATCTGTAATTCCAGTCTCCCATTTGGTCCCCTAGGGGAGTGTCCACCAAGTGGGAGACCTGCATAAATACGGGCAGGTAGCCCACAGTAAAGCCAGATCCTGTTTGACCCTCAATGCGGAGCTTCTGTCTCGTTATTGGGGGGATTTCTTCTTCACGTTTAGAGTCTGCTGGATGGAAGCCGCTTGGTGAATATTGCTGTTCGACGGTTACCAGCAGTTCGTGTATTGCCGTTCGGGAGTTTGGAGCCGTTCACGGATCTCGTTCGGGACATTGCCGCTTCCCCTGCATTTGGTTCGTATATTACAGATTAAGCGAACGGAGTTACTGTTACTGCAGCCGGGGAAGGTCTACTAAATGGCGGTTTTGCCTAAAGACACTGGAGGTGTCTTAACATCTGCATTTCCATCTGGAGGACCAGCACCACTTATACCATCATGTATCCTTAGACAGGGATTGTACCGTCCACGCGCAATACAGCAGAGCTCTAATATAGCTCTATTAAATGTGAGTGGTTTTCCTATAGCTACTATCTGCATAAGTTTCACTTTATCATATTGTATTGTACTATTATTGTCTCTTTTTTGTAACCCTGAGGCTCACAGCATTGTACTCTCTGAAGCTCTATGTATGTATGATCTTTGGGCGCAGTATACGCCATTTACTTTTCTGTTCATTGATGCACGTTGGGAGACAAGAGTAGCTCATCTGATTTGACAACACAGAAAAGTTACGGTAGCAGAAATTGCTGAAAAACTTACTGCAGGCCATGAAAGAAAGCAGTCAGGACACACGGTGCATTGCGGTTCCCTGCTTATAGGGATGCGTGACTGGTGAATGACCTGTGTCCACCACCAAAAGTGCCTTCAATCGGACATGAAACCATAGAGCAATGGAAGAAGGTTGCCTGGTCTGATGAAGGGTTAGGGTTGGGTTAGGAGTAGGGTTAGGGTTAAGAGTAGGATTAGGGTTGGGTTAGGAGTAGAGTTAGGGTAGGAGTAGGGTTAAGGTTAGGGTTGGCTTGGGTTAGGGTAGGTTCAGGGTTAGGAGTAGGCTTAAGGTTGGGTTAGGAGTAGGGTTAGGGTCGGGATAGGAGTAGGGTTAGGGTTAAGTTTATGAGTAGGGTTAGGGTAAGTTAAGGCACTTCAGCAGTTCGGTTTGGCACTTCCGAAATTCGGATCTTTGGCACTTCTGAAATTCGGCACTTCGGACATTTGGAAAATCCGAATGTCCGAAATTTGTCCGAATTTCCATTCGGACCGAATCGAATTGCACATGTCTAGTAAATCTATGCATGTAGATTATAGAAATGAGCACTATAGAATTAGTCCCAATCCGACTTAATCAGTTTGATCATTTTCCTCACAAATTAAATTAGGAGCAGATTCTAAATAGTACACACAGTCATGAGTATATGCATCGTACAGCAAGAGCGTAAAAGTGCCCCCTTTTAATTAACTATTTTTCATTGTGCTACTGCATTGACTGCTTTCCATATGGTTAGTTTGCATGTCAACAAATAAAAATTGTATTTTTAAATTATATTCTAACAATTTATTTTATTTTTAGGGTCACCATGAGGAGAAATTTCCACAAGTTTGTATTTTCAGTTTTGACTGGTACTGTAATTCTTCGCTTTGCCATCTTGAAATTTTCCACAGACCCTATCTCTCCCAGTGAAAGAGAGAATGTATTAATGCAACCTGATGATTTGCTGACTACCACTGCACAGATGCCAATTATCTGCAAAGAAAATACTTCGATCAATACATTTCCAAAGTTTAGTGAACAACCTCAACACATGAAGGACTTTCTTACTTATCGTCATTGTAAGAGCTTCCCACAACTTCTTGACTCCCCTATGAAGTGTGGTGGCCCTGATAAATCCAATGAGGTCTTCCTATTACTAGCTATTAAGTCCTCACCAGTCAATTATGAACGTCGCGAGGCCATTAGGAAGACATGGGGGGAAGAAAATATTTATAAACAATTTCAAGTTCGGAGACTATTTCTAATTGGAACTCCAAAGCCACAAAAGGAGGAGAAGAGAATCCATGAATTGCTGAAAATAGAGAGCCAGACATACAAAGACATCCTGCAATGGAACTTTTTTGATACCTTCTACAATCTAACACTGAAGCAGGTCTTGTTTCTCCAGTGGCTAGAAAATAGATGTCCTGGAGCAGAATTTGTTTTCAATGGAGATGATGATGTTTTTGTCAACACTATTAATACCTTCACATATTTACATGGATTAGGTAAGAGTGGAAGGGACCATCACCTCTTTGTTGGGGCACTGAATATAGGGATGCCCCCTGTACGGGGGCCAAATAGCAAGTACTATGTCTCAGAAGAACTGTTTGCTGGAGATTCATTTTTACCCTACTGTGGAGGTGGCGGAATTCTCATGTCTGGTTTCACATGCCGATCTATATTTAAGGAATCTAAGCAAATCTCATTATTTCCTATTGATGATGCCTACTTTGGAATGTGCTTGGATCGAGCTGGACTAAAACCAGAAAATCATGAAGGAATCAGGACATTTGGGATTAATTTACCAGCTGCTGAGGACTCCTTTGACCCATGTTATTATCGTGACATGCTAGTGGTGCATCGGTTTGTGCCTTATGAAATGCTTGTTATGTGGAAAGCTCTACAGGTTACAAAGCTTAACTGCGGAAGAAATAAACTTGTCAAATATGACAATTCAGAGAAAAAGGGAACCACGAAAGGGAAGGAGGGTAAATAAACAGTGGTTTCAGGTTTAGCAAACAGAAATGTTTTTTGTTATTCTATATCATAACATATTACAATGATTTTAACACTCAGGAGTTGTAAGAGGTCATACTTTTTGTACCACAGGAAGCTTTGATAGATATGACCACATGCTGCAACTGACAGCATGCAACGGTATTGTGCAAGGTTCAGGACAGAAAGCCAAAAAGAGTTTGTTTATGTATGCATTTTTTTATATTATTTAAAGGAAAATGTGCTGAATATATATCCTCAGTGGACACTTTTTATTTCAAACTTGCAGCTGCTCAGTGATTGAGGTTATTCATTCAACCAGGAATTGTAATTACATGACACGGGAATTTTATATTTTAAGTCACACAAGCCAAGAGATTGAAAAAGAGCAGAGTTTGTTTAAAATTAAAAATTTTCCTGTAAATTATCAACATTTCACAGTTAGGTGAGATGTAACCGTGTAAGCATGCAGAAGCCGAACACAGAGAGATGGACACAGGTATTCAGGAAGTAAGAGGCCTTTATTCACATTACCGATCGGGTCTCAGATGAACTCCTGTTCCAAAATTCTGAGCACTGAATACATAGAGCACATTCCTTATATAGCACTGTAGCTCCTCCCATAATTAGCTACCCCCACACATACCCTTAACCTAATCAATGAACAGAGTCTAAACTCATCCATCCGGTCTAACCACGTGGCTCATCTGAAACAAAGGAGAGGGACACGTAATTCCAGTTCCTGCATTCCTGCACATGCTCAGTACATTGATGACAGTATCTTAGCTACGTGTAACTAACTAACTGATACTACAAACACATGTACCTGCATATGCCTTGTGGCAATCTTGGCCTGCTAAACTTTTATTTTACTGGAATTCCATCACATTCCCCCCTTTGATGCTTCTGATTTAAAATAATTCCAGATGCATCACCAATCATAGTTTGCCAACACCTCTCAAGTAGCCATGAACCAGAACAGACCTTGTAAGCATCCCTAGCATATTTTTTTAGCATTCTCCATCCTGAATATGCTCTCTCTGGGCTAAAGGTTCATATTTACAGACAGCCATTACATGGGCAGCTGTCTTCCTCTCAATAGTGCTGCCTACAACACTTCGTATGGAGCTGACCACTAATGGAATTAAGCAGGGCAGAGAGAAACACATGAATATAATAAATACTACTCTTCCTACTAATGCCTTAATCCCTCCAAGCTGCTCATACCAACTTCCAAACCAACTACTTGGGTTATACCCACTCCAGACCTGAGTAGGTACATGCGCAAGTTTAACCATGTGACTGGTAAGTTCAGCCACTGCCTGCCCTTCATCATCTTTGTGCAGACAACAGTTACTTAGATTAAACTTCCCGCATATACCTCTCCCGCATACACCTCTCTCTACTGCTAATAAATAGTCCAGAGCCATTGATAGATGGCTGATCTCATTCGGGTATTATGTTTAGCTAGGAGATTGAGCGCCTGTGCTGTCTCATTGGTGATAATCTCAACCACCGCCTGAAGTCTTATAATACGATTAAGCATATATATTGGGGTTCTATATCCATAAGTGCCATCTTCTGCCCAAGTAGCCGGTCCATAATAATTAATAATACGTTGGGGAGGCCACTCATCATCTTCCCAGCTACCTATATTCAAAGATGCTCGCTTCTTTTTATGATTCACATCATAAACCTTAACTCCAAGGTCTCTCCTGTTTCAATTGGCAACAAGAAGAAGGATGGTTTGAGCATACCTAGTACACATGCCCCTTCCCAGTCTTGTGGTAACTCCGAATATGCCTTCTTACCACAAATCCAGTACAATTTTGCTGGGGCTCTCCAATTGGATGTAGCAGATAAATCAAACCATACCTCTTTCAAATTAGTGTAATTGGCAAATGGATTAGTAGGTTCCGAGACATTTGAAGCTGACCACCAAGTAGTATTTTTAGTATTAACATTATAGGATTTTTGTCCCAAGCAAGTTAGCTCACCTACAGACGTGTTATACATTGTCCCTTTCCTGGCTATATAAACATGACCTATAATGCAGGTTTTTAACTGCCATTGCGATTTACCTCTAGTACTCACTTGATGATAAAACTGAGAAAGATCTGTTGTTCATCTGTCTCAGAACCAGGGTACCATGCCTCCTTTGCTTCCCATGGCCACTGGTCTCCTATGTTAGTACCTCCACATACATAGCAATTAGTTACATTAAGACTACCCGCAATACTCTCAGCCAAATCAATAAATATGTTCTTAACATTATGGGGAATTTTATCCTCAACACTTATCTCCTCATAAAAGGAATGGAAAACCTGATGAGTTTGAGTTGCCACTGTCTCAGTTTCCAGACCTACATATATTATTGTTCCTGGATCTACTCCTGTGCCATGTATTTGGAACCCAAAAATATTTCCAAATTTGTCAATAAAATGCTGGGGATTAAAGATGGTCATATGGACCGGATTACATTCCATAGATTTACAGTATGGTGTGGTAGGCAACCTTTGGATAATCATATCTTGATCCACTGTTTTTCCCCAGGTTGCCCACCCTACACAAGACCAATAGGGACAAAAATTATAATCTCTATTTGGGCAATCAGGATCAGTAGATCTTTTACTGGGACATAAGTATTTATCATTAAACCCATAAGTTCGTTCCCATTTAAGATTACCACATACATTCCAAGGTTTTCTACTACCAGAAATTGCCTTACATGCATCAAATAGCAGAACACCCGTAGAATGTATGGTATTTATCACAGTCCTATTTATCAAAGTTCCCTGGGAATTACTATTCCTAATTACCAACCAAATTGTATGGGGTTGGAATTGGGGATCGAAACATTTAGACTCTCCTGATATTGGCTTGCACACACTATAATCAATATCCAAATATCTACATTTACATACAGATCCCTTACATTCATATTGTGAGTGCCAGATGAGAGTTTGGGATATTTGTTTACCTGTTTTAGTAGTCTTAATGCAGCTATCGCAATTTGGTATGTCTGTACTCCTACCTTTCTAAAAAACACATAAGACACATAATAAAACACATTATTCCTGAAATCCTCATTTTTCTTCGACTGTGCGATGGCCCCTCAGCTTCCATATTGTGAGGGCTGCAAGGATGTTGTTCTTCTGATCTTCACTTTCCTTCACAGAGATCCCTTCCAGACACTCTGGCTATGACATGTAGGCAGGTGGTCAGGCTTTATTATGGCCGTCAAAACACCTACTTTGCTGATCTCTATAGTTACTCTAGATGTCCCAATATCTCCTCGTCACTCCGACTGAGTTGCACGCTTCAACCGGATCTTGCAAGGATTCTCAGTATCTGGGATAGCTTGCCAAGAGTCTGATGCTGGTTTAACCCTAGAATGATGAATCCACGGAGTCACCTCTGCCACCTTTACAGCTGTTGGGGTAGATAAAAGAACAACATAAGGACCCCTCCACTTTGGACCTAATGGAACAATAATGCAATTTTTTTATCCACACTTGATCTCCTGGTTGATAGGAATGAACAGGTGGATATATGTTCACAGGTAACCTATCTTGCACCCATTTCTGCACCTCCTCCATAGTTTTACCCAACTCTACAACCTGCTGCCGAGTAATTCCTTCACCCAACTGATATAAGTCCCCCCTTAGATTACTTAGTATGGGAGGTGGACGCCCATGCATAATTTCAAAGGGAGACAAACCCATCCTTCTGGTAGACGTACTACGTATTCGCAACAGAGCTATTGGCAAAAGGACATTCCACTTGAGCTGAGTTTCCTGACACATTTTAGCCAACTGGGTTTTTATTGTTCTGTTCATCCTTTCCACCTTTCCAGAACTCTGAGGTCTATAGGCTGTATGAAGTTTCCACTTGATACCAAGCACATGAGTTAGTTGTTGCAAACACTGATGAATAAAGGCTGGGCCATTATCTGATCCTATAGAACACGGAAGTCCATATCTGGGTATAACTTCTCGCAACAGAAATCGTACAACTTCTTCTGCCTTTTCTGTACGAGTTGGACAAGCTTCTACCCAGCCTGCGTAGGTGCACACAGCTACCAACAAATAACGATATCCCCCAGATTTAGGCATCACAGTGTAATCTATTTGCAAATCTGACATTGGGAGTCCTCCCATATACTGAACTCCAGGGGGTTTGACAGGGCCTTGTCTTGTATTATTTTGGGCACACAAAACACATCTCCGAACTATGGCTTGAGTCAGACTAGATAACCTTGGTATATAGAAATGTTTCCTAAGAGATTCTTCCATACTATCTCTTCCAGTATGTGTACCATTATGAAAGTTTTGAACAATCTCTATAGCCAGAGATGTCGGAATAACTATTCTTCCATCTTCTAACTGATACCAGTTATTCTCCAGATATTTCTCAGCTTCAGTCTTCAACCACTCCATCTCTTGGGTTGTATATATTGGAGTCCATTGAGACAGAGGTGCCGGTACAAGGGCTGCAAAATATCCCACATATTCCTCTTGCCCAGATTCAGCGACATGTTTTGCTGCGTTGTCGGCCATGCGATTTCCTTTGATGACATCACTATCACCCCTCAGATGTGCTCTACAGTGTATAATATGACTTCCTTCGGTTCCCATACTGCCTCTAACAGTTGGAGTATTTCAGCCGCATACTTGATCTCTTTTCCTTCTGAATTCAGCAATCCCCTTTCTTTATACAATGCTCCATGTGCATGGGTGGTTAGAAAAGCATACTTCGAATCAGTGTAGATATTCACTCTCAGCCCTTCAGCTAATTGCAAAGCCCTGGTTAATGCAATCAGTTCCGCCTTCAGTGCTGATGTCCCTTTTGACAGTGGCCGTGCTTCTATCACCTTATCTATAGTCGTTACCGCATATCCTGCATAACGTACACCTTCCTTCACATAACTACTACCATCAGTATAATACTGTATGTCTAGATTTTGGATGGGAAAATCATGAAGATCAGGCCTGCTTGAAAGCACTTCATCCATTATCTCCAAACAATCATGCTGACTTTCAGTAGTCTGAGGCAAAAGGGTAGCTGGATTCAAATTGTTGACAGTTTCGAGGTGTACTCTTGGATTTTCACTCTTGGTCATTCGACTGTTGCTAAACCAATGATTTCCCCTGTAATCCAAGAGGGTCTGTACTGCATGAGGTACTCGCACGTGGAGTTCCTGTCCCAGTGTAAGCTTGTCAGCTTATGCTACCAACAGGACAGCGGCGGCCACTGCTCGCAGACAAGGTGGAAGACCACTGGCCACTGCATCCAACTGTTTGGACATGTAAGCTACAGGTCTTTGCCATGATCCCAAATATTGAGTTAATACTCCCACAGCCATTCTTCTTTGCTCATGTACGTACAGATAGAAAGGACGTGTATGATCAGGTAGACCTAGGGCTGGGGCACTAATTAGTGCTTTCTTGATATCCTCAAATGCCTTCTGCTGTTCAGTAGTCCATAGGAAGGGGTCATGTTCTGTGCCTTTTATAGCTCCATATAAGGGTTTCGCCAATATCGCGTAATTAGGAATCCATATCCTGCAGAATCCTGCTGCTCTTAGGAATTCTCGCACCTGTCTTCTATTCTTAGGTATCGGTATCTGACACAGTGCTTCTTTTCTTTCAGGTCCCATCATTCTTTGACCTTCGGATACATGGAATCCTAAATATTTAACACTTGGCTGGCACAATTGTGCTTTCTTCCTCGATACCTTGTATCCTGCTCTCCATAGAATATGAAGCAAATCATAAGTGGCTTGTTGGCATATCTCTTTAGTAACAGCTGCTATCAATAGATCATCCACATATTGAAGTAGTACACATTCTCCTGGGATGGACTTGAAATCTTGCAAATCCTGGCTTAATGCGGATCCAAATAGGGTAGGTGAATTCTTGAACCCTTGAGGTAGTCTTGTCCAGGTCATCTGACGCTTTGAACCTATAACAGCATCTTCCCATTGGAAAGCAAAGATATGTTGACTCTCAACAGCAATTCGAAGACAAAAGAAAGCATCCTTAAGATCTAACACTGTGAAGTAGGTTGCCCCACCTGGTATCAAGGCAAGCAGATTGTAAGGATTGGGTACAACTGGGTGTATATTAACTACCGCACCGATATTCGTCCGATCCTGGTTTTTGAACAGGTAATAATGGAGTGTTCCAGGAAGAAGTACAGAATTTTAGGATGCCATACCTTACGAACTTATCCAAGTAGGTTTGTATGTTTTCCTTAGCCTTTTGTGGTATGTGATATTGACGTAGGCTCACAGGATAGGCCCCAAGTTTAGTTCAATATGTATGGGTGGGATATTACAAGCAAGTCCTGGTGGATTATTCTCTGCCCATACTCCTGGAATGTCAAATAAGATTTCATCACTCTTAAGGTTAACACTTGTCACTATGGAATAGAAGCGCCATTCTTCTTCCCTTGGCACCGATATCACCATTATGCCCGATGATCCCTTAAACTTCAGAGATGTTGATCCATTAGGTAAAAAGGTTATCTGGGCTTGAAGCTTTGATAATAAATCTCGTCCTAGAAGTTAGATTGGACACTCAGGCATATATAGAAATTGGTGCTTCACCAAATGGCCTCCCAGAATGCAAGTGCGACTCTTAAGAACCGGTCTAGCAATGCTCTTCCCAGTAGCTCTTATCACAGTTATAGTCTTCCCCGAAGGAGGAGCCACCATCTTAGTCACCACAGAATGTTCAGCACCTGTGTCGATCATGAAAGGACTTCTCTTTCCCCCTATTGCTACATCGACCATAGACTCCGCTTGACCAAGGGGGATGGAGCCCGGTCGGTATCAATAGTCTTCCATGATAGTGTCAGCCAGACCCACAAAATCTCTATCCTCTCTTTCTCTAGGTCTCTGCATGGGTGTATAGTATCTGTCTCCTTGAACACTTCCTCTACTATTCCCACCATTCCCTCTAAAACTTCCTCTTCCTCTATAACTACCACTATAATCTCCTAGTACCCTTCTCTCTCCTTGTTTTTCACCTTCATACCGCTCTCTCTGTGGACACTCACTCTTCCAATGTCCCTCCTTTCTACAATACGTACATTGATTCCTACTTAAAGGTCCCTTACTCAGCCTATTCTCGACTCCTTTATTCACTTCCCTTCCCTGTCTTTGTACACTTGTGATAGCTACCGCTAGCATCGCTGCCTTCTTCCTCATTTTACGTTCCTCCTCACGCGTTGTCTCAGTTTCCCTATTCATATACACCTTATTTACAACCTCCATTAGCTGTGATATGGATATCCCTGCAAATCCCTCTAATTTCTGTAATTTCCTTTTAATATCACCTTGGGCCTGGCTGACAAATGCTGAGTTAATCATTTGGAAGTTTTCAGGGGCTTCAGGATTGAAAGGAGTGTACAATCTATTTGACTCAAGCAGTCTCTCATAAAAAGCACTGGGTGATTCATTAGCTTTTGGTAACACTTCAGCCGTCCTGGACATGTTAATTGACTTTTTCCCTCCTGCATTCATGCCAGCAGTAATGGCTTGTTGATAGGCCTTTAGATGGATCATGTCAGCGCCATTTACGTTCCAAAGGTCAGTAATAATTGCTGACAATCAGCCCAGGTGGGATAGTGGGTTTGTATAATAGCGGTAACCAAATCTGTCATGACTTGAGGCTTATCGGTGTATGAAGAATTATGTGTCTTCCAATTAAATAAGTCAGTCGTAGTGAAAGGAACATAAACAAATACAGGGTCTGCATGTTGCAATTGACCATTATTGTCAACTTGTGTTGGGCCCGGTGTAAGTCGGAGAGGCATTTGGTAATGTCGGGGTTTGAGGGTACCAGTCATCTGTCGGGTTAATACAAGGCTTCGGCAAGGCTGCTCAGTAATAGGTTCCAGTCTGAGAGTAGTAAGATAGGTGGAAGGGGGTGAGCTAATTTTACTAGTCAGCATTTGGTGGATGAAATTTTTTTTTAAAAAGTGTTAAACCAAAAACCTACCAGTAGGTGTCACCAGAGGGTAATTGTATCAAAATAATCTTTATGGGTCTAATAATAAAACTTAACTTTTAATATATTTATACATAAAATAAAACCTTATAGCAATAAATATATTAAAATAGGATAAACAATCCTACTTCTGTCTGTTATATGCCAGTATAGCGTTAAAGATGATTATGCAAAGTAATATCAATGTAACTCCCAAAGATGGCCAGTAGGTGGCCCTAAAGTGCCTCCCTAAAATCTAATGAAGCAGATAAACTTTAATTATGTGCTTATTTTATTATTACTTATTTTAATCACTGCTCACCCTGATATCTAGGCTTGAGTAAAGCTTTAGTTCTATGGTAAATTAAACATCTCAGTTTGTATTTTAGTAAAGGGGATATTTTAAACAAAGCTGGGAGGGGCCCATCCAGTAACTAAAAAAAGGATAAAAGTGTACTCTAGCATCTTATACCATTAATCATTTCTTCCAGTTGTATGTTAGACTATCACTGAAGACACACAGCATTCAATAGTTTTAGTACTATTTCAATGATTATGGTACAATGTCATTGCTGAGAATTATCTGATCCAATAGACTCAGTTACTGTTATTAAGAATTCTCCTCACAATTTAACTGTTAATAAAATTCAATGCTAAAATACACTCCTACCAAAAAGGAAGTCAATTCAAATTACAAAGAACCAGTTTGTACAGAAATACAAGAGTTTGATAGAAAAGAACAGATAGGTATGTGGGTAGGCGTGGACAATAGAGCAGGGGGAGTGCAAATACCAGCTATACCAGTTTTTAGCTTGGGAGGAAGAGTGGGGGAAGGGCTTCTCTGGCTCTGGAGGATGAATAGGGGGTTGGCAATCAGATGCAAGGGGGGAGGTGTCCAAAGCAGTTGTAATTAAGGTCTTAGTGGACAAACAGGTTCTGGCTACCATGGACTCCATTGTTCCTCTTAGCACAGCTTGTTCCATTTAGCAGTGTTTCAACAATCTGTATACAGAAACTACTCGTATAGCCCCAGCATATTATTTATAACACTGTAAACCTGCTGTATTAAATCTGGATCAAGGATCCACAGGAACACTGGTTACCAGAACAGGCCGTCCTCTGCTAAACAGAGTATTTTAATCTTTTGGGGGACAGTGTTACAATATATTCCTTAGAAAAGTTTTTTGTTTTTTTTTTGACACATACAAGACAAAGGACTGTTTGTAAATCAGAAGCACCCATGATTTCAACAGAGCGTCTGATTCAAAGCAGTACAAATATACAAACAGTTTCAACAGTCACACCAGTTACCTTAGCAACAGCACCATGTGGCACAGTTACTAGGCCAAACACACAACAAAAACACAAGGAGAATTCTCATACACACACAGCGCTAACACGTTGTCTTCACACATGAAAATTCACCAAACACTAGATTCTCATCTCTGTAACTATAAATCAAACCCTGCAACCATCCATGCAGTAAATCAGCTCTCAATTACCAGACTATAACATACTCCAGTAACATCGTCTTTACAATCAGTAGTTATAGTACGGTTAGCAAGTGGTTATGGTACAGTTTTAGAATCACAGGTCGTTTAGTAACAGTTATGGTGTTACACATATAACATCAAACAACAGATTGTTAGTCGTTATATACAATACACAATGTCTGTAATTATAATACATGTTAGTGGTTATGGTACCGTGTACTATTATACAGTTATACACCCAATTTACACTCCCGCTAGACGGCAGAGCTCAAGCTTTCTAGCAGGACATACAATTTAACCAATTCACCAACTACAATATATTTAACAACATTTACAATAATCCCAACTATTCTAACTGGCCAGCACCTCGAGTGCTTTTGATCTATTTGTACACCAGAGATTCAATAAGTTCTTCGCTGCCCAGACACCACGTATAGCGAACTAGAGGGCAGAATTTACACCAATACCCTTTTAGTCTATTACACTATCAATAATCTAGTGGCTGTATTTACAACAGAGCACACTTAGTTAAGATAGGGTGAAATCTAGCAAACTATAATATACAACAGATGCTGCTTAGTTTCGCCGATCTCCCCGACCTAGCAATCAAAATTTACACCTAGCATGCTAGTCAAGGCAGGACATCGGTGTCCGACATGAGCTATTTACACCAGAACTCAGTCTGACAATACCACCTATATTAGACGGGCTGGCTACAGAGCGTCTAATGTCCAGATAAGTGTTGCACCTTCACTTCTTCCTTCCAGAGGGAAGGGGCCAATTCCAATAACCAGTTCCAAATATAAAACCCCTTGTGGGTCTACCGCTCTAACGGTATCAGTCTTACCGGTTAGTTCCTGGACCTGGGTTCACACTCATCCACGGAACACCCCGGTACTCACTGCGCAGAAGCCGATGATCTCCTGGACAAAAGGCCAGTGGTGCCGAGACGAAAGGAGGTCCATGCAGAAGTCCAGGGGTGCTGACGTGGAGAACGTTGGTAAAGATCTACCATCTCACGTCTCTGTCTCAGCTACCGTGACGATGAGCTTCCTGCTGCCAATGCACCAGAGATGTAACCGTGTAAGCGTGCAGAAGCCGAACACAGAGAGATGGACACAGGTATTCAGGAAGTAAGAGGCCTTTATTCACATTACCGATCGGGTCTCAGATGAACTCCTGTTCCAAAATTCCTTAGAGTACATTCCTTATATAGCACTGTAGCTCCTCCCATAATTAGCTATGCCCACACATACCCTTAACCTAATCAATGAACAGAGTCTAAACTCATGCATCCGGTCTAACCATGTGGCTCATCTGAAACAAAGGAGAGGGACACGTAATTCCAGTTCCTGCATTCCTGCACACGCTCAGTACATTGATGACAGTATCTTAGCTACGTGTAACTAACTAACTGATATTACACATGCACCTACATATGCCTTGTGGCAATCTTGGCCTGCTAAACTTTTATTTTACTGGAATTCCATCACAGACTAACTCCAACAGAAAATAGCCCTTTAGTGATTTATGTGGATGCAACTTACATGAAGACATGGTTAAGAGGTTAAGCTGCAACCATTAGAAAGGGGAGAAGCAAAACCAAAGCAATCATGGTATGATTCTTTGTGCCAGAAGGATAAATCAACATCTCAGAATCAAATGAAGTGTAATTTTCAAGGACTTCAATAGCCGTGAAGTGTGAATAGTATATATCAGGGGTGGGGAACCTTTGGCCCTCCAGATGTTTATGGACTACATCTCCTTTAATGCTCTTACAGCCATAATTCTAGCAAAGCATCAAGGGAGATGTAGTCCACAACATCTGGAAGGTTGAAGGTTCCCAACCCCTGGTATAGATAGTCTTATAAGAAGAGCTTGTTAATGAGAAATGTAAGTGTTGGCTTGAAAAAGTCTTGTTATTTTCCAAAGACCACAACAACGGCAGGTGATACCTTAATCTCTTAAGGACTGTTGTGTCTGTGACTTAAATATGAATATTAATCTTTTAATATATAATAATTAAGCAATAAGTAACAACATTATTATTTTTTATAGTTCGTGGTATTATGGTCGAATATGTGGACAGAAAATACACAAAACATTGCATTATTAAATGTATATTTAATATAACTATAATGAGTAAACAGATGCTAGCAGAATGTCAATTTACTATAATAATATTACAATATAAAACTGCAAAATATTACTTACAAAATGCTAAACAGTTGATAAATGTTACAATGGATTCATGTTCCTTACAAGGCCCCAGTCCTTTGGCTGGAGTTAAGTCAGAGCTGGTACTACATCTTAGGTTCAGTCAGGTAAAGGCATAGAGGCAGATTTCCTCCTACTGGTTTTTATTTAGTGTATTCTTAAGTATTCTGGCCTGTGATGTCACTGCCAGAAGCACATGTCTTCCTACACACTTCCCCTAGTGGTGTCTCCAAAGCATTAAACTCACTATGCTTTCTTTATGATGTAAAGTCATTAATTAATAAATTATAAACCACCCTTTGACTTATGTCATAAAACAAGCATTTATAAAACCAGTACATATTGAATCTTCCCCATTTTAACACTACCTGCCCTACAACAAAACCCACCCTTTGAAGAATGATACCCATTTACCCCTAACGTTCTGACACTTTATTGTTTATTCAAATGTTCACCATTGAGCACATGCATTACCAGTTGGGAAACCAATGATATTGTGTTCATATGAGGATGTGTTTTGGAACTTAATATAGCATTAGACATGACAAACTTATAACACCTGTGAATCATGACACAGACAGACAATCACTGGAGCTCGTTTTCTGTAGCCTATGGCTGGTCTGTGTGCCTGGCATTTTCACAAACATTAGTCCTGGAAATTGGATACTCTCTTCTTGGACAGACTCATAGAACTTATGCATGGAGACAGGGATGAATGAAATAATTTGAGCAAACAGTAGGATTTTGTAAAACAACAGTTCATGTGTGCAGGGACTTTTGTGTGTTTTGTGGTCACTTGTCACAGTATCCTGCTCTGGATGTATTATTTAACGTACTCCCATCACTCTCCGCTTCAATATTTCTTCTCATTAGAACAGTGCATGTGTGTTAAGACCTGCAGTGGTTATGGTACTGCAGTCTTCTATTCCTTTCCCAATAGCTGAGCATAAGTGATTATAACTGCAGTTAGGAGGTAGAGGAATAGTGTAGATGATAGAAAAAAAGAAGAGAATAGGCGCTCGCTATAGTGATCAGGCAGCAGTATATACACAAGGATTCCCAAACCTTGTAAGTGAATAGTGGAAAAAAGAAAAACGTATACCGCGCTTAATTTATATATATGAAATATACATACATATATCTTTAATATTCCAAATGGATCGTAACCTCAAAAAGAAAAGATTAAGAAACAAATAATAGTGCAATACAGTAAATATATTCTTTAGAGCAGATGGTATAAGGCTAAGTTCCCCGGGGGTTGTACCGTCCAGGCGTTCTTACAGCAGAGCTCTGTTATAGCTCATCCATATGTGAGTGGATTGAACTTAGCCTTATACCATCTGCTCTAAAGAATATATTTACTGTATTGCACTATTATTTGTTTCTTAATCTTTTCTTTTTGAGGTTACGATCAATTTGGAATAGTGTAGATGAATGCAGCTTCCAAGATGATTCTCCCCCATCAAGTAGAATATTCCCCAAACATGAGCCTAGACTTCATGAAGGGTGTAACAGGAATAACTTTTATTGATGCCACACTGGCTTTTATGAGAAATCCCCCTGCAAGAGGACCTCTCACAGTAAACAAAGACAATAACCAATCAACATACAGATTTACAGTAACCCCTGCCCTCTCTCTGCCTGGGAGATATTGAGATAAGTTAAGGAATAACCCAATTATCTCTAGGCAGAGGGCACACAATTTTCCCAAAAATTAGAACACCCCTTTCCACACAAGGTATCCCCACAAATTACATATCACCTGATATCCCCGATCTGGGAGACCAACATATTCAAATTTCACCCAGATCGGGTCAGCGGTTCTCAAAAAGTATGGAAGTCATAAGTTACCGACCACACACAAGGCTTCTGCCCAAAACAGTTCCACGAATTCAGCGGGTGCGGTCGGTCAATTCAGTAAATGACATAAAACGAATAAAAGTCACGAATGGATCCTCCTGGCTCATAGGAGTGATTGCTCCCCTTGTTCATATGAACCAAACAACCGAAAGGCTCCTGGCTGTTCGTCAACTAAAGGAAGCAGACGTTCGGTAGTTTCAGAGGTCGAGTGTCCGATTTTAGTTTCAGACACTCAGCGACCAAGTCCCGCTGCCTCCTTTCGTTCAAACAAGATGGCCGCCGTTTTCTGTTCCACGTGGCATTCGGCTATAAGAACAGCGGCCGCCCAGAGAGCATTTAATAGACGGTTGTTTTGAAGTTAATGATCCAGGAGGGTGGTCGGTGTTCGGTAGTTTTAAACTACCGAACTAATAGATCCAAAATGAACAAAATACTGCAGAAAAGCCCGAACATAGAAGAAAATACCGAACTCAGTCTATTTTCTTCACAATGTGTTCAGGGACTTTTGTGTGTTTTGTGGTCACATTCCGTTTACCACCTTGACGTAACACAGTTTACTGCTCCTGATGCATTTTGTCCCTACTCTCATCACTCTCAGCTGCAATATTTTCTTCAACAGTTGAGTATTGTGTCCAGAGCTGCTTCTTCTTCTGGTTGCAATAGTTGCAATAAAAATCTCCTTTCTGGAAAGTTCTTGAATGAAAACCCAGGCAATGATGAACACAAACATAAATGGCAGATGACTTTACTATTTGATTGTGGTGTCTTAACTATATTTACTCTATGGTGTTAAGAACGTACCCACACACCTCCTAAGAATTCTCTCTTCACATCCAGCGCACTCCTGATTCACAGATAAATACAAAATCACTGTGGTATTTAACCAATTTAACCTAAACACCCACCAAAACAAAATAAATTCCAATTTACCACCCTTCTATTTAAACATGTATAGATAACCCTAAATGCCTACTTTCTCTTATCACTCTTCCGGTTTTTTTTTGTTTACATTGCAACCACTCATGCACTTTACAGAGACACAAATCAAGCACCTACTGGACAATGGGGTTTCCTCGTTGGAGCCCTTCCACCCCAGTTCTGTTTACACAAATAGCCCCTGGTTCTTATGGGTCAATTCCCCCTATCCCAGGCAAGCATACATACATACATACATACATACATAGAACAATAATACATAAGGTTTTCAATTGCAATACAATCATTAAAAATAAGAGAATAGTATGCACAAAATCATAGCATAGACATGCTATGCACATCATACGTGCCGTGGTGATAGTCGGCTTTGTGTATATGGTCTCTAAGCAACCATAGACGCCTAGGATTGGTGTCTGTGAGAAAAGAATATAGATACCGACATGCAAAGAGGGTGATAAGATGAAACACAAAGAGATTCTTAAGAACATATTTGTGATTTAAGTGAACGGATAGATGTGGATATTCAGGTTAAATACCAGTGTAGTACCAGTTGAAGTATGATATATAGGAGTCATGTTACACGACATTAAAGTGATAGTCTACTCAAAAATAGCAGGATGGAATATGAGTGCTATATTTAAAGTGATAAAGTGCAATTGGATAAAGTGCAGTGCCATGCAATAATGCAAGCCCATATTAACAAAACATAATTAACATTAAAATATCTAAATGATGAATCATAACTCTAGAACATATATGTTACTGTAAAGTACATTTAACCTACTATAAAGTATTCACATATACCATATTTAATAAAACAAAAAAGTACAAGCTGCCTGGGTTAAATAAATGAATAATAGGGAATGGTCTCATTAAGCCCTTTGGGTGCTATTAATAAATATATCCCAAAAATATATCACATACACACATATAAATACATTCCTACAACTTTTCATTTTATAAGCAATTTGTTCAACAAGGTAACATTCTTAATTTTCTACTAGGCTCTTAAAATAAACAATCAGCTATTAGCTGCTTTCTGCATCTTGTTTGCAATTCAGCCTCTGATGAAAGACTATAGGTCAATATGTCTCATAGTTCAACACTTCTGACAACTATGAGTGCCTCCCTATTAATTTTTAGCCTTTCCACGGACATGTCTGCACCTCGCGGCTAAGGGCCTGCACAACTATCCACCCTGTGGTGGCAGTGGCTTTCCACATGGGGGTGACCGCCCCCTCAAAATTATAGAGGAGCAAACATACAGCAACCTCTTTCCGGCTCGATTAAAGGTTATGGGCCAATATGTCTGCAATTGAACCAGTACACTTACATATCACTTATTGTATATTTCCTGGTCTCTCAGGAATTTCTATTATATAGCTTATCCCCTTCCCAGGGCAATATACAACTAAAACTAGTCACCAAGAGTCTCTATGGTCATGATAGGCCATCCTACCACTAGTGTAATACGCCCTTATTTTATATATTTCCTGGTCTCTCAGAGATTTAGCATATCCCTTTCCCAGAGCAATATATGAACTATTACTAATAAGTTACAAACAGGGGCGGACTGAGAACCCTCAGGGCCCCCGGAAAAAATAAATCAAGGGCCCCCTTACAGGCCCCACCCATACTCTGCAGCAAGCGCCACCCTTGTCCCGCCTCCATGCACCGCCTCCAGCCACACCCTACACAATCTTTAGACACAAGGAACAAAAGGGCAATAAGCCCTTTGAGGCCCCAGTAGAGACTACAATTGAGGGCTAATGGGCCATGGAGGGGGGTCTTTCTAGCGGAGGCTATCTCAGTGTCCTTTAGAGAGTGTGTTAGATAGAATCCCCTCCAAGCCCCATTAGAGACTACAATGGAGTCTAAAAGGCTTGGAAGGGGGTCTTTCTAACAGAGGCCATCTCAGCGTCCATTAGATATCCCCTGCTGGAAACAGTCGCCTCCAGGCCCCAGTAGAAACTACAATTGAGGGCTAATGGGCCATGGAGGGGATTTCTAGCAGAGGCTAGAGTCTAATGGGGCCTGGAGGGTGGTCTCTCCAACACTCTGGTTCCTATTCACAATATAGCAACACAACATAGCTCGCTGATACCTAAGCCAAGTTGGCTCCTCTTACCTTAATTACTGTTGCTGGCTGGCAGTCTGTGGGCTTGCTGGCTGCGGCTGGCAGGCTGTGGGCTTGCTGGCTGCGGCTGGCAGGCTGTGGGCTTGCTGACTGCGGCTGGCAGGCTGTGGGCTTGCTGACTGCGGCTGGCAGGCTGCGGCTGGCAGGCTGTGGCTTGCTGGCTGTAAGCCTGTGGCTTGCTGTAGGCCTGTGGGCTGGCTACTGGCCTGTGGGCTGGCTAACTGGCTGGCTACTGGCCAGCCTGTGGGTTGGCTGGCTGGCTACTGGGGCACTTGTAGATTATTTAAAGAAATAATCCATGCACAATAACCACTACTGCTCCAGAGTAAGTAGTCAAACCGTTTAAGAACAGTTTGACAACTTACCTGGGGTCTGCTGGGATATGAGGCTGTAGTAGGGAATAGGAGCAGTGGTGCAATGTGTGTGAAAGGTTCAGTGTGTGTGTGGGGGTGTAGTGTGTGAATGTGTAGGGTGTGTGGGCGGTGTATGTGTGTGGCAATGTTAGTATGGGGGGCTGTGTATGGGGGTCTGTGTGTATATGGGTGGGCAGTGTATGTGTGTGTGTGAGGCAATGTGTGTAAATGTGTATGGTGTGTATGGGGGCAGTGTGTGAATGTGTATGGTGTGTATGGGGGCAGTGTGTGAATGTGTATGGTGTGTGTGTGGGGGCAGTGTGTTTATGGGGCTAGAGTTCACTCTCACCACTGCGACCACCAGGAATCCATGGGGGTTACAGTGTTGAGAGTGAACTCTAGCCCGTAGCTCCAGGGCTAGAGTTGACTCTCGCAAGAGCAGTAACGTTGCCATGGTAACCGCGGCAACGCTCTGTGCTCGCGCAAGAAGGACCCAGAGGAGCTGCAGGGTGAGCTCCCAGGTCCTCTCTTCCTCCCCTGCCCGCACGGTGCCTGCGGACAGGGGAGGGGGGGCATTCTTCCCTCTCTTTCTCCCCTCCCCCAACTCTCTATTCCTCCTCTTTCTCCCCGTGTCTCATTCTTCCCTCTCTGTCTCTTTCTCCCCCTCCCTCTATTCCCCCTCTTTCTCCCCGTGTCTCATTCTTCCCTCTCTGTCTCCCCCCTCCCCATCTCTCTATTCCCCCTGTCTCATTCTTCCCTCTCTGTCTCTTTCTCCCCCTCCCCATCTCTCTATTCCCCCTCTTTCTCCCTGTGTCTCATTCTTCCCTCTCTGTCTCTGTCTCCCCCTGTGTCTCATTCTTCCCTCTCTGTCTCTGTCTCCCCCTGTGTCTCATTCTTCCCTCTCTTTCTCCCCATCTCTTTATTGCCCCCCCTTTCTCCCCTCCCCATCTCTCTGTTCCCCCCTCTTTCTCCCCCTTTCCCATCTCTATGTCCCCCCTCTTTCTCCCCCCTCCCCATCTCTCCCCTCTCTTTCTCCCCCCTCCCCATCTCTCCCCCCTCTTACTAGTCAGAGGGGGCTGGCCGTTTCATTTTAGAGCCGCCGGACCGGGTGGCAGCCTCGCCGGTCCGGCGGCATTCCGCTCACTAACACTGAAGAAGAAGGAGGAGGAGGAGCATGTGTCTGTCATGCTCCTTTGCGGTTCCCACATCCTGTGCTGGGAATTGTGGGAACCGCAGGGAGCATGACAGACACATGCTCCTCCTCCTCCTCCTTCTTCTTCAGCGTTAGTAGGAGGAATGCCGCCGGACCGGCGAGGCTGCTACCTGGTCCGGCGGCTGCAGCATGAAACGGCCGCCCCCCCCTCACAGTGTGCCACCGGACCGGCCACCCGGTGGCACCTGCAGTCCCCAAATGCCGCCCACAATCCAGCCCTGCCGCCGGGCCCCCTGAAGGCGGTCCTGGCGGCGGGCCCCCCTTCCGGCCGGGCCCTCGGACCGTGTCCGAAGTGCCCGACCGGTCAGTCCGCCCCTGGTTACAAAACGCTACTTATAAGTAATAAAGGATTTCAATTACAGGGTATGCTCCCCCTTCTCCAGACACGTAATTATAGAGGATGGAAATATTAAAATCAGTTATATAGATGGCTTCTAAAAGAATATAAATCTTAATCTGAGCCCATACACTTACTTTGTTAAAAATGCTAACTTGTTAAAATATTCTAACCAGACCGAATAGGAAAAAAAGGAATTATTTTACCATTTTTTTTCTGTTCATTTGTTACCAGTTCCTGAACAGTATAGTGTCCAGAGCTGCTTCTTCTTCTGAACAGGAACTGGTAACAAATGAACAGAAAAAAATTGTAAAATAATTCCTTTTTTTCCTATTCGGTCTGGTTAGAATATTTTAACAAGTTAGCATTTTTAACAGAGTAAGTGTATGGGCTCAGATTTAGATTTATACACACACACTGCTCAAAAAAATAAAGGGAACACAAAAATAACACATCCTAGATCTGAATGAATTAAATATTCTTCTAAAATACTTTGTTCTTTACATAGTTGAATGTGCGGACAACAAAATCACACAAAAATAAAAAAAATGATTAATGTCCTTAAAACAAGTCAAAATGAGGCTCAGTAGTGTGTGTGGCCTCCACGTGCCTGTATGACCTCCCTACAACGCCTGTGCATTTTCCTGATGATGTGGTGGATGGACTAAAGCATCTACCAACTCCTGGACAGTCTGTGGTGCAACGTGATGGTGGATGGAGCGAGACATGATGTCCCAGATGTGCTCAATTGGATTCAGGTCTGAGGAACGGTCGGGCCAGTCCATAACATCAATGCCTTTGTCTTGCAGGAACTGCTGACACACTCCAGCCACATGAGGCATTGTCTTGCATTAGGAGGAACCCAGGGCCAACCGCACCAGCATATGGTCTCACAAGGGGTCTGAGGATCTCATCTCGGTACCTAATGGCAGTCAGGCTACGAAATGCCACCCCCCACCATTACTGATCCACTGCCAAACCGGTCATGCTGGAGGATGTTGAAGGCAGCCGAATGTTCTCCATGGCGTCTCCAGACTCTGTCACATTTTTCACATGTGCTCAGTGTGAACCTGCTTTCATCTGTGAAGAGCACAGGGCACCAGTGGCAAATTTGCCAATCTTGGTAATCTCTGGCAAATTCCAAACGTCTTGCACAGTGTTGGGCTGTAAGCACAACCCCACCTGTGGACGTCGGGCCCTCATAACACCCTCATGGAGTCTGTTTCTGACCATTTGAGCAGACACATGCACATTTGTGGCCTGCTGGAGGTCATTTTGCAGGGCTTTGGCAGTGCTCCTCCTGTTCCTCCTTGCACATAGGCGGAGGTAGCAGTCCTGCTACTGGGTTGTTGTCCTCCTACTGTCGTATATAATTTACTGCAAACCAATTAGTTTGAATGACTATCTGTTCCTGTCCAAATTAAAGATAATAAAGTTGCGTGCACGCAGAAGTAAATTCACACTGAGACACAAGGTTCAGGGTAATGAAAGAACTTCAGAGAAGTTTAATGGCTTCTGACAGAAAATGGGTGCGCAGACCCTTATAAAGGCATTATTACATCATTGAAGAAAATCAAGATATAGACAAATAGACATTGTTAATTGGCTTAGGTGCTAAGATGTTAGTAAAATGCCCTCCCCATTCTTAGGTCACTATCTACGTAATTTCTTAACTCCTACAGGTCTTAGCGCCATTTTGTTAAAATGAGGAGCTCACTCGACGGGAGGGGCCTTTTGGCAGCTATCCATTTGGAGCGTAGCTGGCACTTGTTAGTTTCTCAAGGTTAAGTTTCAAGGATTTTAGTAAATACACATTTTATCAAAGCTATTTCTTGCTGACATGCAAATTCTATGTTCTATAGACAAAGCTTCCTTGTAAAACTATGGGGGCCTCTTAGAGGTATAGCAAGAGGATTTAAAGGGGCCTTACAAATTTATAGAGGCCTAATAATTCTACAACAGTCCCCCCTAAAATGTTATTTGCTAAAAGACAAAACTTTATTTGTTAGTATCAGAAGAAGTATTAGCCCAAAGACACAGAAACCCCATGACCGCTGACTTAGTGTTAATGCAAAGTGCAAGTCTATCCCTCTCTTGACCCTAACGGGCTGCAGCACATCCGTCAGTACGGTTCAGGAACACTCTTCACTCCGCTGGTAACCCATAGTGGCTTATCCACTACTTCTCCGTACGGCAGTCTACCCATAAAGACGGATGCTGTCCCTGTACTGTCCCTTCCTAGACTTTCTGCACTTCATCAGTATACGGGAGAGTTTGTAGCGGAATACAGGGTGAGATGAGGTCTTGATCATCGATTGTCAGATGAGTGAAGGTTGGTGTTGCTTGGTTTACAGTTTTCTGCAGGAATTTCCTTAGGCATGGGAGGACACAACAAATGAGAAGAGCGAGAATAAAAAGAAAAATTAGTAAGGCAATACCAATCTGGACTAAAGCTCTCTGCCAACCAGTCATCCAACCAAACCATTTTTCCCAGGGATCAGTAACTCCAGAGTTTCTCTTTAACTCTTCTGAGAGTCTATTTAATTTAGCTATGGCCAGAGTGACTTTACCATTAGGACCTGTGTTTTCTGGAATGTAAGTGCAACAAGTCATAGTGTCGGGAAGTATTTTACAGACTCCCCCTTTTTCGGCTAAGATCATGTCTAAGGCCAGTCTGTTCTGGAAGGTCATTTGGGATGTGGCCTGTAATTGCTCGGCCAAGCCCTGGAGGGCATCCCTGGTGTAGTTCACGAAGCGCTGTTGGTTGTAATAGATATAATTAATCCAATTAAGGTTTTTGTTGGCAGTGACTATGGTAAAAAGTGATTCAAAACCTGCAGCTACTTCATCTCTAGCTTTAAATTCATTAGGTACCCCCCTAGGCACCCCAATGGCATCTATGTAAATGTGGGGGTCAAAACTGCCTTTTACTGGGGTTTCGCGCCTTACTCTGGCTGATGTATGTGGAGGGTCGTATGTGTCATGATGATTATCAGAAATAATATGAATGGGCATGATAACTTTGGCCAGGGTACACTCACCCCACCACTCAGTTTCCAGCCTAGATCTTAACTGTAGATCCCCACATAACCAGTAAATATCCCCCAATGACCTGGTATGGTGTTGCAACAGGCGTATAGGAACAGTTCTGTAAGTGGCGCAATAACCTTTAGAAAAATTACCCATGAATTTACCAATCCCGTCATACATGGCATAACAAGTGTAATTACCTCTATAGACTGTGATTCCATCTGGTGGCTTAACATTTTCAACTAAGAGAGGGTATTCTGCCGTCCATGCCATGCAGAGGGACCTATTAAAGTCATATTGGTAGGCAAAAAGGCTTAAGAAGCAATCTTCTATCTCTAAAGGGAGAGTTAGGGGGACGGTGCCAAGGTGGGGTCGGGCACCGCCACATACATAACATGCTGTTTTATTATGTTTGTTAGCATTATACCTCATCCATTCTAACCACAGATTAATGTCATTGAATCCAGTTTCAGCGGCCATGGTATCTTCAAAAGTGGGGTTAGCGATGGCCATCATATCTTTAAAGGACTGGATATGTGGTTTTAGCGGATTTGGGACCATATGATCAGCCCCTTGCCACTCTGGAGAGTGGGACATATCTCTGAGGTAGAAATGACCTAATTTGTTGTAGGAACCTTTCTTCCAATACATTCCCATTACATATCGGTCTGCATCCTCGGGGCCAGGATGTTCAATATTTAACATTAATTTCATAGGGGTACTTCCTCCAGGCTTTCTTAAAGTCATTCTTTGAAGGAGGGATCTACCCTGATTGTCTATCTAAAGCACTTTTGGGTTTATAACCCCAGGCAGGCCCAGTATTCCATCCCGCAGCCCCCCAGTAGTTACAGTCATAACCCCATTGTTCATCTACTACACAAACGTAAGGGTCTTTTGCTTGTGGGATATCTTTATAAATGGCTTGAATCTGTGACTTAGGGAATGGGCATTCTACAATATCACAGTAATCAAAAGTGAATGTAGCCACATGGGTACATGATGAATTATACCAGAAAGTGTACCCACTAGCATCTTTGGTGATGGCCACCTGCTGGGCTTTAAGGAGGCCAACTAAGGAGATAATGTACCAGAGGCACATGGTTGCATAGAATTAGCTTCCTCTGGGGCAGGTGTCTTCTTGCAATGGGAAGCGTGGATCCAGTTAGGCCTTCCGGCCAATTTGACAGAGGTAGGGGAGATCAGGAGAACTTGGAACGGTCCGTCAAATCTTGGTTCCAGGGTGTGTTTTCGCACAAATTTCTTGACCAGAACCCAGTCACCGGGGAGCAGACTGTGGTTGCCTGTGTCAGAATCAGGATCTGGAATTGAAGAGAAAACTTGGGCATGGATTTTGTTCAAAGCATTTGCGAGTTCAGTTACATAGTTTACTAAAACATCAGTATGAAGTTGTAATTGCTGGGGAAAATAGCAACCTAGCCTAGGTGCAGTCCCAAATAGAATCTCATATGGGGACAGTGAGGTAGTATTTTGTACAAGAGCATTCATTAGATCCTTTGATAAATGTGCAGGTCCGTGTGCCCATTGTACGACTGCTGGGTACAAATTCTTAGGGAGGCAGAAATTGAGGTTGTTGGAGTACACTCCATCCTTCAGAACTGCCCCTTTCTGTTTCCACTTCTGTATTTCTTCAGGGGCAACTGTAGCCTGTTGTTCCCGCAGGATTTTCAGGTCAGTTGGAAGAGTCTGCAGAGTAAATATGGGAGTTTCTTCATTTCCGGACACTCTTCTTCCCACTTCCTGTGGTTTTCTTGCAGCTTGTTTTGCAGCCTGATCAGCTAGATGGTTGCCCTTTGCTTCATCTGAGTCCAACTTCCCATGTGCCTTTACCTTCAGAATGGCCACTTCTTCTGGGAGTAGGAGGGCGTCCATCAGCTCCTTGATTGCGGAACCGTGCTTGATTGGTGTACCGGCGGTAGTAAGAAATCCTCTTGTTTTCCAAATTAATCCGAAGTCGTGAGCCACGCCCAGTGCATATCTTGAATCCGTGTAGATATTGGCGCGCTTTCCTTCAGAGATCTTGCATGCTGAGGTCAGGGCTTGCAATTCAGCTTCTTGTGCAGACATAGTTGATGGTAAAGATGATGATTTGACAATTTCATCTGTTGTGGTTACGGCATATCCTGTATGGTATCTTCCTTCTTCATCAGCATATCTTGAGCCGTCCACAAACAGGGTGAGATCGGGATCTACCAATGGGTCTTCATGCACAGTTGGTAGATGTGTTGTTTCCATTTTCATCTGTTCAAAACAGTCATGAGGTGTATCTAGGTCGTAGTCATTCACTATGGTTAAATCTTGGAACTCATTTTCCAGGAAATGACGTGGCCATGCTTTTAGGTGGTCAGTTGTTGGATATTTGACAACACCATTTTCCTGTAGCTGTGATTCGTCCATAGTGGCCCATGCTTTTGCCATAGGCCCAAGATCATTCCATGATATTGTTTTCAACTTGGTCACAGGGACATGTGGAATGGCAGTGTCCCAATGACGGTACAAATGCTTGAGTTCCGGAGGTAGATGAATCAAGACCATACTGTTGCCTTCAGAATCACAGTAGAAGTCTTGTGCAGTGAGTTTTACTTCGACCAGATGATAGAGTTCATCTTCATAGCAGGGTTCAGGAGTGATGTTTGATTTGTACCACATGGTACAGAAGGCATATCCTGCTCCGTCATGAAGGAGTGCTTGTCCATCATGAAAGGATAGGTTGGGATGCATTTCCTTCTTGATGGTGCCAGTGAGAAGAAAAACATAAGTTTCGTCCATGATGAATCCGTAGTATACAGTTCGTCCATGATGAATCCGTAGTATACACCCCCCTCAGGGAGTGGCAGAAGAGTGGACGGATTGAGAACTTGACATCTTTGGAGGGTAATGTTGTCAGGCAACAAAAGATGACATTGAAGGCGAAGATGCCTAGCAGGAGTAACATGCTTAAGTTGGACCTGGTTGACTATGGCAGAAATGTCATGAGGGGCCAAGACAACCAGGGGGTGGCCAAGGACAAGATCTCCAGTTCTTTCAATGAGCTCTCTGGCAGCAAAGACGGCCCGAAGGCAAGAGGGACGTCCTCTGGCCACAATATCCAGTTGGCAGGAGAAAAATCCAATAGGCCTTTGGCGGCCTCCAGGACCATGGGCCTGAGTGAGTACTCCTGTTGCATGGTCTTGTCTTTCAGAAACAAACAATTTGAAGGGTTTGGTATAGTCTGGTAGGCCAAGAGCAGGAGCAGAAGCAATAGCATGTTTAAGAGTACAGAAGTTGTCAAGGGCTTCTGTGGACAAGCAAAATGGGTCTGACTTGAGAGCATCATAGAGAGGTTGCATAAGGAGTGAGGCTTCTGGGATCCATGCTCGGCAATAGGAAATGAGGCCTAGGAAGGCGTGTAGTGACTTTGAGGTCCTTGGAGGTGGAATGTCCAGTACTGCTCTAACTCGGTCACGAGTGAGATGTCTGGTTCCCTGAGACAGACAATGGCCAAGGAAGATAACAGTAGGTTGGCAGAATTGCAGCTTGAGACGTGAAGCTTCACATCCTTGTTCTGCTACATAGTAAAGAAGATTAATTGAGCATTGTTCTGTTGTGGGTAGATCATCTCCACAGTAAAATGGGAAGGGAACAAAGAACTGTAGTGTCTTTTCGTGACAAAGGTGTATTCAATTGAACCTGGCCGTCTGCAGTGAGGGTGATGGATGCTTGGAGGCAGGATAGGACATCAGCACCAACACAAGAGACATCGGTGTCAGGCAGGAACGATGAGTCAGGCAGGTCTTGTTCTCTAGGAACACTGCGGGATGCACCTGTGTTAACCAGGAAACCAGGAAAGTAGTAGGGTGACCTTCAATAGGTAAAGTTACAGTGACTAGTGGCCCCCCTTGTTCCCTGTAGACACTGCCATGGCAGGGGCATTAAGCATCAGCGGGTTTGCTCTCCTCTGTATGGGCTGTGTTACTGACTCAAACCCCTTTCTATGTCATTAGCCATAGCTTTTTGCAGTCTGAACATGTCTATCATTATAAATAATGGTTAATAGTAAGTGAAGTGAAGTTCCTATATGTCTTTGGATAAAACATTAACTATTGCGGTACTATCATTTATATTAAATAGACTATAACAATTATACCACCCTGTAACTAAAATAAACAACCAGTAGTAGCTGGGTTAATAAAACATGTCACTAATCCTTCTAATGCTAAACCATCATTTAAAGTAAAGGATGTTACTGTAAACATAAGATCTGTAACTAGCAAGATTCGATTAAGTAAAGATACAATGTTTAAAATAACTTGCATTATTTGGCTATTTCCCTTATTGCAAGATGAAGCTGGATAATCAGCTGTTATGCTCTTATATTCGTGTCCAACAGATTTCATATGTAGGTCACACCACAGTTGCAAATTACATTTTAGCAACCTTCTTTTTTTTTTATATCACGGACAAATTGCTGATACAGGGAAACAAATGGCATGATTGTTTTAGTAATTATAATGTTTCTGTTCATAATATGTAGAGTGTAAGGAAAACAACATAATAGGGGTAGGCCTCATGATGGAGGCAGCCATGACAGGGGCGGGGAAGGAAATGACAGCAAGGGAGGAAGTGAGAGGGGTGACGTCCATGATATGTGTGGGAAAGGAAGACAGGAGGTGTGGGCATGGTAAGGGCGGAAGTGACGTCACTTTAGAAGCAACCGTGACTGTAGATAGGTCTGTACTAGGCGCCATCTTTAGGGTGGTGGCTGACGCACTTTCAACAATACACTATATTATAACTATTAAAATAAGTCAGAGAAGCAACATTCTGTTCTGCAAAATGAAATACTAAACTATGAACAGACCTGGCAGGTTGAATAAGACAGTTGAGAACATTATGCATTTAACAGCCCATACAGCTGTTTCTAGAAACATGTACTTTAAAATAATAAAATGATGCAAAATAAACTCACGGAATTCAACCAATTTCCCTTATTATCCTCTAGCCATTAATCACTTTCCTCCTCTTATACTGACTTAACAACATCGCATATTCCCTCTATCAGTGTTAACAGGCTACACCTTCCTAAATCCCGTATTCAACACTGAATGCAATCTTGTGAGCCCGTCACTCCCACAATCCTCAGTACCTTATACTCAAAACATAATTTATAAATATATAGCACTACGGAATCTGTTGACGCCATCTAAATGGCAACAATAATAATATTATTACACAATTATAGCTCCATAACCTGCCTGACAACGTCTGTGTATGGAACAATGTACACAATACTACACAATTAGAATATTTTCCAGCAAAAATCCCGTCTCTAATTCTTATCAGTAGAAATGCAGGCAAGCGGGGAGGAAGGGGGGGAGAAAGTTAGACAGTGCAAAAAAGGGAGAGACTGCAGGCATGAAGATTAACCATGTGAGTGCTGTAAAGTAACAAGACAGAAGGACAGAGACTTATACGTTTGGAAACCAGAAATCTTTGACGGGAGAAACGGACTGGAGGTGCAGGGAGCTGCAGAGAGAGGATGAGGGTGACGAGATCTGTAGGACTGATGGGGGGGGGGAATAGGGATCCATCAGCATCCAGTAACACAATTATTATAATACACAAACAAACTTAAACCTTTGTGATCAATATCTTCCTCAACCTATCCCTTTTGCTGAATAGCTCTTGCTACTCAGTATCAGGCTTCTGCTGTACAAACCAAATCTTGGTCCGACAGCTTCTCTTTCTTCTCTGTCAGTAACTTACGCCAGCTCTCTGGCTACAATCTGCCGCACAGAGGTACGGTAATTCCACATACTTTAGCAATCTTCCTCACTTTCTTAACCATCTCTTCTCCTTCTCTGTCTTCCACTAGATCACATGCTAACCAACCCTTACTGGGTTTATCTAACTTCTGTCCCATCCTCCCTATACAAGACGTCCCAGATATAGAGAGAGAAAGGAACAGAACGTCTACCGTGCTCGACTGCTACTTTAAGAGCAAGCTCTTTAAGTACGTCTTCCCAAAACGTAGACTAGTCACTGATTCCGCCTACCCGTGGTAGCCGCGGATTGTAGCGTGGCGAGAAGTGTGTGACCAATCACTTCTCTCAACAGAGAAAGAGAACTAGGAGGGGAAAGTGTAAGTAGTACAGTGAGTAAGATAAAAGTAAACACAGGAATCTGTGTGACAGACAATTAAGACAATAACATTTCAGTGTAAATACAGTGCATGCATCACAGTTCAAATAAGTTCAACAGTTTTATCCCTTGCCTTTACTCGTGTGGCCAAAAGCCACCTCCCTCAACCTCGTAGTGTCCCTGTTGCGGACCCACCCCCAAGTCTCACTACCAGCAGCCACAGGAAACAGCAACAGCTTCCAACCCGAATCCTGTATAGCCTAAAGAATTGGAATCTTACCTGCCTCAGCGCTCGAGGCTGGAATTTTACCAAGAAGAAGTGTCCGATGAGGCTAGCTAAGCGGTCAAAATGACACTCTGGGGAACCCCCAGGAAGCAATGAGTCTACATCATCCTCCACAGATTCCCCCTACTCTTTTTTTCCTTACAGCCACAGCCACGTGGCTCCTAAAAGAGTTAAACAGGCAATAGAGGACCCCCAGGAAAACTTCCACAGGTCCACCCCCCTTTTTCCTTACTACCACAGGCATGTGGTACCTAAAAGGAGTTAAACAGGCACTTACACTCCCCGGGTACTAAGTTAAACACATACCAATACAAACACCCCCAGGCAACAGATAGTCAACATGCAGGTAAACTAGGTATCATTAACAATACAAAGACTCTGGGCAAGTTATTACCTGACTTTGATGTCCTCTCGGCAGCAGTCACAGACACTGGGGCAGGTCAATCACAGGGGCAGGAACATACCGGCTAGGTGCTGCAGCAATCTCTACCGTGTATTCAGAGGTGATCAGGCTCTTTTCCTTCCCCCAGGATTCAGCCCCCCCAGCGTCTTCTTGGACAGCTGCCCAGACAGGACATAGCCCAGAGCCCCACGTTGGAAGCGCCAATTGTTCTAGATAATTTACTGCAAAC
>OW240916.1:74377472-74395275 GCA_933207985.1 Pelobates cultripes | reverse complement strand
TCAGCACTGGACAGAATTTCGACAGATGCCTGGATCCTATAAACAGTCCGAGGTTACGCCATCAAATTCAACACCACTCCCAGTGGCGTACACATGACCCATGGGGCCCCGGTGCGAAAATTGATCTGTGGGCCCCTCCCCCTCCCAACACATGGCGGTGGGCACCTGGTCACAGGGGTTACAGGGCTGCGACCCCTGCGACCGCGGTATGTATGCCAGTGCATGCAGATGCACGCACACTTAAAGGACCACTCTAGGCACCCAGACCACTTCATCTTAATGAAGTGGTCTGGGTGCCAGGTCCAGCTAGGGTTAACCCATTTTTTCATAAACATAGCAGTTTCAGAGAAACTGCTATGTTTATGAATGGGTTAAGCCTTCCCCTATTTCCTCTAGCTGCTGTCTCATTGACAGCCGCTAGAGGCGCTTGCGTGCTTCTCACTGTGATTTTCACAGTGAGAGCATGCCAGCGTCCATAGGAAAGCATTATGAATGCTTTCCTATGTGACCGGCTGAATGCGCGCGCAGCTCTTGCCGCGCGTGCGCATACAGCCGACGGGGAGGAGAAGAGGAGGATCGGAGGAGGAGAGCTCTCCGCCCAGCACTGGAAAAAGGTAAGTTTTACCCCTTTCCAGAGCCGGGCGGGAGGGGGTCCCTGAGGGTGGGGGCACCCTCAGGGCACTATAGTGCCAGGAAAACGAGTATGTTTTCCTGGCACTATAGTGGTCCTTTAAAGGACCACTACAGACACCCAGATCACATCCGCTCAATGAAGTTGTCTGGGTGTCAGGTCCTTCTAGTTTTAACCCTGCAGCTGAAAACATAGCAGTTTCAGAGAAACTACTATGTTTCACTGAGGGTTACTCCAGCCTCTAGTGGCTGTCTCACTGACAGCCGCTAGAGGAGCATACTGAACGTCCATAGGAAAGCATTGAGTAATGCTTTCCTATGGGCGGTTTGAATGCGTGCGCGGTCTCATTCGGAGCTGAGAGGCTGAGGGATCCCCAGCGCCAAGGGAGTCCGGCGCTGGAGAAAGGTAAGTGCTGAAGGCACACACACTCTCACTTACAGACGCATACACACTAGCTAACAGAGACACACTCAGCGACAGACATACATACACACTCACAAAACATACACTCTCATTGACAAACACACACTCACTAACAGACATCAAACAGACTCACTAAGACACACACACTAACACTCACTCTAACACTAACACTCACTTTAACACTAACACTCACTCAAACACTAACACGCACTCTAACACTCACACTCACTCTAACACTAACACTCACTCTAACACTCACACATGTTTTTTTTTTAATATAATCCCCCCAGCCTCCTTACCTTTTGGAGTGCTGGGGGGAGTCCCTGGGGTCCAGTGGTGCTGCTGCTGGGCTCCTGGGTGGGTGGCCGGTCGGGCGGGCAGGCAGGCGGGCGCGCGAGGGAGCACTCAGTGCTTCCTCTTCAGCTCCCTCGCACGCCGCGTAGGGATGCCGGCGCCGGAAGATGACGGCATCCCTACGCGGCGTGCGAGGGAGCTGAAGAGGAAGCACTGAGTGCTCCCTCGCGTGCCCGCCTGCCTGCCCGACCGGCCACCCGCCCAGGAGTGTGTGTGTGACAGCAGGGCCAGCCTCGGGGCCCCCCAAGGGAAGAGGCTGGCCCTGTGGGTACATACCGGGTCACAGGGGCGGCCGGGCCCCCTGGTGGGCTGGGCCCGGTCGCAGCCGCGACCCCTGCGACCCTGGTATGTACGCCACTGACCACTCCATTCCAATCACAACCGCCTTCTCCTATTCGAGTTTTGACACTAGGAAATTGTTTCCAAAGACGCAATACAATTCGCTCACGATGAAGGGGGTTTCTTCAGCAACATCTTTCTGGTGCAGAAGAAAATGTCCGGTCATCAACCTCCGCCAACTCAACATGTTCTTGGTGTACTTCAAGATGGAAGGTATCCATCTACTATGCGACCTCCTCCTTCAGGACGACTGGTTCACTCGCTCGGCCTAAAGGACGCCTACTTCTCTGTTCCGGTGGCCCCATCTTGTCGAAAATATCTACGCTTCCACTGGCGTGGATCCCCCTGCCAGTTCACCTGCCTACCGTTCAAACTAAGTTCGGCCCCATGGTGTTTCACAAAGCTGTTGAAGCCTGTCATGGCTCATCTACGATCTTAGGGAGTGCAGTGCCTTATTTACCTTGATCACTTTCTGATCTTCTGAGACTGCCTCTCGACTTGTCTCTCACACTAAATATGTTGTGGATTTTCTAGAATCGCTGGGATTCATGGTGAATCGGGACAACTCGTCCCTCAAACCCTCACAAGTGGTTCAATTTCTGGGATTCAAGATAGACTCCAAGTCATGCCTGCTATGACTGTCCTTGGTGAAGATTGCCTCTATTTGAAAAGAAACCCGGAAGATCCTGGATACCATGCCACTTCGCCTCCTTGCTCAAGATGGGGTCTTCTCTATGCTTCCATCCAGTCTTCTGCACTACCGAGCCATGCAATGGCTCAAGGCATGCTATCTACATGCAGGTTAGTTATACGACTAAGCCATTCCACCAGTGGTGTATCCTGGTTTTGTGCTGCCCTAGGCAGGACAAAACTCAGGCACCCCCCCGCGCTACCCCCACCCGCGCAACCGCCACCCAACCCTTCCCCCCTGCTCCGCCTTCTAAATACACACACACATTCACTGACAGATACGCATTCACTAGCTAACAGAAACACACACTCACTAACAGACACACTCACTCACTCATTAACACACACACTAACAGGCAAACACACACTCACTAACAGACACACGCACACACTCACTAACAGACACACACACACACTCACTAACAGACACACACACACACTAACAGACACACACTAACAGGCAAACACACACACACACTAACAGGCAAACACACACACACACACTAACAGACTCACACACACTAACAGACTCACACACACACTAACAGACACACACTAACAAACACACACTAACAGACACACATACACTAACAGACACACACTAACAGACACACACACTAACACTAACATACACACACTAACAGTAACATACACTAACAGACACATACACTAACACTAGCAGACACACACACTAACACTAACAGACACACACACACACACACTAACAGACACACACACTAACAGTAACATACACACACACTAACAGACACACACACTAACACTAACAGACACACACACACACTAACAGACACACACACTAACATCCACACACACACTAACAGACACACACACACACACACACTAACATACACACACACACACTAACACACTCACTTGTGTTTTTTTTTTCAAATTTAACCCCCCCCCAGCCTCCTTACCTTTGGGAATGCTGGGGGGGTTCTTCCTCTTCCTGGGGTCCTGGGGTCCAGTGGCTGCAGGGCGGGCGGGCGGCCGGCGAGCGAGCTCTCCCCCTGAGCGCTCTGTTCAGCTCCCTCGCGTGCCGCCAGCAGAGTGAGGCTGGGAGCCGGATTGATGACGTCATATTCAAGCTCCCAGCCTCAATCGGCGGCGCGCAAGGGAGCTGAGCAGAGCGCTCAGGGGAAGAGCTCCCTCGCCGGCCGCCCGCCCGCCCAGCGCACCAGCTCAGCATGTCTGTTAGCCGCGAGGCTAACAAGGCATTTGCCCTGGGCATTTGGGGGCGTCTTTTTTGCCACCCCCTGAAAAATGCCGCCCAAGGCAAATGCCTTGTTTGCCTCGCGGCTAATACGCCCCTGCATTCCACTCAACGCCGAAGAACACACGAAACTCCGTTGATGGCTTCTCCACATGCAGGCCTGGAATGGGAAGGCCATCTTTGGTCCATCACCAGATTTCATAGTAGAATCGGATGCCAGCCTATGGGACTGGGGAGCACACGGTTTACGTTGTTGGTTCTTTGTTTCTTTTACGGCATTCGGGGACTGTTAATTCACTTCAAAGAAAGAGGAGGAGTCTCTGGGCTCAACGCTGGATACATTTCAAGACTGTTTGGTTTTGATTAGTTTAAACTTTTTGATTGATCTGTGCTGCTGGAATTTTAAGTAAAGAAAGTTTATGCAAACTATTTGGCTCCTGTCACTACTAAAATTAAAATTATAGGTACACTATATTAGCATAATCTACAATTAAGTACCATTTAGATTGTATGTTGCTTGTGTATTCTTTATCCTTTATCCTGAAATTCATAACTCTTTGTACTCTATCTTTCAGCCTATGTTCTAGCCAAGAACAAGAGTTTTCATCTAGACCAGTTTCTTAGTTTGAACACTAATCTATTGTGAGAAACCATATCAAACGCCTTGGCAAAATCCAAGTATATCACATCCACTGCAACACCCTGATCTATTCTTCTACTTCTTCGTAGAATGCAATTAGGTTAGTTTGACATGACAGTGGCTCACTTACTTTCACACTTAGCTCCTTAAGCGCTCTGTCAACATAGTAGCAGAATTTTGGCAAGCTGATTTAACAGGACCAGGAGGTAGGGAATTTCAGAAATGCAGGAGAGCTGAGTGACTCTGATCTGTTTTTGTTTTCAGCACATCTTTTGTCTTCAGGCTAGTGGGCAAGACAAGAGTCAGAGCGTATTCTATTATCCTGTCGTGACAGTGTTGCTGGCAGGATGGTGACAGTGACTTAGGAGTTCCTGCTAGCCATGTCGGATGCTTATTCATGTTGCCATGTGGAGGCCTTGCTCCAGAATGTGCTAGTAACTGTGCCAGCTTTGTCAGGGATCCCACTGACTAAGAGAGGGAGATCTGTGATCCTGGAATGCAGTAGGAGGGCAGTAGCAGCTCGGCCACCCTCTTGTCTTTCTCCAAGCTTGCCGAAGGAACAGGGTGGAGAGAGCCCAGGTGAGGAGCAGTGTAGAATCAGGCCTTACTGCGGTGAAGTTGTATTGGAGTCCGGACATTGCCAGGCCAGTGAAGAAGTGAGGTGGGGTTGTCCTGGCATCCCAACATGGAAGAGCAGTGCAGTAGAGGCCCATTAACAGTGTCCAATCTTCTCTTCTGGCTGGCGTGGAAGTGACATTGAGATATATGGTGTGTGTGTTATCCCTAAGGCAACATCAGGGCACGCACATGAAATGCCACAATGTCACAGGCCTTGCACCATTTTCCAACAAGGCAGGAGCATGCCAGATGACAAAATGGAATTCAGAAAGGGACATTTTGGAAACTGTGATGGACCTGCCTGGAGGGAATCTAGCTCATGACTATAATTGCGTTGCAGCGTGGGAGGCATTGTGCACACCGACAGCACATACTGCAGCAGGGCAAGGGGCCAAGGCGGCCAATGGGGCCAAGGGGAGTTGATTCAGTTACTTATGGCCATAGAGTGCTTGTATGCTGCGGCAGTCTGCCCTGTCTCCCCCCCAGCCCACACCCATGAGCGGCAGGTGGTGGCCCTTCCATGACAAAGGTGAGGGACCTACTGTCTCCCCCCGTTTCCCACCATTTGGCGATGGGTGGGGGCCCTTAAATGACAAAAGGGGAGGGTGACCTACTGTCTCCCCCACAGCCACCACCCTTGAGCAAAGGGTGGGGCCTAATTGTAAAAATACAAATTAATATAATTTACACCCTACAGTGACTAGGGGTCCCCAAGCACCTAGTCACCTTCCCGCCCAATAAAATATATATATTTATTTTAATTTCATCTCTATTCATTTTCCAAATGAAAAGACATATATAAATCATACATATCAAATGTTCGCATGTTTAAAGGCCAAAGGCCTGTATTTGTGGGAGGAGTTAGAGTTCCTATAAGAGCCCACACCTCCTACTTACCTTTCCCGTGCCATTCATTTCTCCTGGATTCCTGCAGTTACGGTTCCGACCTTTGTTCAAATCTCTTGCCAAATTCAGCTCCTTCATGTCCCGTTCGCAGGGTTTTTCCCACAAAATCCACTGAACATAGAGATTGCTACCCTGCAAATCTCCTGAACAATTTTAGGTAACAGACGGGAATGGTCATGTTCGCGCTATTCCCACCGTTCGGTCCTTTTCACATGGGTAGGCTCCCTGTATGCATGCGTACATCTTGTGTATCAATACATAATACATTCGTTTCAATTCATGCATAAAAATCTATTGTTTATAAATATCTTTTACTTTCGTGTCAGTTTGTTACAACAAAATCTTTTGTGTAAATTTGTTTAACCAAAATACATTAGTTTCAATTTGTTTAAAATATAATCCTTTGTGTAATTATGTCTTAAACACCCAGTTTGTTTGAACATTGGAGGAACTCCTGGATTAGGTTTTAAGCATTCTCCAATTTAGCTTGCATTGTATCATTCGTGAGTTTGGTATTACTCTAACACATTCGGCTGTTTCTTGCATGGAATAAGGCGGTTTCATATACAAAACGGGACTTGATTGCTAAATGATTTTCAATTTATAACTGCAAGAGTGTAATTTCTCAATCTCCCCCCCCCCACATTTGTTTTGTTACATACCCTTCTCTGTTCAGTATGTTGGTTTCGTAAACATATGGTTAAGTTATTACATGAATATGGCTACATGCCATTTGTGATAACAGTTGGGACAATAAATGTATATAAAATTACGCTTTAATGGTTAAACAAAATAGCAGGAATTACATTTGGTCATTTTTTAAGTCTGCTGACCTACGGCAGGTCCATACAGAACACTTTCAAAGGTTATGTAATCATATTAATATTTTTCATGTCTCATCCATTAATTTGTATTGCAAAAATCTGTCCTCTCTAATCCTGGTATTTCCTGTATGTTTATTTATCTCCTGTATTTTGCAAGGTATTTTTGAGTTTATTACTTTCATATCACTTATACATGGTTCATTTATCCCAATTAGTACTCACGGCCTCAATACGGCCATGTTACGTCCAAAGGGGTCCTAGAGAGTGGTGGCTTGATTTATTTGCCTTGCCTTGTTAGGCCACAGCACTACACATCCAAGTCTAAATTATCTGCAAGTCTTGCATTATACTATGTCCACCTTCTCTTGGTCTCAGATAGAGTTGAGCGGACACCTGGATGTTCGGGTTTGGCGGGTTTGGCCGAACTTTGGAAAAAAGTACGGGTTCGGGATGGAACTTGACCCCGAACCCAAACCCCATTGAAGTCAACGGGGACCCGAACTTTTGGGCACAAAAATGGCTCTAAAAGAGTCCTGGAAAGGGCTAGAGAGCTGCAAAAGGAAGTAAAATGGGGGTAAGAGTAGGACAAGTGCCCTGCAAACAAATGTGGATAGGGAAATCACTTAAAATAACATAAAATACATAAAAATTTAAAATACAGCTAAGCCATAAAATAGCACTATATGGAATCTTTGATTTTAGCTTTGGAAGAACATAAATCAAAATCTAAAGCATGGCTGTCAGGAGGATCACCAGAATTATCCATTTGAGAGAGGGTTGGAGTGCAGGGTATTCTCTTTCATTGTTCAAACTAAGCTCAACTCCTGATGCATGGAGAAAAGGCCTTCACAAGCCTCTGCTATTGTGTACATAGTTTATATTAAGTGACCCATAGGTTGAGGAGGCGGTGACCGTGGTGGTGTAGGTGGAAGTGGTGGTGGAGGATGAGGAGGTAGCCAACACTGTTTTTATTTGTTTTTGTTTTTTGTTAATTGGGGTAGCCCCCAAAATATCAGGACATATAAAAAAGAAAACAAAGAATAAGTGCACTTGAGTATAACAATGGCTGGGTGAGGCCGGTATAAATGTCTATTCTGCACAAGGTAAAGACAAGTCTGGTGGGATCCATGCCTGGTTCATTTTAATAAACGTGAGCTTGTCCATGTTGGCTGTGGACAGGCGGCTGCGCTTGTCTGTGATAACGCCCCCTGCCGTGCTAAACACATGTTCAGACAATATACTGGCTGCAGAGCAGGCCAGCACCTCCAAGGCATAAAGGGCAAGCTCAGGCCATGTGCCCTATTTGGAGACCCAGAAGTTGAATGGGGCAGACCCATCAGTCAGTAAGTGTAGGTGTGTCACACGTACTGTTCCACCATGTTGCTGAAATGCTGCCTCCTGCTAAGACGTTCCATATCAGCTGGTGGTGCTGGTTGTTGTGGCATGATGACAAAGCTTTTCCACATTTTCGCCATGCTAACCCTGCCTTTTGAGGTGCTGGCGGTGCCCCATGTAGTCGCTCATGTGTGCCAGGCTGCCCAGAGGCAAGGGCAAGCTGTCCTCTGTGGGAGGTGTATCGTCTGTGTCCTCCGTATCCCCCCAGCCACGCTCCAGTGACGCCCACAAGCTGCGTTGGATGCCACCCTGTTGTGAACACGGTTCCTCCTCCTCCTCATCATCATCCTCCTCCTCCTCATGCTCCAGAACTGTGCCCTGGCTGGACAATTGTGTACCTGGCCTATGCTGGTGCAGAAACCCACCCTCCAAGTCACTTGTGAATAACTGGCCTGATAACCGTGGAAATGACCCCTCTTCATCCTCCTCTTCCTCCTGTGCCACATCCTCTTCCATCATCGCCCAAAGCGTTTTTTCAAGGAGACATAGAAGTGGGATAGTGAGGCTGAAAACGGCATCATCGGCACTGGCAATGTTGGTGGAGTACTCGAAACAGTGCAAAATGGCACACAGGTCTCGCATGGAGGCCCACTCATTGGTGGTGAAGTGGTGCTGTTCCGCAGAGCGACTGACCCGTGCGTGCTGCAGCTGAAACTCCACTATCGCCTGCTGCTGCTCGCACAGTCTCTCCAGCATATGCAAGGTGGAGTTCCACCTTGTGGGCACGTCGCATATGAGAGTGGGAAGGCCGAAGTTACGCTGCAGCGCAGACAGGCGAGAACATCGAAAGCAGCACTTTCAGCAGCAGCTCTGATATATCTGGGTAGTTTTTCAGGAATTTCTGCGCCACCAAATTCAGCACATGCGCCAGGCAAGGGATGTGCGTCAAACCGGTTAGGCTCAGAGCTGCTGCATACGAGATTTTGCCCATTATCGCACACCACCAGGCCAGGCTTGAGGCTCAGTGGCAACAACCACTCATCGGTCTGTTGTTCCATGCCTGTCCACAGCTCCTGCGTGGTGTGGGGTTTTTCCCCCAAACATATAAGTTTTAAAACAGCCTGCTGTCATTTCCCCCTGGCTGTGCTGAAGTTGATGGTGAAGGTGTTACGCTGACCGGATAAGGAGGTGGTAGAGGAGGAGGAGCAGAGTAGGAGGAGGAGGCAACAGGAGGCGGAAGGACATGCGCCAAACTGCTATCCGCCTCAGGCCCAGCCGCCAATACATTTTCCCAGTGTGCAGTTAGGGAGATACAGCGTCCCTGTATCTGTGGTTATGTGGACCTTGCCACAGATGGCGTTGCGCAGTGCGCACCTGATTTTGTCCGCCTATTGCTTGTGCAGGGAAGGGATGACTCGCCTGGAAAAGTAGTGGCCGCTGGGAACCACGTACTGTGGGACAGCCACCACCATCAGGTTTTTAAAACTGTCCGTCTCCATCAGACGGAATGACAGCATTTCAAAAGCCACGAATTTTGAAATGCTGGTATTCAGGGCCAGGGATCGCGGGTGGGTAGGGGCATACTTCCTCTTTCTCTCCAGGGTTTGGGAGATGGACAGCTGAATGTTTCCATGGGACACTGTGGAGATGCTTGGGCACTGTTTGCGGGGTGGCAGGTGCCACTGTGACTCCAGAGGTGGAGGAAGAGGCAGAGACAGCAGCAGAAGAGGAAGCAGGAGGAGCCTGAGACCTTTCTTGGGTTTTGATGTGCTTACTCCACTGCAGCACGTGCTTTCCATGTAGATGCCTTGTCATGCAGGTTGTTCTCAGGTTTAGCACATTTATGCCTTGTTTCAGGCTCTGATTGCACAGCGTGCAAACCACTCGTGTCTTGTCGTCAGCACATTGTCTGAAGAACTGCATCGCCAGGGAACTCCTTGGAGCTGGCTTTGGTGTGCTCGGTCCCTGGCTGTGGTGGGCAGTAGCAGGCGTACCGTCTAGGGGACGGCCACTCCGCTTTTGCACCCTGCTCCCTCTTGTGCCGTGCTGGTGCCTCAGTGCGACCACCGCCTCTTCCTCCAAACTGGACACGTCACTCGCATGACCTTGATTCCATGTGGGGTCTAGGACCTCATTGTAACGGACCGTTTTGCACACAAGGGGTAAAAACCGTTTAGTAGATCTTCCCCTTCCAGATGCATAGGCACAGCTACTGCAGAACGCCAATCCGCCGAACAGGAAACCATACGAATGCTGTAAACAGTCGAATAGGAAAAACCATACCAATAGGTTTACACTCCTAGCAGTCAAACTGGAACAGCATACAGTAAATCCCCCCAAGAACGAGACAAAGCTCCGTGTTGAGGGTCAAGCAGTGAACAGACAGAGCTGTGGGTTTATTGTGCTTATGTACACATTCTTACACATTAGTACCACCCACAGGGTTTTGGAACACAACCAATAAGCACATACAATACACTCAGACACTCCCACACAAATTCCTCCCCTCTGCATGTGATTCAATTACCTTACACAATGGGTAATGTAATTTAGCACAAGCAGAGAAATACAATTTTTCCACATTATTCATAACTTGAAAAGTATGCATCACATTCACATAATTCACTTACATTTTCAGAATCAGCATACTCCAAATACAAACATACGTCAAAATCATACAAATTGGTCCAGTGGTTCAAAAGATAGATCGTAGTCCTTTGTGACCACAGGAAGCATGGCTTTTCTGCCCAAAACCAGTTCCACAGAGTCTTCTATCCTGGAGATAATTAGAAGTAATCCAATTATCTCCAAAGACAGAGGCAAAACTCCATTGAACACATGGCAGCAAAAAGACTGTAAAATACAATAAAATACACAAGGTTACATTTATGACATAAAATACAGACATGCAACATATGCCCAGATAGCTTAGGTCTGACCGCACATTATTACTGAATGGAGCTCAGAGCACACACATACTGTTCAATTGCCATGGAGCCAAAGTCTTTCCCATAGTCTTTCATTATAAGAATGGGCTCCATGGCATAGCTATCTGGGGTATCACTGCTCAAACGGGGCAAGCACCAAATGACCCGGCTTTCTTGTCTTTGCAGGGGAAAATCAAGCCTTTTAACATGGGGCCATAATCCAAAGGCAACAGGCGAGCAACCAGGCTTCTCCAATGCAATGTCGCGAGATTGCTCTCGTCACACTCATCATCCTCCACATCATCTTGCACCCACTCCTCAACCCTGCCCTCCTTGCCGGTCTGCACACTGCCGAAAGCCACAGCAGTTGGCACCTGTGTTTCGTCATCATCAGAGACTTGCTGCGGTGGTCCTCGCATGTCCACATCCTGACACATAAGTAGTTGTGCATCAGTGCACACAATATCTTCCACTTCTGGGGCAGGGCCAGCAGAGTCATCAAAAAGCTGCATGACTTGTGGCTCAGACTGCTTGGCTGATTTTCAAGGGGGTGAGGTGAAAGACAGATGGCCATGGGCTGCAGGTGCCAACTCTGAGCTTTCAGCAGGGGACTGGGTGGGAGACAATGTGAAGGAACTGGAGGCACTGTCAGCCACCCAATCTACTATTGCCTGTACTTGTTCTGGCCTCACCATTCGTAGAGTGGCATTCAGGCCTACCAAATAACGCTGAAGGTTCTGTCGCGTACTTGCACCTGAGGAATGTGTTTCACTTGTGCATGTAGCTGGCACAGATTGATCACGTCCTCTCCTTGCAACAGGAGCTCCACCAACACCAGCAGCACCACGACCAGGGCCACGTCCCTTATTTGACGCTCTCCTCGTTCTTTGCGTTCACCCACCAAACTAACAGATGGTTTATGTCAGGCGACAATGTAACCGCCAATAGTCAACAATTTTTTTTATTATTATTTAATAATTTTTTTTAGATTATTGGACTGCAAGAAATGCACCGCAGGCCGCAAATTTACAATTTAGCACCGAAATGTTTTAGAATTTTTGAAAGTGCGATGTAACCACAGTATTTGACGGTTGTGTTTGACTCTCAGATATGAAGTGCACACACCAAATGTTCTATTTAGCAACTAAACTATTTGAATTGTTCAAACTGCACTGTAACCACAGTATTTGATGGTTCTATTTGACTCTCAGATATGAAGTGCACCGCAGGCCGCAAATGTACTATTTAGCATCCAAAAAATGTGAATTTTTACAAGTGCGCTGTAACCATAGTATTTGACGGTTCTATTTGACTCTCAGATATGAAGTGCAGGCCCCAAATGTTCTATTTAGCACAAAAAAGTGTGTTTTTTTTTATATATATATAATCTTTATTTTTGCTGTGCAAAGAATAACAAATAAGCTTACAATGCCACAACGACATCGACAAGCTCAGCGATAACAAACGGTATAACAATTCAATGTGGCATACAGATTGACAGCACAATTTTATGAATAATAGATGATATGTAGCAAAGTTGAAGCCAAGTAACAACGTCTGTCTCATTAAATTACTTTGTCGAATAATAACAGTGGCTTAAGGTTAATATTTACGTAGAGTGTCATCACTTTAACATCTAGACAGTAACCTGGTTATGCTTGACTATGCATAAGTGAGAGGTTTACATTTTATATAGTAACTGCTGGTCTAAGTAGTCATAACATGCAGTAGGTGAGACAGCAGGTTCGAATTTCAGGTTATGATAGAGTATACAGTGCTGACTACCGCTAAACATGTAATTCTATTAAGGATTCCAGCGTAACTAAGATTCTCGTTAAAACAAGGTGCCACCAGGCAAAGCACCTTACATTCTGCTATCTCCTCAACACACATAAAGCTCAACCAAATATCGACTATATACAAGGTTGTGAATGTGAGGGTCACTCTGTGACTGCAATTACGGTGCTATCTAATGTGGTTAGTCATGGCATACTATACTTTTTTATACGCACGGCATGGAGAGCAACGTATCCAGGTTTGGTCTATGGTGGCAGGAGGGAGGACACGGCGTCAAGACAAGCTGAACCTAGGGTCCCTGCTATAGTGGTCTAGGTGTGTTACGTATGTTACTGCTCCGTTCGTAGGTGGGCGAATCGGTGGGTGCGTGGACTGTCGTTATGGTGCATCATGGACTAGGCTCCGAGGTGGCTAGTGGAAGGACTCACCCCGGTGACGAGGGAGAAGATGTGTCAGAATGGCTTAATGGAAATGTAAAAACTACTGTTACTGTTGACCCGCATGTAGTGCCTTTGTTTAGATGTATGAGTATCTATGTCCCTAATATGCCTGTTCGTGGTCTGTCAATTCGTCGGTCCGAGGAGATGGCCCATATCCCAGATTTATGAGTGAGTGATTGTCGATGTGTCCAGTTTGGCTCTGGGGGCCCCCTGTCAGATTGTGGACCTCGAGTGCTAGTGCATTCGTATTGTGTGGGCTAGGGTTGTGTATTTTCTCCGGTCGTCGGTCTAACCTAGGTCGGTGGAAGGAGGGAGGTGTCGTGAAGTGCGCCTTCGGGAGCGGAGGTAGATGTCATTTGCTCGAGCTAGTTCCATGGGCTGTTGAGGGGTTGTGGTCTCACTGGGCAGTGCTAGTGTGATTGTTATGTGTGAGATGGTGCTTCACTTCTATGGACATACTAGCACCTCACTCCCTGCGGGGGTCCGTCCGCCCCTTGTTACGTTACACTATACAAGCCCCGGCAAAAACCGGTAAGTCCTCGGTATAATAGAATTAAGTCCAGGAGGGTAAAGTTTTCGATGAAAGTGTACCGCATTAACTGCTTGGGCTTTCTTCATCTTCATCTGTCAGGGGTGTGTTACAGTTCTTGGTAAGTCCCTGGGGTGGTGATGTCACCTACCCTCCGTCTCTCGAGCCGTCTATGGTGGGTTCAGCCTTCTTGGCTCTCTCTGCTTAGTTCTCGCCTCTGAATTCCGTCTCCGTGCCGTGCTGGTCTCTTCAGTCGTCGGTGTGGTTTCTGATGTCAGGGTTGTTCCTCGCTCGGGCCAGGATTGCAGCTTTAATTGAAACGTCCCGGGTGACAGCTATGATGTCCCTGGGGGCATCCGCAGGGGCCGTCGGGGCCTTCCGTATTCAGAACGCGGTCTTGAGGGGCACATCACCTGCTGTGGTTTGTACTCCCAGCGCCTTTGCTACTTCATTGGCGAAGTCCAAGATAGTCTCTGTGCTCACTCTTTCGGGTATCCCGCGGAGCCGTACGTTTTTCTTGCTGTGTCGGGATTCTAGTGAGGTGACCGTGCGGGTGAGCCCCTGAATTTGTTGGGACATAGTTTCTATTTGGGCCCGGGTCTCCCTGAGCTCCTGCTCCCTGCGTGAGTCTCTAGTTTCTACCGCAGCAACCCGTGTGGAGAGGCCGTCAACCTCTGTGCGCACACCAGCCAGGTCGGCCTTCCATACCTCTCGTAGGTCTATCAGTAGTTTTTTGATACTGAGGCTGAGGTGTCAGAGTTAGACTCTTCGCTCCCATACACCTTGCTCAGGGTATAAAGCTGTCTTCCTCCAGGAACTCGTCTGAGTAGCTAGAGTCTCGAGGCCTTGTGGGCGCCATCTTGGAGTGCAAGGGATGCTGCGGCCTTTCAAAGGACGCTCGGATGTCTGGCTGTTTGGCACTCTCCGAGTGCATCAATTTGCGTTTTTTTCGCCCCATTTCTTCCTGGAGGGGTTCTGGAAGAACTGGTATGTCTGTTTGGGGTTGATTCTGTGTGTCTCTGTGGCGATTTATTCTATTTAGCCGTGTAGCTTGCAGGAGCTCCACAGCAGCACGTCTTGTTCTTTGCCCGGCTAGCCACGCCAAGTAGTACAGTAGTATTTAAGGGTTTTATTAGACTGCAAGAAATGCAGTACTCAAATGTACTATTTATCACCCCAAAAAATTGCAGTATTTAAAAATGCCTAGATGTTGCCCACTGAGCTACAAGAACAGGATAAAAGTAATGTGCCTGGCACACATGCAGTTGAATGTGCACTGCACTTTCTGTGGCACTGGGCTCAGGGCAGGGTACAATAATGTAGTATAGCACGCACTAAAATAATCGCTGTAGTTTGAATAATTGCTGTAGTTTGCAGACTCAAAACCAGAATTCTTTCCTAAGCTGTCCCTCACAGCTGCAACATCCTGTCCCTCACGAGCTCATGTGACGTGCGGCGCTACGTGACTCCAGCTTATCTATAGAGGCTGGGTCACATGCTGCACTGGCCAATCACAGCCATGCCTTTAGTCATTTAGGCATGGCTGTGATGGCTTCTAAGGGCAAACAAGTCAAACGCTTGTTGATTGCTGCCCTGCAGCCTTTCAAAACGTGCCATTAAATCGCCGAACACTGAACTCCAACCCGAACATACACTGAAATGTCCATGTTCGGGTTCCGGGTCCAAAAATCTTAATGTTCGGTACGAACTCGAACTTTACAGTTCAGGTTCGCTCAACTCTATTCTCGAATAATCATGTTATATTCATTTTGTTTAGTTCCTTCTGTTATTGGTGATACTAGCCAGACGGATTTACGATATGCATTAATAAAAAAGTATAACTTTGTCTGGTGGGTCTCTAGTATATTTTTATACACACATTTTTATATGGTCCTGTCGCTCTGTCCTTTCCATTTGGTTCTCAGACATCTGTCATTGTCAGGATTACTGTTTAATCCAGCACATAGAACTGTAAAGCACGGATGACAAATAAGTAACGTATTACTGGTCCTTAGAATGGCCGGAATAGTCGAAAATACTAGCCGAGGTCAGGGAACACAGAAAGGGACGCAGCGATGAGGAAAGCCAGGAGTCAGGATACCAGAAAATAGAGAAGTCAATAAACAAAGCCAAAGTAAAAAAACAGGTAGAAAACTATAAACAGGAACGCGCTCTCGGACAACCACAAGGGAAACCACGACAGGGCACTGAGAAGGATGAGAACTGGGCCTAAATACCCCTCCTTTAGTTCTGATAGGCTGTAACCGGCCTTTGACCCCAAAGTCAGTTACCAGGTTTCATTTGCATAATTGCTGCTCAGCATTAACCCTTCTGTGGATTAGGTTGCTGCTCAGCACAACTTTTCCTGTGTGGACAGTAAATGTCATTAACCACATTTCTATAAGCGGATGATTATGTGACACCGGGCTTCATTTGCATTATTGCTGCTCAGCATTAACCCTTCTGTGGATTAGGTTGCTGCTCGGCACAACTTTTCCTGTGTGGACAGTAAATGTCATTAACCACATTTCTATAAGCGGATGAATACGTGACAGTATGGCCGATAGAAACACTTCCGCATGGCAAAAGTTATACATCAGCACAGACGTAGAAGACACTTGTCAGTGAGCATTTAGCCAATGAAAATGCACTCAAAACCACACGCCAAATGTTGTGGAAAGTTCAATAGAGGGTTACACTCAATAGTATGCTGGAAATGTACACATAAATAGTGTATTGTGTTTCTTGTGATCTTTGGATAATGTTGCCAAAGTCAAAAACCAGGTAGAAAACTATAAACAGGAACGCGCTCTCGGACAACCACAAGGGAAACCATAGGGCACTGAGCAGGATGAGAACTGGGCCTAAATACCCCTCCTCTAGATCTGATAGGCTGTAACAGGCATTTGACCCCAGGTTTCATTTGCATAATTGCTGCTCAGCATTAACCCTTCTGTAGATTAGGTTGCTGCTCTGCACAACTTTTCCTGTGTGGACAGTAAATGGCATTAACCACATTTTTATAAGCGGATGAATATGTGACATGTTAGTTGTTTGCACTATTTAATTTTAACTCATTTTACTTTTCTAAGTCTCATCTATCCCCTCTTGTTTTTCAAGAAGCCACAATTTGCGGTTGCTAGATACGTTATCTTTCTACGTCCTCATTTTTTATTATCAAGCCTTTGTTAGAGGGTTAGAGAACTGGCTGTATATGGTCAGGTGCTGGCCTTAGTTTCATGTATGTTAGCTAGTTCCACGAGGCCAACTCCCCATCCCAACACAGAGATTTTGCCCAATCGGCCCACATCATAGGTATAGTCACGGCCACATGTTTTTTTATTCTTTTACTGTCACCGAGAGGCCAATGACCACCACAACGTTCAGTGGCTTGAGCTCCATGGCCCAAATCATAGATAGAGCCTCTCATCTCACGCTTGGCAACTAGCAGCGACTCACCTGCCAATGGGTAGTTTCTTTGCTTCGGCACTAGTTAGCAAGCCAGTTCTATAAACGTGGGGGATTATGTTATCAGTTAATTTGACTTGTATCTCAGTTTCAGTATTTCATAGGAAGCCTCTGCTCATTCAGATCTCACTCCACAAATTTGTGCCACTCCGAAGTGGATCCATCCACTTATGCAGCCAATCCAGGTTTCTCTAGCAAGTCCAACCAGAGAGGTTTGAAAGACAAACTTGGGCGGCCTGTTGTATTCATGGGCAAAGCACAGATCTGCAACAATTTTATTGCAGAGGCATGTAGTTTCAGCAATGTCTACTCAAAATCGATATTAACAACCTGGCACACTACTTGAAAATCACACGCTGCCAAACCCGATTACAACAACACCAGGAAGAATATATGGCACCCAACTGAGAGCACTGAAATGAGGAGGTTTTGGGCACTGATACTAGTATTGTGAATGTTAAGACACCCCTGGTGTCTTTAAATGAAACCGCCGTTTAGTTAACCTTCCCCTTCTGCAATACCAATAATCTCCATTCGCATGAACTGCAGTGCACGAACCAAGCGCAGGGGAAGCGGCAATCTCCTGACCGGGATCCGTGAACGGCTCCAACCTCCCGAACGGAACTCCACGAACTGCTTCTAGCCGCC
>OW240916.1:74366519-74377372 GCA_933207985.1 Pelobates cultripes | reverse complement strand
GAACAATAACATCCACCAAGCGGCTTTCGGTTCCATCCAGCAGTCTCAAAACGCAAATAATAAATCCCCCCAATAACGAGGCAGAAGCTCCGCATTGAGGGTCAAACAGGATCTGGCTTTACTGTGGGCTACCTGCCCGTATTTATGCAGGTCTCCCACTTGGTGGACACTCCCCTAGGGGACCAAATGGGAGACTGTAATGACAGACAGACATGGTGACATTCCAGACATACAGTCACAGCTTTTACCCACAATACACTATGGTTTCCCCCCCTCTGCCCAGGAGATAATTAAGAAGTAACTCAATTATCTCCAGGACAAAGCCAGTCGCCATTTTAAATATAAAACCAGAAAATGCATAAAAATCCATAACTTTACAAAAACCGAACATTTTCCATTTGTATCACATATCCCATGATAGCCTGGATCTGAGCGCATATTATTAGCGAATAGCGCTCAGATCCCACACACATAGTTCAATCGCCATGGAGTCAAAGTTCTTACAGTCCTTCGGTATACGAATGACTCCATGGGAAGGCTATCTGGGTTAAGTCCTTTCGTATGCTGCAAAACTCCCGAACGGCCGGTATTCGTATGCTTTCGTGGAGGCAGCCAGGCTTTCCGTTGTTTCAGCGGTGTTCGGCAGAAAAAGTGTCCGTTTTTAGTTCCATGAAAATAGAGCCGAACACCGCTGGGCTTTCGTGCGTTTTTAAATGGCCGCTGCCTCGTGGTCGACATACGAACGACGACCACCCTGAATTCGGTTTAATTGAGAAGCGTCTGCGGTTAACCACAACGTTCTAATTGGGATCAATAGGTTAACCAGCAGCACACTTCTCTCCTGGGTGGCCGTCCGTTCGGTAGGTTTGTTCGGGAAAAACAGTCATTCGTATGGCTGGGCTATAGGAAACAGCCATTTACACGAACGGGGCAGAAACAGACGAATACACCTGCAATAACCAGACAGATGGTTCTGTCACACGGCTCCCTCCTTGTGGGACACTCCGGCAGACCCGGCTTGACCCTTTGGCGGGTCAACTTGGGATGACCGGACTAGGAGGTGGTGGAGACGTCTGTTTGCCGAGATAACCCATCTGCATTCCCGTTCAGCTTACTGGGTCTGTACCTGATAGTAAAATTGTAGGGCTGCAATGCCAAGCTCCATCTCAGTAGTCTCCCATTGTCTCCTGAGACCCGGTTAAGCCAAACGAGTGGGTTGTGATCAGTCACCAGGGAAAACTCTTGCCCGTATAAGTAGGGACTTAACTTTTTCAATGCCCAGACCAAGGCCAAACACTCCTTTTCCACTGCCGCATAACTCACTTCACTGGGTAACAGCTTTCTGCTGAGATATGAGACAGGGTGCTCTCCTCCATCTTCCCCGACTTGGCTCAGCACAGCCCCCAGTCCATACATGGAAGCATCTGTGTGAATGAGAAAGCATTTGTTAGGGACTGGGGCAGCCAAGACAGGGGCATTCACAAGAGCCTGCTTCCGTGCCTGGAACACAGCTTCACAAGCCGGAGACCACAGGACCTGCTTAGGCAAGTTCTTCTTGGTCAGGTCTGTCAGGGGCTTAGCAATAGTGCTGTAGTCAGGGACAAAACGTCGGTAGTACCCTGCTGTCCCCAAGAAGGCCAATACCTGGGTCTTAGTGGTAGGTGTGGGCCAGTTAGCCACTGCCTCTACCTTGGCTGGCTCTGGTCTCTGGCTCCCACACCCCACTCTGTGACCAGGTACTGTACTTCAGCCATACCTAGATGGCACTTCTCTGGCTTCAATGTCAGGCCAGTGGCCCGAATTTTATCCAGCACTACCCCTACATGTACCAGGTGTTCCTCCCAGGACCCACTGTAGATCGCAATGTCATCCAAGTATGCACATGCAAATTCTTGGAAGCCATCCAGGAGTCTATCCACCATCCGTTTGAAGGTAGCCGGTGCATTTTAAATTGGTACAGGCCAAATGGGGTGACAAATGCCGACTTGGGGATAGCATCCTCGGCCAGGGGAATCTGCCAGTAGCCCTTACACAGGTATATGGTGGTCAGATAGCGCCCCCTGGCAATACGATCCAGTAATTCGTCTACCCGGGGCATTGGGTAGGCGTCAGTGGTGGTCCGCTCGTTGAGCCGCCTGTAGTCCACACAGAACCGGGTGGTCCCATCTTTCTTGGGCACCAGGACTACAGGCGAGGCCCAAGGGCTGTCGGAGTGCTCGATGACCCCAAGTTGGGTCATCTCCTGTATCTCCTTCCACATTCCTTCACGGACTGCTTCAGGAATATGATAGGGGGGCTGTCATAGGGGGGTCTGTCCAGGGGTCTCTACCTTATGTACAGCTAGGGTGGTATAACGCGGCTCCTGGGAGAACGTTGCCTGCTTCTCCCATAACAACTGCTGCGCCTGTATCCTTTCTGTGGGGTTCAACCTGTCCCCTAGCTGTACAAGGGTAGTAAGGTCAGTCTGGGAATCCCTCTCTAACAAATCGGGAAGGGGTAGATTCTCAGAATCATCTGCAGCTGGGGCACATACTGCTGCAATGTTCTCAGGTCTTTCCTGGTGCTCTTTCAGCATGTTCACATGAAAGGATCGCTGGACCCTCTCATCTGCACAGCTGGCTATCAAGTAAGTAGTATCGCAGATCTGCGCTACCACTCGGTACGGGCCCTGCCAAGATGCTTGCATCTTGTTGGCCTTCACAGGTTTGAGCACCAATACCTTTTGCCCAACGTGGAAGACCCGCTGTCGGGCACCCTGATCTTACCCTCTTTTCTGTCTCCCCTGGGCCGCTTGGAGATTCTCCCTTACCATCAGGGACAGTTTCTCCATGCGGTCCCGGAGTTCCAGAACATATGGCACTATGGGGGTCCCCTCCTGCTCCGTCTCCCCCTCCTCCCAGTGGCCTCGGATGAGATCTAGGGGTCTGTGGACCCTTCTCCCATACAGCAACTCAAAGGGGCAGAACCCAGTAGATTCCTGGGGCACCTCTCTGTAAGAAAATAACAGATGAGGCAGGAACCTCTCCCAGTCTCTGCAAGTGTCAGTAAAGGTCCTCAGCATCTGTTTGAGGGTACCGTTAAAGCGCTCGCAGAGACCGTTAGTCTGTGGGTGGTAGGGTGAGCTAAGTAACGGGCTTAATGGGTGAGCACAGCGGTGAATTGGGTTCCCTGGTCGGAGAGGATCTCTTTAGGGAACCCGACCCTAGTAAAAATTCTAACCAGGGCATCAGCAACCGTCTCTGCCTCTATATTAGACAGTGCTACTGCCTCTGGATAGCGAGTGGCATAGTCCACCACGGTAAGAACGTATTTCTTACCTGATGGACAAGCCCTGGCCAGTGCACCCACAATGTCAACAGCTATACGGGCAAAGGGCTCCCCTATAATAGGCATCGATAATAGCCTACCCTTAGGGTGGTCCCCCCGCTTTCCTACCCTTTGACATGTGTCACACGTACTGCAATAGATCCGCACAGCCTGGTTAAAGTTTGGCCAAAAGAAGTTCTGAGAGATCCTATAGGCTGTGCGGCGGGACCCTAGATGTCCAGCTAACGGAACATCATGCCCTATCCGCAGAATCTCCTGCCGGTACTTTGCAGGTACCACTAACTGTCGATTCGGCGGAGGGGCAACACTCTTCTGGGAAGGTTTAGGGATCCTATATTATTATTATTATTATTATTATTATCACATTATTTGAAAGCAGCCTCTATTAAGTAGACTCTTTCAAGTAGGAGTTAGAAAACCAGGAGTTACTTGGAGTGGTTTGTATACTGTGGAGAGTGGTTTGTATACTGTGGAGAGTGGTTTGTATTTTATTTTTGTTTAATCTTTAAAGTTGGTAAGGTTTAAAAAAAAAAAAAAAAAAAATTTTGTTTTTTAAATTTACTTTTTTTGTGTGTTCTGGTTTCCCCCCTTTTTTTGTGCTGCTGCTTGATTGATTGGGGGAGTGTTCATTGTTTGCACCTGTGTGGGATTTGTATCCCCATAAAGGCACACCCCTAACTCACTGAACTTGCTCACATTACTTGAAAGCAGCCTCTATTAAGTAGACTCTTTCAAGTAGGAGTTAGAAAACCAGGAGTTACTTGGAGTGGTTTGTATTTTATTTTTGTTTAATCTTTAAAGTTGGTAAGGTTTAAAAAAAAAAAAAAAAAAAAATTTTGTTTTTTAAATTTACCTTTTTTTGTGTTCTGGTTTCCCCCCCTTTTTTTGTGCTGCTGCTTGATTGATTGGGGGAGTGTTCATTGTTTGCAGCTGTGTGGGATTTGTATCCCCATAAAGGCACACCCCTAACTCACTGAGCTTGCTCACATTACTTGAAAGTAGACTCTTTCAAGTAGGAGTTAGAAAACCAGGAGTTGAAACTAACAAGGGGTTTAAACTATCAAGGTAATTGTTTTTATTTACTGTTTAAAGGGGAAATGAGTGTTAGCAAGATTGCTGGTTTAACTCAATGCACATCTTGTTGCATGTATGGCTGCCTGGATGTTCCCGTCCAGGGTCCATACCTCTGGTGGTTGTGTGCGAGTGGCTTCTCTGGAAGCTCAGATTGGAGATCTCGAGAAGCAAATCGCAACATTGAGGGAGATTGACAATCTTGAGAGGAGTCTACTGCTCACTGAGCAGAGTTTAGTGGGGACAGGTAGTGGAGAGGGAGGAGATAAGACAGATGGTGAACAGGCATGTAGCTGGGTGACAGTGGGGCGAGGAAGCAGGGGGGGAGGGAAGAGGAAAGGGCTAGCTAGTCCTGATTTGGTGCAACCTAGCAGATTTGCCCGTTTGAGGGAAGATGTTGGGAGCATCAGCTCAGGAGTAGCTGTATTAGAGGAAGCTGTTACTTCTAACAGCCGAGCTAACAGCCCCCCTAGTACGGGTGGGGATCAAAATGTAAGGAAGGCAAGACAGGTTGTGATGGTAGGGGACTCTATCATTAGGAGAGCAGATAGGGCAATCTGCCGCTCTGATCGGCTCAACCGGACAGTTTGCTGTCTCCCGGGTGCTCGGGTCCGGCATGTTGCTGACAGAGTGGATGGATTATTGGGAGGGGCTGGGGCTGACCCAGCGGTCATGGTCCATGTTGGTACCAATGACAAAGTAAGAGGAAGATGGAAGGTCCTAAAGAATGATTTCAAGGAATTAGGTAGCAAACTTAAGAAAAGGACCTCCAAGGTGGTATTCTCTGAGATATTACCTGTGCCACGCGCTACAGTGGAAAGGCAGCGGGAGATTAGAGAGGTCAATGCGTGGCTTAAGTCTTGGTGCAGGAAGGAGGGTTTGGGTTTTTAGAGCACTGGGCCGACTTTGCGATTGGGTACAACCTTTATAGTGGTGATGGATTGCACCTAAACGGGAGAGGGTCTGCAGTGCTGGGGGATAGGATGGCTAGAAGGTTGGAGGAGATTTTAAACTAGTAGTAGGGGGGGAGGGTCATAGCAATCTACAAAATGGAGATAGGACAGAAAGGATAGAAAGGATAGAAAGGATAGCACAGTATAAAGGGGGTGGAAACGGGGGGAGGGGCAAGCTCAGAACAGAGAAGCTGTGTAATGTTGAAAATTCACAAAATATACAAGTGATGCATAATATTAAATGTATGCTTACTAATGCAAGGAGCCTAAATAACAAAATGGGGGAACTAGAGGCATTAGCATACACTAAACAATATGATATAATAGGCATAACTGAAACATGGTGGGATGAGACACATGACTGGGCAGCTAACTTAAATGGGTACACGTTATTTAGGAAGGATAGGAAAAACAAGAAGGGTGGTGGGGTATGTTTGTATGTCAAACATGATTTAAAGCCAAATGTTAAGCAAATGGAATGCGAGGAGGATAATGTGGAAGCTTTATGGGTAAATATCTGCTTGGGGGAAAAGAAGGGAAACCAACTATTGGTTGGGATATGTTATAAACCACCTAATGTTAATATTGACGAGGAACAACAGCTGTTTGAGCAAATTGAGAAAGCTGCAAATCTGGGTAACACTTTAATTATTGGAGATTTTAATTACCCGGATATAAATTGGGACAGAGGGACTAGTGCCTCAGCAAAGGGAATCAGGTTTTTAAACCTGTTAAATGACACCTTCATGTCACAACTTGTGCAACCACCAACTAGAATGGATGCTTGTCTGGACCTGGTTTTAACCAACAACGTTGATCTTTTGACCAATATTCAAGTAGGTGAGCACTTGGGAAATAGTGATCACAATATAGTGTCCTTTGAAATAAACTCAAAAAAACAAAAGCACATGGGGAATACTAAAACATATAATTTTAAAAAGGCCAATTTCAATAAGTTAAGGGAAGCTTTACAATATATTGACTGGCATAAACTCTTTAGTGAAAAGAACACTGAGGATAAATGGATCATCTTCCAACAAATATTACAAAGGTACATTTCTCAGTATGTACCGTTGGGAAATAAATATAAAAGAAACCAAATTAAAACCAGAGTGGCTTAGTAGAGAAGTAAAACAAGAGATTACAACTAAGAGAAGGGCATTTAAAGCATTTAAATCGGACAAATCAGATGCATCTTATAAAAGATATAAGGATGCAAATAATGCGTGCAAAAAGGCAATTAGACTTGCTAAACTTCAAAATGAAATAATGATAGCTGAAGAGAGCAAAACCAACCCCAAAGCATTTTTTAAGTACATAAATTCAAAAAAAAAACAAAATGAAAGTGTAGGTACACTAAAAACTGAAACGGGGGTGTTAATTAATGAAGACCAGGAAAAGGCAGGAATTTTAAATAACTATTTCTCCTCCGTATATATTAAGGAAGAACCCATGGCAATAGATGTGCAAATGATTGCTACTAAAAACTTGCAGAATAATTGTAATTGGTTAACTCAAGACAAGGTGCTGCAGCAACTAAAGAAAGTTAATATAAACAAAGCTCCAGGGCCTGACGGTATCCATCCACGTGTACTTAAGGAACTAAGTGCAGAAATAAGTGAACCTCTGTTTTTAATCTTTCAAGATTCTTTTCTTTCAGGAAGTGTTCCGGAGGATTGGAGGAAAGCAGATGTGGTTCCTATATTCAAAAAGGGTTCAAAATCCTTGCCTGGAAATTATAGACCTGTGAGCTTAACTTCTGTGGCTGGTAAAATATTTGAAAGTTATTAAGGGATAATATTCAAGAATTCCTTGAGAAGAACATGGTTATCAGCAAAAATCAGCATGGTTTTATGAAGCACAGGTCATGTCAAACTAACTTGATTGCGTTCTACGAAGAAGTAAGTAGAAGTATAGATCAGGGTGTTGCCGTGGATGTGATCTATTTGGATTTTGCCAAGGCATTTGATACAGTTCCACACAATAGATTAGTGTTCAAACTCAAGGAAATCGGTCTAGATGAAAATGCTTGTTCTTGGATAGAACATTGGCTTAAAAACAGAGTACAAAGAGTTGTCATTAATGGTAAATTTTCAAGCTGGACAGAGGTGGCAAGTGGTGTCCCTCAGGGGTCTGTTCTGGGACCCCTTCTATTTAACATGTTTATAAATGATCTTGAAGACCGCATTGAAAGTCATGTTTCAGTGTTTGCAGATGACACCAAACTTTGTAAAACAATACAATGTGAGCAAGATATTACTTTGCTGCAGAGGGACTTAGATAGACTGGGGGACTGGGCACTCAAATGGCAGATGAAATTTAATGTTGAAAAATGCAAAGTTATGCACTTCGGCGTAAAGAATACACAAGCAACGTATACCCTTAATGGAAGCGAATTAGGGATAACAACACATGAAAAGGACTTGGGAATTGTTATAGACAACAAACTATGCAACAATGTGCAATGTCAATCAGCAGTGGCCAAGGCCAGTAAGGTATTGTCATGCATGAAAAAGGGCATTCATTCTCGGGACAAGAATATAATTTTGCCTCTTTATAAATCACTGGTAAGACCACATATTGAATATGCTGTGCAATTTTGGGCACCTGTTCTAAAGAAGGATATTATGGCACTAGAAAAAGTGCAGAGGCGGGCTACAAAATTAATAAAAGGAATGGAACATATCGGCTATGAAGAAAGGTTAACAAATTTAAACCTATTTAGTTTAGAAAAACGTCGCCTGAGAGGGGATATGATAACATTATACAAATATATTCGTGGCCAATACAAACCATTGTGTGGAAATCTATTCACAAACCGGACTTTACATAGGACACGAGGCCATGAGTTTAGACTGGAAGAAAGAAGATTTCGTCTAAGGCAAAGGAAAGGTTTTTTTACTGTAAGAACAATCAGGATGTGGAATTCTCTGCCTGAGGAAGTGGTTTTATCAGAGTCCATACAGATGTTCAAACGGCTACTAGATGCATACTTGCAAGAACAGAATATTCAAGGATATAATCTTTCAATGTAGGGTAATAACTGCTTGATCCAAGGATAAATCTGACTGCCGTTCTGGGGTCAAGAAGGAATTTTTTTCCTAGTTTGTTGCAAAATTGTGCTTCAAACTGGGTTTTTTTGCCTTCTTTTGGATCAACAGCAAAAAACAAATGTGAGGTAAGCTGAACTTGATGGACGCAAGTCTCTCTTCAGCTATGTAACTATGTAACCTGTCCCCCACCCACTCATACCGCTCCCCATCTACTCCTCCTCTCCAGCATCTGCACTATCTCTGTATTTTTGGAGAGTCGGGTCTGCCCGGGTTTCCCTCCCAAACTCCTCTGGGGAATCCCAGCTTAAGGGGACCTGATCTAAGGTACCAGTCAGGGAAGAGGGTCTTACCTGGGTCTCATCAGCAGGTGGGCCAGTTCCAGCAGCACGGGTCTGAGCACGAGTAGTCACTGGGTTAACGTCCGCAGGGCCCATCGGGGCATAGGCTGAAACCAAAGGGGCCAAATCATTCCCAAGGAGAACATCAGCTGGCAAGTCTTTCATAACCCCTACATCCACGTGTCTAGCACCCACTCCCCAATCCAAATGTACCCGGGCAACAGGTAAGCGGAACACGGCGCCTCCTGCTACCCTCACTGCCACAGTGTCTCTAGTGTGTTGGTGTTCCGAGACTTAGTTCTTTTGGAGCAGTGTCGTGGTGGCTCCTGTGTCTCAGCTCATTCACCACTCTGCCATTCAGCTTCACGGTTTGCCGGTGTTGCTGGCGATTATCCTGATGAGCTGCTTGCACTCGGTCGGCCTCGTGTAGAATGCCCCAGAACTCCTCCTGCTCAATACAGTGAGCAGCAGGCTGAGGTGGCCGCTGATTCCCGCTGGCTGGTCTCCTCCACGACTGGGCTTGATTCAGGGGGCATTCCGGTCGCTTGTGCCCCAACTGTTTGCACCCAAAGCACCGAATTGGTTGCGAATAATCCCTGGCATTGAACCAAGAGGGTTGCACATAGTTATTAGCTGGCGGTATGGCTGGGGTGCGGTGCACTGGGAGGAGCTGGAGGAGCTGAAGGAGCTGGAGGCAGTGTTGGACGATACTCCAGTCTGGCATGGACTTTGGTAGCTGTACTATCCAACTTGCGAGCGTCCGTATATTCGTCTGCCAGACGGGCAGCCTCGGATAGGGTAGAGGGTGTCCTATCCCTGACCCACTCCTGGACCCCGGTAGGTAATCTATCAAAGCAGTGTTACAGCAAGTACACATGTAGCACCTCCTCCCCAGTTACCGCTTGGCATCCTGCCATCCAGTGGGCTACGGTATGATGAACTCTGCAGGCCCACTCTACATAAGAGTCACCAACCTACTTGTTGGTTTCCCTAAATCGCCGTCTGTAAGCTTCTGGGGTCACCGCATACCTGGCTAGGAGCGCATCCTTCATAGCCCGGTAGCTGGTGATCTCCTCCTCTGGGATGGCCCGAAACACTTCACTAGCCCAGCTGAATAATTTCCCAGAGAGGATGGTGACCCATTCATCTGTGGGTACCTGGTGTAGGGCACACTGCCTCTCGAAGTCAGCCAGGAACCCATCAATCTCTCCCTCTGTTTCCACAAAATTTTTAAATGCAGCCAAGGGTACCTTTTTTCTACCAAAATTGTTATTGGGTACCTCTGCTGCTGCAGCTCCTCTTTCCCGGAGCACCTGGTGTGCCATTACTGCTGTCTGCACACGCTCCACGATGTCGGGTGAGGGGTTGGGGCCAAAATGTGCCAGCCTTATTTGCATTGCCCGGTTAAATTGTATCTCATCGGGTGTTAAATCCAAAATACTGGGCACATTAGCTCTCTCCATTCCCTGTGCTGCATCCATCTCCAGTAGTAAAGCAATAATTTCTCTCTTTTTCAAATTGCTTGCTGACCGTCCTCGGCGTTCCAATATATCCTTAAGGGTAGCACGCCTTAATTCCTCATACTGCATGTCTTGAAGCTGACCTTTTGTGCTGTGGGATTCATCCCGTCGCTCACCACCAATTGTTAAGACACCCCTGGTGTCTTTAAACGAAACCGCCGTTTAGTCAACCTTCCCCTTCTGCAATACCAATAATCTCCGTTCGCATGAACTGCAGTGCACGAACCAAGCGCAGGGGAAGCGGCAATCTCCCGACCGGGATCCGTGAACGGCTCCAACCTCCCGAACGGAACTCCACGAACTGCTGCTAGCCGCCGAACAATAACATCCACCAAGCGGCTTTCGGTTCCATCCAGCAGTCTCTAAACGCAATTAATAATAAATCCCCCCCAATAACGAGACAGAAGCTCCGCATTGAGGGTCAAACAGGATCTGGCTTTACTGTGGGCTACCTGCCCGTATTTATGCAGCTCTCCCACTTGGTGGACACTCCCCTAGGGGACCAAATGGGAGACTGTAATGACAGACAGACATGGTGACATTCCAGACATAGTCACAGCTTTTACCCACAATACACATTTCCTCCCCTCT
>OW240916.1:74336224-74366419 GCA_933207985.1 Pelobates cultripes | reverse complement strand
GCCCTGGAGATAATTAAGAAGTAACTCAATTATCTCCAGGACAAAGCCAGTCACCATTTTAAATATAAAACCAGAAAAATGCATAAAAATATATCTTTACAAAAACCGAACATTTCCCATTCGTATCACATATCCCCAGATAGCCTGGATTTAAGTGCATATTATTAGCAAATAGCGCTCAGATCCCACACACAAAGTTCAATCGCCATGGAGTCAAAGTTCTTACAGTCCTTCGATATACGAATGACTCCATGGGAAGGCTATCTGGGTTAAGTCCTTTCGTATGCTGCAAAACTCCTGAACGGCCGGTATTCGTATGCTTTCGTGGAGGCAGCCAGGCTTTCTGTTGTTTCAGCGGTGTTCGGCAGAAAAAGTGTCAGTTTTTAGTTCCATGAAAATAGAGCCGAACACCGCTAGGCTTTCGTGCGTTTTAAAATGTCCGCTGCCTCGTGGTTGACATATGAATGTCGACTACCCTGAATTCGGTTTAATTGAGAAGTGTCTGCGGTTAACCACAACGTTCTAATTGGGATCAAGAGGTTAACCAGCAGCACACTTCTCTCCTGGGTGTCCTTCCGTTCGGTAGGTTTGTTCGGGAAAAACAGTCATTCGTATGGCTGGGCAATAGGAAACAGCCATTTACACGAACGGGGTAGAAACAGACGAATACACCTGCAATAACCAGACAGATGGTTCTGTCACATAAATATTAACACGCTTCCCTTCAGACATCTTGCATGCCACCGTAAGGGCTATTAGTTCAGCTTCTTTTGTTGACTTAGATGATGAGAGTGCAGATGCTTGGAGTATTTGGTCCTCTGTGGTGACTGCATATCCGGTATGATATTGTCCCTGTGCATCTAGAACCATCCACAAACAGTGTAATCAGGGTCAGGTAGAGTAGCTTCGTGCACTGTTGGGAGATGGGTTGTTTCCATTTTCATCTGTTCAAAGCAATCATGAGGGGTGTCCGGATCTTGTTCTGTGGGAGGAATATCTTCACATATCTGTGTGATATCGAGGGTAACCGACAGTTTTGCAATTTATGGTCCTTTTAGTGACCCCTGTCACTGTGAGTTGTTCTTGAGTTGCAGTACTCCATGTCTTGGCCATTTGACCGAGTTCTTTCAATGAAAGATCTTGAGACTTTGTGAAAGAGATATGAGGAACAGCCACCTCCCAATGGTGATATACGTGTGATACCTCCATAGGCAGGTAAACTAAGATAACAATGTTTCCTTTGGAGTCACAGAACAGGTCTGTCAGTGTGATGTGTATTTCCACCAGGCTGAATAATTCTTCTTCATAGTATGGGTCAGGACCTGGGCTGTCCCTGAACCACAGGGTGCAATGTAATTGGGTCTCGGGCTGTTCATCATGTGGAACTGTGGGATTTTCTACTTGAAGTTCCATGTGAACATCGGGATTTATGTCCAGGCTGTACCAGTATTGCGGCACTCCCCCCTTGGGAAGAAGCAGAAGAGTGGCCGGATTCAAGGAGTAACATCTTTGTAAAGAAACGTTATCAGGCAAGAGGAGGGAGGTTTGAAGGCGGAGATGTCTTTGACATGAAAGATGCTTTGGCTGGACTTGATTAAGGATTGCAGCGATCTCATGGGGAGCAAGAACCGTCAGTTTATGTCCGAGAACAAAGTCATTAGTTTTGTCCAGTAGGGCAGTTGCAGCAAAAGCAGCACGCAAACAGGAAGGACCACCCCTGGCCACGGGGTTTAGCATGGAGGATAAATTCCCAATAGGGCGCTGACGGGAACCGTGGGATTGAGTAAGGACCCCTGAAGCATAGCCCACCTTCTCTGAGACGAAAAGATTGAACGGTAATTGGTTAGGTAGGCCCAAAGCAGGGGCGGAGGAGATGGCTCTTTGAAGAGCATGGTATAAGGTGCAGGCTGTGGAGGACAATGAAAAAGGTTCAGTCTTTAAAGCATCATAGAGAGGTTGCATGAGTTGAGAAGCCTCAGGGATCCAAGATCTGCAGTATGTGATGAGGCCCAAGAAGGCATGAAGGGCCTGATGGTTAGATGGAGGGGAGAGATTTGTAATGGCAAGTACTCTGTTTCAGTTAGGTGGTGGGTTCCATGGGAAAGGCAATGTCCCAAGAAGACCACAGAGGGCCGGCACCACTGGAGTTTTGTCTTGGAGGCTTTACAACCTACTTCAGCGAGGAAACAAAGGAGATCTACTGAATTTTGTTCAGCAGTTGTAAAGTCATCTGCACAGAGAAGTAAATCATCTACATACTGGAGCAGGACCACATCTGGGTGGGACTTCTGCCAGGGTTCTAGTACAGTTGACATAGCTTTGGCGAATTGGGTTGGGGAATTTTGTGCACCTTGAGGCATGACAGTCCATGTATACTGTTGACGGTCGTGTGTGAAAGCAAACAGATATTGGATCCAAGGGCACGCTGAATAAGGCATTTGCAAGATCAACCACCGTGAAGAATTTAGCTGTTGGAGGAACCTGTGACAACAGTGTATGTGGATTAGGGACAACTGCAGTATCGCGGTTTGTGACCTCATTAACAGCGCAGAGGTCCTGGACCATACGGTATTGGTCTGGTTGACCTTTTTCAGGAAACAGAGTGGTGTTACACTGTGATACACACTTGACTAGTGCACCTTTTGCCAACAGACTATCAACTTGTTTGGAGTTGGCGAGAGCTTGTGCAGGTTTCAATGGTTACTGTGGTCTTTGTGGCGGATTAGCTCCTTTGATTAGTGTAACCACCACAGGTGGGACTTGTAGGCGTCCAATGTCATCTGGGCCCGTAGACCAAAGCTTAGTTGGAACCGTATCCAGTGCACTGGCGGCATCTGGGTCCCTCACTTCCTTGTTGGGGGATGTCATATATAGTAGTAGGGGCAGAGAGCAAAGGACGGAAGTATCTTTGCGAGAAAGGGGTGTTAGTAATTGAACCTGGCCATCAGCAGTAAAGGAGATAGAAGCCTGAAGACGAGACAGAACATCTGCTCCTAAGAGGTTAATTGGACAGGTGGATGAGACAACAAACTGAGAGAGAATGTCAGAACCAACCCGCAAGAGCTTAGTTAATGGGTTGTTTCTGGGGGTACCATCAACACCTACACAAGAAACTTCTGTGTCGGATAGGTAAGAAGGGTCAGGCAGGTCTTGTTCTCTGAGAACACTGCGGGCTGCACCTTTGTCAACTAAGAAGGTAGTAGGATGACCCTCAACTGGTAGTACAACTGCAGCTAGGAGTCCCCCCTTGTCCCCTGTAGACACTGCCATGACAGGGGTGTTAGACACAGGTTTGCCGGTTACCTATTGTACAAGGTCTAGATGAGATTGATCAGGGCCAGTGTAATGATGTGCCGGTGTGGTGGAGTGGCTGGCCTGATGGGTTTCACATGTAGGGTGTAACGGACCGTTTTGCGCACAAGGGGTAAAAACCATTTAGGCGATCGGCCCCCTTTCCAGAGATGCAGGCACAGCTACTGCAGAACACCAAACTCCCGAACTGGATACAAAATAGCACTCCAACTCCCGAACTGGAACCTCCCAAATAGCTGCTAGCAGACGAACAGGAAAAGCAGACAATCAGCTTACACTCCTGGCAATCAGTCTCTAACAGCATACAGTGAATCCCCCCAAGAACGAGACAAGGCTCCGTGTTGAGGGTCAAGCAGTGGTCTCAGGTGCTGGCACACCCAGCCTGGTTTTTATTACAGTCTTGCAAATACAGGACCGCCCACAGGGAGGTATAAAACAACCAATCACATCACAGTTACATCCCACATATTCCCTCCCCTTATCCTGAGAGGAAACTCAATTACACATACAGTTAAAACATACTTTCTACCCAACTTTCATAACTTTAAAACCATACATCACATTCACATAAAATTACATATTCACAATCAATCCATTCAGGGGAACAACATATTAAAAATGGCATGAATCCGACCAGGGGTTCAAAAGTTAGTAAAAGTATCTTTTGAGCCCTGGCTGGCACATGGCTATCTGGCTCAAACAGGTTTTACAGAGCCCTCTATCCTGGAGACAATGGGGAAAAGTAATCCAATTATCCAGGGATCCATTGAGCACCTGGTTGCAAAAAGACATAAAACACTTTAAAATGGGGGCGGAGCCTAACCTCGGAGGAAGATGGACGCCTGATCTCACAGCTCCCTCTCCCCCAGGCACAGAATCAGCCATCATCCGCATCACACACGGCCCAAACACCCTCCAAACAGCCCCCAGGTGACCACCCAGCACCAGGTTCCACAATATGGGCGGCGGGAAGAAAAAGAAAGAAGAGCTCACTCCATCGGTAGCCTCCATGTTCCGCACGCCGGGGGACTCCCAGAGGCCTACCTACTCCTATCAAGGAGCTGATCAAGGTACCGACCCAGAGGGGCCCGATCCCCCACTTGACCCCTCGACCCCCCTCACCATCGGGAGCCTCAGGGACATGCTAAAGGAGGCCACAGTGGACATAAAATCCCACGTGGCAGAAGACATCAGCAGAAATTTAGCAGGCCTCAGAGCAGAAATACAGACACTTACTGCCCGCACAGACCAGACAGAGGTACGTCTCACAGCACTCACGGCTACCTCCACCTCGCAGTCCCAGGAAATCTCTTACCTCCATGGCCGCCTCACGGCCATGGAGGACAACCTGGAGGACCTTAACAACAGATCACGGTGGAATAACATCCGAATCCGTGGCCTGCCCGAAGCAGTCCAGCCAGAGACCCTAAGCACCACCCTGAAAGATATATTTTCTGCAATGGCACCTGAACTACCGCTGCCACTCCTGGAAATGGACCGGGCTCACAGAGCGCTACGACCCCCTAATCTGAATCTCTCTACCCCAAGAGACGTAATTATCCGCCTCCACTACTTCCAAACCAAAGAAAAGTTAATGCAACTAGCCAGAAACCGCCCTCCCAAGTATAAAGACGTCCGCCTAACCTTCTTCCAGGACTTGGCCCCAACCACATTAAAGAAGAGGAGAGATCTAAAACCCCTCACCTTGGCCCTCCAAGAACAGGGGCTAAAATACACTTGGGGCCACCCCTTTAAACTGCTGGTCAAAAAAGGCGACCAAACCCATATCCTCACCACAGCCGCAGAAATGGGCCCGATGGCGGACTCTCTGGGAATTCAGCTCCTGAACCCCACACCACTAACGGGATACAGGGGAAGAGACAGGGCTACATCCCCGCATCCGGCCACACAGAAAAGACCCCCCCACGCCATAGAAGACAACACCGCTGCTAGACGTCAAGGGGAACAATCCCCGCCGCACCGCTCAGGCCAATAGAAGTACAGGACGGACGCCAAATAAGAGGAACTTAACCACGAAGAATCGGCCCTATGGATCTAGAACCAAATGCAATAAGAACCCCAAGCCCATGGCAACCCCCCCTCCGGGGCACACCCCGAGATAAAACCAAGAGGTCCCCCCTCGAAACTCTCGAACATCCCCCATACAAGAACTGACCCGCACCGCATTACCGGACCTGTACCCCTTTGAAACCATCACAGACACAGTTTGACCCTCATAACAACACCAGAAGAGAAATCGCCAACACACACCAGCGAGCCCTGACCACCTTCCACCAAACGGACCCAGTGAAAGACATCCCCACTCCAAAACCGCCTCGGATCTGAAGAGAGAACCAAATGAAAAATACGAGAACTCTAGAGACATTACTCTTGCAATCTTTTAAACTGTAGAACGTGATTACCTCGAGGGTAATGGGGGATAAGGCAGAGAAGGAGAGACAAGACTGGCCACATGGGGCCTAGTTGTATCAAGGAAAGTAGAAAGAGGGTGAATCACACTCCAGACCAGACGGACCACTAGACACACTAACACTCACTACACCCTCCCAGACTAAGCTCACCACACACACATGACACTGACACTGATCATTCAGCGGACAGGACAACAGAAGGATAGGGGGAAGAAAGGGTAGGACGACGACGAAACCAATAGAAAAATAGAGACAGAAACGCAGAAGGGGAGGAGAGGGGGGATAGAACTAAGTGAAAACCTACATAGGGCACATCTAGGCAGTTACCCAAGATAATTAACTTCCCTGGAAGTCAACACACAGATTAAGCAGAGGCAAAAACCACAGTTATTATAAAATGTTAATGTTTTCCTTGTATATATGTTAAAATGTTTTCTTTCTCTTCCAAGCGAACCTCACAAGTGACAACACAGACTTACATATGACACAGAAGAAAGAAAGACGGAAAACGGAGCATCCTACCCCGTACCAATAAACCACCTTAAGAATAGACACAACGAACCGACTAAGAACCCACCGACCAACCGTGAGTGATACACTGGCAATTGTGCAGGGGGAGAGAGGGTACCGGGAATGTGAAAAACCTTCCTCCTCTCTCCCTCACCACAACCCACAGTACCCCCCACAAGGGGACCACACCACACCTACCCCAACCCTTAAGGCACCACATACAACCCCCCCAACACCACCTGGCGATCCTATAGTAAGACCAGGGCACACCGTCACCCCGTTCTTCACCCCTTTTTAGATACTAAAACCCCACAACCCTTACCTTTACCCCACTCCCCACAACCCCCCCCTCCCCCCCCCGGAACCAATCGGGCGAGAAACCCTGGGTCCTTCGCAATCTAAATCACTAAACAGACCCACACCCCCAACCAATTTCAGCACAATGAAGTGCATTTCACTCAACTGCAAAGGCCTAAACAACCCAGCTAAACGCCACCAGCTGATGCGCTGGGCCAATAGAACGGGAGCAGACGTAATACTCCTCCAAGAAACACACTTTGAGACCTCGAGACCATTCCCACTTAGAAACAGACACTACAAAGAATGTCACTTAGCAAACTCCCCAACCGGAAAACGTAATGGTGTGTCAATACTCATCCGGAACACATGCCCCATCAGCTTCACAAACACCACAGCTGACCCACAAGGCAGATCCCTCACTATAACGGGATACACTGGCACTCACAAATACGCGATCACTACACTATATGCCCCCAACAACCCAGACCCATCCTTCTGGACAGCCATCCAAGCAAGTCACTCACAAATACGCGATCACTACACTATATGCCCCCAACAACCCAGACCCATCCTTCTGGACAGCCATCCAAGCCCACCTCAAACTGTTCCCCTCCCACCACATGATCACAGGGGGGGACTTTAACGCGGTCATCAACCCCCAAATAGACCGACAAGCGAACCTCAAAAATGACGACACAGACTTACATATGACACAGAAGAAAGAAAGACCGAAAACGGAGCATCCTACCCCGTACCAATAAACCACCTTAAGAATAGACACAACGAACCGACGAAGAACCCACCGACCAACCGTGAGTGATACACTGGCAATTGTGCAGGGGGAGAGAGGGTGACGGGAATGTGAAAAACCTTCCTCCTCTCTCCCTCACCACAACCTACAGTACCCCCCACAAGGGGACCAAACCACACCTACACCAAACCTTAAGGCACCACATACAACCCCCCCCAACACCACCTGGCGATCCTATAGTAAGACCAGGGCACACCGACACCCCGTTCTTCACCCCCTTTTTAGAAACCAAAACCCCACAACCCTCACGAACAATTGACCTGATCTGGGTGACACACAGAAGACAGTCCCCTACCCTCCTCTTATCAATGGATGCTGAAAAAGCATTCGACCGATTGCTCTGGCCATTCCTGTTTGCCACCCTCCAGAAATTCAAATTCCCGACCCCCATTCTAGACGCCCTGAAAGCCCTCTATGACCAACCCACTTCTTATCCCCAATACTAAACACCCAGAATTTGTAATCAAAAACGGCACGAGACAAGGCTGCCCACTTTCACCACTCTTATTCGCCCTTTCGCTTGAACCTCTTCTCCAAAACATACGAAATGATCAGACAATACAGGGCATTAAGATAAGATCAGAAGAATACAAAATAGCGGCATATGCTGACGACATCCTCCTCACACTCTCAGACCCCATCCAATCCTTACCACCCCTACTAACACTCCTGCAACAATACGCAACCCTCTCAGGGTATAAACTAAACCTGGAGAAAACAGAGGCCCTTCCAATAGCAATACCACAACACACTCTGGAACAACTACAACTAGCCCACCCATTCAAATACAACTTAAGCAATATACAATACCTAGGAACATATCTCCCAGCAGACCTGAACACATTATATGCCCTGAACTACACACCACTACTCCACCAAGCACAAATAGACCTGCAAAAATGGGGACCTATGTCCATATCTTGGATAGGACGCATAGCCTCAATAAAAATGAATCTCCTCCCCCGATTCCTCTATCTCTTCCAAACACTACCAATACCCATTTCCAAACACGACTTTAAAACGCTCCAGGTACACATAGACAGATTTATCTGGTCAAACAGGAGACCGCGCATAAAAAGATCCACAATGTACAAAACCACAAAAACAGGAGGCCCAGGCCTCCCGAACTTCTACCACTACTACCAAGCGGCCCAACTGGCCCAAATACAACAACTGCACGCACCACCAGGATTCAAGCTCTGGGTAGACCTAGAGCACGACCTCCTGGGACGAGACCACCCATCACTACTTTTTTGGCTGCCCAAGAAGGATAGGCCACCCACCCCACAAACCACTCCTACACTAACCACATCTTTTCTCATTTGGGACGACATCACATCAAAACATCCCATAATCAACAACCCATCGCCCCTCACACCTATCCTAAGAAACAAGCAATTTCCCCCAGGCCTAACTCCCAAAGACTTCTCACGATTTGAGGACAATGGACTATTACGATTTCTACACTTTTTCCAAGGCCCCTTCCAGGACCTCCCCAAACAAACACCCCTGTCCACATTCGATCACTTCCGCTACATACAGATTCGCAGCTTTCTCAACGAACCACAAAATAGGACAGCCGCCACTACCAAACCAACACAATTCGAAAAAACATGCCTCCACGCACCCGTACAGAAAGGACAAATCACAAAAATATACTCACTCCTAAACTCAAACTCCCCAGAGGACGCACTCTCCTACACCAAGGCCTGGGAAAGAGATATAGGCCCCCCGGCAGACCCCACAGACTGGGCAGACATATGGGAAGCCACGGCCTCACTTACCATTTGCGTTAATCACAAAGAACAAGCCTATAAAACCCTACTCAGATGGTACCTCACACCGCTCAGACTGAAACAAATGGGCCTCGCCACCACAGACACATGCTGGAAAGGCTGCACACAGAAGGGCACATACATTCACCTCTGGTGGGAATGTCCCCAAGTCCTACAAATATGGGAAAGAGTGAGCACGCTCGTGTCAGACATATTAGAAACAGACATCCCAAGAGACCCCTGGATATGGCTGCTCTCAAAACCTCACCCTCCCCTCACCAGAGCGCAAAATAAACTAGTGGCCAGATTAGCGTTAGCTACCAGAAGAACGATAGCAGAACAATGGGGCAATCAGAATACACCCCAACTAACCACGATGATCCACAAAACACAAGAAACAATGGAAATGGACAAACTGTCAGCCCTACTACACGACACAACACGAAACTTCCACAAGATATGGGACCCATGGACCCAACACCACCTACAGGCACCGTAAGCGGAGGACCCGGGAACAAGCCACGATTCCTCCCCCCCCCAAACCAGACCCCCTACTAATAACACACTCGGACCCCATACAGGTTCCCCCCAACCCCCCCAACCCTATACACATACCCCCCCCCCACACCAACTTCACGAATCAACGCACAAACACAAGACTAGGGAACTCGCCCAACATAAAACAAAATACCACACCCCGCACAACCTGACCACCAGCACTTGATAAGAATATAAGAGGACAATCTCAGACACTAGGCGTAGACCCAGATCTCACCACACTGGAAACCCTCCACATCTACAGCCTACATGAGGCGACCACCCATGGGCTGAGACCAACAAAATCCCGCACGGACCCTACCCGCACTCAAAACAGACACACCAACCCAAACCCCAGACCCAAACAGAACCGAAAGAGACAAAAACTTGACAAACACAACACAGGAAGAGCCACATACGCTCTCAGAGATGAAGACGACAGGACCCGAAGCCAAGTGACAACCTTCACCTGAGACATACAAAACTGTACCACTTAACCTGGAAGACTGTTCTGAGGTTTCGCAACAAATCGTACTAATGCCATTGAGTTGAAACAAAACTGTAAATCTATTGAATGACACTACTACCCTACCCCTACCTTTATTCTGTACCCTTTACCTCACCTAAACCTGAAAAATAAAGAATTTATAAAAAAAAAAAAAAAAAAACTTTAAAATACATAAAGTCACCTTTTACACATAACACACAGACATTTCACATATCCCCAGATAGCTGGGATCTGAGCGCACAAAACTACTGAATAGCGCTCAGATCCTATTCACACAGTGCAATTGCCATGGAGCCGAAGTCTTTACTACACAAATGGGCTCCATGGCATAGCTATCTGGGTTAACACATTTACATAAAGTCTGGTCCATAGTCCAAAGGCAGCAGGCGGGCAGCCAGGCTTCTCCAATGCAATGTGGCGAGATTGCTCTTGTCACATCTCTCCCCTTTTCCAAACAGACTAACAGGGTATCTGACCTCCTGCCGGTCAGTGCCCTTGTTAGTCCAGCAGCCCACCCACAAAACACAATCAACAGCACAGCCCACCCACAATAAATGGTTACTACACCTGGGTAGAGGAGAAACTTGTCCATGTCCAGATGCCTCACCACGGCTGTGTGGGGGACTGGTAGGCTGCTTTGGTGGGTTGCTGAGTGGGCAGAAACCAGCGGTACTCTGCCCTGATGCCAGCACTACCACGGGAGTAGTCTGTTTGAAGCCTGGTTGCTGGAGACCGACTGTCTCCCCTTTAAATACACTGCTCTGCTGCTGGAGACCGACTGTCTCCCCTTTAGACACACAGCTCTGCTGCTGGAGACCGACTGTCTCCCCTTTGGCTAAACAGCCCTGTCGCTGGGGGGAAGAACCGACCGTCCCTACCCCCCGTGCTGTACGTGCAGAGACCACGGCCCCATCTGCACAGTTGTGGGGCTTACTGTCTCCCCCTGGTACATTAAGCTGCCGCTGGGGAGAGGGGGTAACAAGCTCCTCTCCCATACATACTTCCAGCCGCGGGGGAGGGAGACCGACTGTCTCTGCTCCCAATCCAGAGTCCTGCTGCTGGGGAAAGGAGAATGGGCTCTCTATTCCCGGTAGGACACTTTGCCGCTGGGGAATGGAGACTGGGCTCCCAATTCCCTGCTGTATCTCCCTCTGGGAAATGGAGACTGGGCTCCCAATTCCCTGCAATTCACACTGCCGCTGGGGATCTGAGCCGACTGCCCAGCATCCCTGTAGCTCACCCTGCCACAGGGGAGGGAGGACGCTGCTCTCCTCTCCCTGCAAGGTACACTGCCGCTGGGGGACAGGACCACTTGTCTCTGCCCCCTGTAACTCAGCCTGCCGCTGGGGAATGGAGACTGGGCTCCCAATTCCCTGCATATCACACTGCCGCTGGGGAATGGAGACTGGGCTTCCAATTCCCTGCATATCACACTGCCTCTGGGGAATGGAGACTGGGCTCCCAATTCCCTGCATATCACACTGCCGCTGGGGAATGGAGACTGGGCTCCCAATTCCCTGCAGTACCTGCCGCTGGAGTTCCTCCCAACGTGCCAGCTGACCTTCCCTTTCTGCCCGGTGTTGCAGATTCATGAACACTAGGTTCCACATGGACTGCACATATTTCTCAGCTGGATTGGGTCCGAAGAAGTTCAGCCACAACCACATCATACGGTCAAATTCCTCTAAAGAGTATCTGTACTCCACTGCTGGTTCCATTCTGTTGCTTTTAGGGTCGCTGTACTGGGACATGCGTTGCCCTTAACTTGTAAATCCAAAGAAATGGTGTCTCCTGTAGCTGTCCTTCTGGCTGTAGGAACGATCCCGCCGCTTGCCACCAATTGTAACGGACCGTTTTGGCACAGGGGTAAAAACCGTTTAGGCGACGGCCCCCTTCCAGAGATACAGGCACAGCTACTGCAGAACACCAAACTCCCGAACTGGATACAAAATAGCACTCCAACTCCCGAACTGGAACCTCCCAAATAGCTGCTAGCAGACGAACAGGAAAAGCAGACAATCAGCTTACACTCCTGGCAATCAGTCTCTAAAGCATACAGTGAATCCCCCAAGAACGAGACAAGGCTCCGTGTTGAGGGTCAAGCAGTGGTCTGAGGTGCTGGCACACCCAGCCTGGTTTTATTACAGTCTTGCAAATACAGGACCGCCCACAGGGAGGTATAAAACAACCAATCACATCACAGTTACATCCCACATATTCCCTCCCCTTATCCTGAGAGGAAACTCAATTACACATACAGTTAAAACATACTTTCTACCCAACTTTCATAACTCTAAAACCATACATCACATTCACATAAAATTACATATTCACAATCAATCCATTCAGGGGAACAACATATTAAAAATGGCATGAATCCGACCAGGGGTTCAAAAGTTAGTAAAAGTATCTTTTGAGCCCTGGCTGGCACATGGCTATCTGGCTCAAACAGGTTTTACAGAGCCCTCTATCCTGGAGACAATGGGGAAAAGTAATCCAATTATCCAGAGATAGAGGCAGACTCCATTGAGCACATGGTTGCAAAAAGACATAAAACACTTTTAAAATACATAAAGTCACCTTTTACACATAACACACAGACATTTCACATATCCCCAGATAGCTGGGATCTGAGCGCACAAAACTACTGAATAGCGCTCAGATCCTATTCACACAGTGCAATTGCCATGGAGCCGAAGTCTTTACTACACAAATGGGCTCCATGGCATAGCTATCTGGGTTAACACATTTACATAAAGTCTGGTCCATAGTCCAAAGGCAGCAGGCGGGCAGCCAGGCTTCTCCAATGCCATGTGGCGAGATTGCTCTTGTCACATAGGTCAATAATGACTCGGTGTTGGGTGATCATATTGTTGGAAATCATCTGTATCGTAACTATCAGGGGAAGGGTGAGCATAGTTGCGGGGTGGGGGTTGGTTATTAGATTGAGAGGGTTGGTAGACAGCTTGGGCGTATTCCTGAGGAGGGTAATACGATGCAGGGTGCCTGAGGATATACCTGTGGAGGGTAACCTGGTTGGAGACGTGGCCACAGGGCATTGGGCTACATAGGGGGTCTAGTGGTCGGCTGTCTAGGCACCCTGGGGTGTGGGCAATCTCTCCGGAAATGGCCTGGTTGGTTACAATTAAAGCATGTCCTGATTTGAGGCCGAGGTGTTATGTGCTGCCCCTGTGTGGCTTGCAGGGTGGATAGCGTGGGATAACCTGGAGGCACCTGGCGGGTCTGGTGGCAGGGCTATAAACAGAAAACATGAGAGGGTTACTTTTCCTTTGCAGATTCTAGACCCTTTGCAACTAGTAAGAGAGTGTCCAAAGGAATAATTCTGTATTCAGGGCGAGAAAGCACTAAGCTTTCCTGATGGGTTCCTTAAGGCCAGCTACAAAGGCAGCTGATCACATCTGGGTATGTGCTTTGTTATATACACTGAATCCGAGATCGGAGAAAGTTTGAGTCATCCTTGAATGGTATTTTTCCACAGATTCAAGTTAGTCTTGTATAATGTCATTTATACAAGTGGCTTGGTCAACTAGTTTATCTTGGGCCCAGGCCTGAAGCTGTTCACAGAATGTAATACCTGACTGGTAATCCATAGCAGTAGTGAGTAGAGCGTCATTAAAACTCATTTCCATAAGGTCCTTTCATCCCCAGCCTTGATCTCACACAGACTATACAGATCACGCCAGGCTGCTGAGTATGTCTTACGAATCTAGGCAACCCTCCGGAAGAAAGGCATGGGCTGCTTCTCGGGGTTGGGGAGAGCGGTTACTAGGGTTGCAGCTTGGGATGGGTTGAACGTAACATACATTGGGGGAGCCCCTTCCACTAGTGATAAAGCAGGGACGTGGTTGGCTGGAGTTGCCTGTCTTTGGGAAACCCTATTATTTGAAGGACGGAATGGACTAAGCCCTTGCACATTGTCATCCTCGGGGGGAACCGGGAATGGAAGACCATGAAAGCTGTCAACATCTGGTGAATTAAGGGCTTGAGCAGCTGGAGCATCGGAGCATCGGAGCCGGGAGAACCAACACCGATGGCCTGGGGAGTAACTAACTGGGAGGTAGAGGGATGGAAGCCTGATGCGGCAGGAGAAGCGCCTACAGCATGAGGCTGTCCCGACACGGTAGATTCATTCGACCCAGCGATCATGATTGGGTAACTGGGAGTTGCCATGGGAGAGGCGGGGACGGGAGCCGGACTGGGTGAGGGTGCGGGCTGAGTAGGCTGAGGGAGATGAGTGGAGAGGGCAGAGATGAGTGATGAAAGATCGAGGGAGGGAGGGAGGAACAGCAGGATTAGAGGCGGGAAGAGGAGGGGAATCTGGAACGGGGACAGAAGGGGTGGTGGGGAGAGGAGAGATAGGAGCAGGAGTAAAGGGAATATTAAGAGAAGCAGAGAGGACGAAAGATCGAAGGAGGGATGGGCAACAGGATTAGAGGCGGGAAGAGGAGGGGAATCTGGAACAGGGACAGAAGGGGTGGTGGGGAGAGGAGAGGTAGGAGCAGGAGTGTGGGAAATAGCATGGGAAGCAGAGAGGGCTGAAATGAGTGATGGAAGGTCGAAAGAGGGAGGGGTAACAGGATTAGAGGCGGGAAGAGGAGGGGAATCGGGAATGGGAACAGAAGGGGTGGTAGGGAGAGGAGAGGAAGGAGCAGGAGTAGAGGGAATAGCGAGGGAAGAGGGGGATATGGATGCGACAGGGGGAACCACGGGTGAAGGCGAGAGGGGAACAGGAGCAGAAGGAACAACAGGGAGAGGAACTAGAGGGGCGTCAGGGGAGGCAGTACATAAAGGTGGGAGGGGAGCAGGAATAGGAGGAATGACAGGGGAAGATGAGAGAGGGGTGGTATCGGAAGAAGTGATGGAGGGAGGTAACAGAGGGTCGGCATCAGTAGTGACAAGGGAAGGTGGAAGAGGGGCGGGATCGGAGGGAAGTGGAAGCGTCATTAAAACTCATTTCCATAATGGGCCAATAGGCATCCCCAGCGACAGGGATAATGGGAAGTGTGGAGGGTACAGAGGGGTGGGGACAGAAGGTCCTTTGAAAGTTGGAGGTGGTGACTGGGGAGTGACTGGGGAGGCGCCAGCTGTCTCACATGCACACATACACTCAGGAGGCAGATAGACAATCGACAGGTTTGTTTTTAAAGGCACCGGATAAGAGATTACCTGTCTTGTAGACTTCTGGAAGCCGGAAGTGGACACGGAGACAGACCGACACAAAACAGGAGAATACAGGCAAACCGCTGTATTTAGGAGGTGATCAGGCTCCGGTTGTCCCACTTTTTGGAGGTCCGCTCTGGTCCCGTTTTCCGGCCGTCCGAACCGGCGAGATCCGGTGCCCCACGTTGGGTGCCAAATGATGTGGAATCAATCAACAAATTGATTTTCTTGCGTATCTGCCCCCGGCCAAATTAAAGAAATAATGCATGCACGCTCCTAAAGTAATTAACACCCGACACAGGTTTCGGGTTAATGAAAAACTTGAGGAATGTTTATTCTAGGGGGACGGCATGTCCCTTATAAAGCAAAATTACATCATGTGCATTGTCAGAGATAACATGGAATAATACATCAATAATTGGTTAAGTGGTTCATTTAGTGCTCTTCCTACCTGGTGTGATGTCACTGGTATCTTGGAGGTCTCCCCCAGATTCCAGCGCCATCTTGTTAATGAGGGTGTTAGTCGATGTCAAAAAGGAAACTCCCTAGCGGCCATTTTAGATAAATGACATAGAAAGTTGAATAATGCTGATTATAGTTACGTTGAGTAAATAGGCATTTTACTAACATGGATTGGGTTAATATTTTTGTCCACAACAACGGTCATAAGTAGAATGTCCGACAGGTGGTTTCCCGTGACCAGTCTGCTGCTATTAATGTATCTGATGAGTAGGTCCCTGCTATGAAGGTGGAAGAAGCTGCCGCACCCGAACCGAATGCGGTTCAATCCTGGCAAAACATAAAAGCCTTTGCACCCATTAGGACAAAGTGGTAAACGAGACTGGCCGATGTGGCTTAAAGTAGGACATCAACAATTGTCGGGATGAGATAGACCGTAGCATAGCTGTAACGTACGCGTGGAGGGTCTGGACCACACAAAGTTGGAAAAAAATAGATAAAACACCGACATCGAATCTGACTTGGTACGTTGTGACACATGAAAAGTGCCACGTTCCGGAGAAAAAGAGAAGGTGTCCATGTCGAAGGCCCAAACATCTAAAGCCCGACAGAAAGATACCAAACACAAAAGGAGGGCAAACTTCGCAGTCAATTGCCGTAAAGACAAGTTGTCATTAGAAGACCACTCCTTTACAAAATGTTTATGAAATATTTTGGTGCAGGAGGTCTTTGTAACCGAATGCCTTGAAGCCGTCTACAAACCAAGGGGTCCTGACCTATCGGTTTCCCTATGATTGAGATATGAGTTGCCAAAATCGCAGAACGAACTATGTTAATAGACTGGTAAGACTTACCTTCTGAAAACTGGGATGCCAGAAAATTTTATATGGAAGATACAGAGGCCATAAAGGGATTGAGATTCCATCCCATACACCAATTGGCTCCAAGCTGAGAGGTAACATCTCCTCATTCCTGGGGCCCATGAGTCCCAGGGGATATCTCTAGCCGTTGACGATAGGTCATCGGTACACCAGGCACCCATGAAAGACTCCAGGCTACTAAAGAGAGGCGTAGCATGGGATGGCGATTCCCAATAGGATTCATGAGCATCATCTGATAATTTGGTATTAGAAGAGAATCCTGGCATCCTGTGAGGAGATCCAGAAACCATGGGGGTCACCCGGAGAACCGTAACTTCTTGTAGTCAGATGTGATGGATCACTCTTGCAATCATTGCAAATGGTGGGAAGGCATAAGCCCCCCTTGTCGGCCAATGTAGCGGATGGCACTGGGCTGTCCTGGAAATTTCATGTATTTTAATGTCTTTGGTTAAATTGCAATGTTATATGTGGAAACGTATGCAGTATTCAACTGATTGTTCGGTAGAATCATTCTAGCAATTATGGGAATTAAACTACCGAACAGTCAGTGTGAAGTGTGCCTTCAATTACCAGTTGCAACAATGTTGCAAACCGGTAATTGACAATCGGTGCAGTGGGTCGTTTGTTCTCGGGGTGGCCGCCATTCGGGAAACGAACACATGGCGGCGGCCATTTTAAAACTCTCGAACAGCTGTGTTTTGCCGTCGAGTGTCTGAAACCCAAAACGGACACTCGACTAGGTGAACACCGCTGAGACCTCCACACTAGCCTTGTATTCGCTTCCAAACTACCGAATGACCCCCTGTTCCATAGAAAGAAACAACCGAACGAGGGGATTCATGCGAACCCTCCCTGATCTCTGTAACACTAGCAGTTTGTGCAGTTTGTTCCCTTGTACTGTGACCGACCGCAGGGCCCCATCTCATGGAACCAATTTCGGCTGTCCTCTCCAGCGCAGTCGGTCTTTTTATTACCTCCACAGATTTCCCGAACCCCTGGTACGATCTGGGTGATTTTTGGATATGTTCCTCACCCAGATCAGGGCTACCAGGGGATGTGACATTTAAAGGGGTACCCCCAGGTTTACTGGTACATCCAGAAACTGGGGGAATTTGTGTACAGTATAAGGGGATTATGAGTCAGGCTAAGGGGAGGAGAGGTGTGGGAGGTTACTCGAGTATGATTGGACACTGTAATAATTACTGTAAATCCCTCCCTTGCATGGGAGCATGCTTTATAAGGCCACTGTGTGAATAAAAGTTTAGTTCTGCTCCTGATGCTGTGTGTCGTCCAGTCATTGGGATTGCTGTTGGGATATTGCTATATTATTTTACCTGCTGGAAACCTTGCCTTATGGATTTATAACTACTTGTTCCTGAGCCTCACTGGGATCTTAAGCGGAGATAACTTGTGGAATACTAGATCTCCGCTACAGCCAATTCTGCAGGAATGTGTCTACTGCTGAACCTTCCGGGTCTGGCAACTAACTGTAGAATTTCTGTAGTTGGCAGTTGGTGTGAAATGCAAAAAGGTCTATTTCAAATGGACCTCTCAACTTATTCAGCGTTGCAAATATGTGCGGGTCCAGATGACAAGCGCTGCTGTCCTGCCAGTGTCAGGAGAACCAGTCTGCAGTCAGATTGATGCCTCCTGGTAGATTTTATCAATGTGATATTGCATGGGTGGCAGTAATCAAAGATTTCCTTTGTGAGTTCTGCCAACATGAGAGCGAGTCCACCTTGGTGGTTGATGTACCGACATGTATGACATGTCTATGTGCAGTAGGTTACAGCAATTGGATCTCCCTTTTGCTAGACTTCGAAAAGTGAAAGTGCCTACCAACAGTTCCAGGCAAGTGATATGTTTGTGGTCCAAACTCCACCTGTGCCGTCTATTCATCGGTGGCAACCCAACCCCACCAGTTGGCGTCCGATTCCAGAATGAAATCCGGACGTTTGCCAAAGATGGCTCTGTCCTTCCACGCCTGCATGCATTCGAGCCATTATCGAAGCTCTTGTCTGACTTTCTCCGTCATTGGTTACGGTTGGTGTAGCGGAGCGGCAATATTAAATCCCACGATCTCCGCTGGTTCAGAAGGTAATCCACAGTCAAGCGCTGAAAAGTAAGGCAATATCCCAAATCTCCCAGTAACCGGACGAAACACAGTTCTGAGAGTCAACTGAGGCTTTATTCACAGGCTCCACAATTTATACAATTCCCCATGCAAGGGGTTTCCTGAGTCCTATCCCAGAGGTATTCCAGGAATGAACTACGTGGGGAACTTAAAGTACAGAGCATTTCTCCCATCAGGCACTGCTGCCCGAGAGGGATCCTCCCACTGGAATGTACCGTTAAGTGGATTATCCCTCCGTGCAGCAGAACCGGCAATTTCTATTAAAACACATAACTTTTTGAATATTAGGTTGATTTGCACAAATGGACGTTCGGTAGATAGTTGGGGTCTGAACGCATCATTCGTGAGATTACCGCTCAGATCCCAGCTAAAACAACCGAACGCCGCATGAAAAACATATTCACCAAAACATGCATTCAAAAGAGCGATTGGCATATGAGGAATAAAATACCGAACGGCCCGGAACTCCCGAACGGCCTGGAAGTCCAGCGGTGTTCGCGCCGTTGAGTAGCCGTTTTTAGTACCACGCGCTCGAAGACCAAACACCGCTGGGGGAACAAAGGATCCAAGATGGCCGACCGCCGCGTGGTCGGTAGTTTAACGACGGCCACCTAGGAGAGCCTCTAATTACCGATTGCAACATTGTTGCAATTGGTTAACAAGCGCCACACGTCTCTTAATGTGTGGGCTATTACAGGGTGGTTTATTCGGCTCACGAACAGCCCGCAAAGGTGCCGTTCGTGTAACAAAATGAAATACAGCTATCTGCTTTCGGCAGATAGCCAATACAGACAATAGAATGTTATACAGTCAGCATACATTACACCCAGGGACATACATATCACCACAACCATACAGGCAACCCTTAAAGCCACAGTCTCTGTATAATGTCCAAGTGGCTAGGTTTGCCACAGTTGGTCGTAAGTCTGAGTTTTTCTGAGGAAACAAACTTTTAGGTGTTGCATAGTTCAATAATTATGTGGGCCTGGGAAAATTGCCTGGATGGAGGAGGATAGTAGGCCCACTATCTGTGCCAGCAGTCTGAGTGGAATTTACTCTCAGTGCATATTTCCTTGCATATCACAGCGACTTTGGTAGTTGGGATTCGGAGTGTACATGACAGTGAGACTATGTCAAAACCTAGGAACTATACAAATTGAGTGAGAGTGGGACATCACCGGTTTCAGAACCTTCGTAAAGCACCATGGTGCTGAACTGAATCCAAATGGGAGGCAAGTGAATAGGCATGGCGTCCCGTCCCAGAGGAACTGTAAGAAAGGTTGACTGAGGTCGTGTACTGTGGCAAAACCAACCTCGCCACTGTACACTGGAGAAGCCTGGTTGCTCGCCTGCTCCCTTTAGACTATGGTCCTGCATTTGGTACTTTTATTTTACCGGCAGAAAGGTTTATTCGTGCCTTTCTGCGGACTGTTAAAGCCATGCTACCCCAGATAGCTATGCCATGGAGCCCAGCCGTATACTGAAAGACTGTATGAAAGACTTTGGCCCCATGGCGATTGAACTGTATGTATGTGATCTGAGCGCCATTCGGTAGTAATGTGCACTCAGATCTAAGCTATCTGGGGATATGTAGAATGTCTATGTTTTATGGAATAAATGTAACTGTATATAATTTTATGTCTTTTATTGTCCTTTGTCTGCCATGTGGTTAATGGAGTTTTGCCTCTGTCCTTGGAGATAATTTGATTACTTCACAATTATCTCCTGGACAGAGAGGAGGGATTGTGATGTAATTGTGGGTGTGTTTTACGGTTCCCCTGTAACGATTGGTTGTACCGTGTCCCACCCTGTGGGATGTCCCCTTGCATGGGGACTTGCATAAAAGCTAGTGTGTGGCCATTACAGAGAGTCCCTGCTTAACCCTCAAAGTGAAGTGTCGTCTCATTATTGGGGGAGGATTTATTGTATGCTGTTCCAGTTTGATTGCCAGGAGTGTAAGCTGATTGTATGCTTTTCCTGTTCAGCTGTTTCCAGTATTCGTGAGTTTCCTGTTCAGGAGTTGGAGAATTCGTGTAGTTTGCAGTTCGGGAGATTGGTGCTTGCAGTAGCTGTCTGTGCATCTGAAAGGGGAAGATCGCCTAAACGTTTTTTAACCGCTTGTGGGCAAAACGGTTCGTTACATGTACCAATAAGCGTCTTTTAGATCCAGGCGGGTAAGCCAGTCTCCCTCTTAAAAGAGATCCCTCAATAGATGGATACCCTCCATCCTGAAATTGTGGTAAGAGATGTGTGCGTTGAGATCCCGTAGGTTTATTACTGGGCGGAACTGTCTTTTTCTTCTCCTGGAGTCATCGTGGGTTGTATGGACTCTTTTGTCTATAGATTTTGTGGTTCCCGATCCATGAGCCATGTGTTTGCGGATATGAAATACAGTGGACGTGGAGGATAAAGTTGGACGGGAGTGGTCTCCAACTCTGGTCCAACTGTGAACGGTTTACAGTACCCAGGAATCTGAAGACAGTTCTACCCACTTCAGGAAAAAAAAGAAAGGCGACCCACAGGGGTGCTGTGGTTACTACAAGAGGCATAACGGTATATATCGATGTTTTACCTGTTGCAAAGTTTGCACAAGCTCATCCATGGCCTCCGCAGTCCCTGTTGGAATTTAGAGATTATTGAAAAGGCGGCCACCAACTTCCAGGTAGAATGGTTGAGGGTTTGAATATCTGGGGCCCCTCTTGCGACCAGCCTGTTGCCATGAATCACTTTGCGAATTGAGGTTTGCTCTTTGTTGAGGGACATGAAAACATTGAAGTGTTTGTTTAATTTTTTCATGAATGGTTCCCCAAATAATTTACCTCGTGCTTGTGGGCCCAGTTCCTGTCTCTCCGAAGATAGGGCCATATTTGTGTTACCCAAAAAACAAAAGCATCTTTGGGCCCACTCACGAATGCCGTGTGCCCAGTCGTGCATCATATCTGCTGTGAAGGAGTCAGCATGAGTGTATGTCTCGTCTGCTAAGGTCATAACACTGGTCAGTGGCCCACTTCCATCAAGGAGCTTGTCCTGGGCTCCCTTAAACCCTTCCTGGACCCCTTTCCTTGGGTCTCTACCCCCTCTTGCCATGAAGACCAACATCAATTGGTCGAACTCTTGAGTGTATGCAACCTTATCTGGTAGGGAAGGTCTGGGGCATTCTGACCTTAAACGTTTGCCTTTGTCCAGTGCCTTGCACAGCCAGAAATGCATGAATTTGAGCAGATAAGGCGGTGGCATCCAATCACCAAATCGGGGATGGCGGATATTCCCCATCCCACTGCTCTGAAACCATCTCCTCATCCACAACTCCCATGTGCTGGGGCTCACTGTGGCAAACATAGCCACTTGGACAATATCAAGAGACTGTACCTTTAAGGGTTGCCTGTATGTCGGTGGCCACTGTCATAAAGATCAGTGCCTGAAGATCTAAAGGCATCTGTGAGTCTTTCATAATAAACATTCAAGCATATTTGGGGCTCACCAAAATGAGAATCCATGAGATAAATAGGCAAATTGGTAGTAGAGACTGCCAGGGGGTTTAGTGGTCAAATTATACGACTCACGTCAATGCAGACTGAGGCAAAACGCTGGGGCTCTTCCAGGTAATGAGGAGGCTAATGCACAGCTCCACTCTGCAGCACAATATATGGGGGCTCACCCCAAGCTGGATTAAAAAGGTCAAGACTTGACCGGCTGAACCAACCGAAGGTTAACACTAAACAGGTCCCTGTAGCAGGCAAGGTGAACTGAATTAAATTCTTGCCCAAATTTCACAATTATAAACAGCACACAAAGAAATGCGACTATCCAGATAAAACTCCTTACAACCAACAAGGTTTAAGATGGCCGCCACAAGTCCACTGCGAGATCCAAAATGGCTGTAAAAAAGCCAGCGTAAAGTGTGATTCGCAGTAAATCTGATGAATGCTCGCCTTGAAAATAGGCAAGAGACAAACGGAAAAAAAACAGAACAGAAAAAACGAATGCTAAAAAACCGTGAACGAGTTATGTTCAGGAACCTACGAATCCAGAGGGAAAAACTGCAGAACGCGAAGAATTCAATCGCTTTTTCTGTTCTGTTTTTTTTCCCGTTTGTCTCTTGCCTATTTTCAAGGGAGCACCCTGAATACAGTAAAACTGCACATTTCAGAGTAGCCTTTTATTGTGGCCGGCCTAAGGCACACCTGCAATAATCATGCTGTCTAATCAGCATCTTGATATGCCACACCTGTGAGGTGGATGGATTGTCTTCGCAAAGGAGAAGTGCTCACTAACTCAGATTTAGACAGATTTGTAAACAATATTTAAGAGAATATAAAAAAAAAAAAAAGTTTTAGATCTTTGGCTTCAGCGCATGAAAAATGGGGGCAAAACAAAAGTGTTGTGTTTATAATTTTGTTCAGTGTATAAAGTGGAAATTTGTGCAATTACAAATGTCTTTACAATGTGCCAATATTAGGTCAATCCACATTTACATAAAAGTGGCAGTGCTGATAAATTTTCATATACATATACGTTTTTGTCAATCTACATATATATAAGATCTTTCCAGAATAAGTCCAGCCATTGCTAATATAACAGGAGCAGTTTGTGCAACATCGATGTAACCTGACAGCCAAGGAGAGTGGACAAGAATGCGCATGCGTGAACAATGATGACTTCACTGTACTAGTCAATAGGGATGCTAAGCACCTTTGAGTGAGCATGTGTATTGTGTGGTTGTTGCATTCAAAATAACTGAGCGAGGGGATCTGACCGCAGAGCCGAGGAGTTGTGTGTTTCGGCAGCCCCAGCATTACAGAGCAAACTTAGTCAATTTTTCCACTGGCAGAGGCTGAGAACTGACACATCTTGACGCCCAAACAACAGAGGACCGGGAGACCGGGATAGAGTGACTAGTACTTCAGCAAAGGGAATTAGGTTTTTGAATGTATTAAATGACACCTTTATGTCACAACTGGTACAAGCATCAACTAGAAAGGATGCTTGTCTGGATCTCGTTATAACAAACAATGTTGATCTTTTGACCATTTGGGAAATAGTGATCACAATATGGTAATTTTTTAAATAAACTCAAAAAAGCAAAAACACGTGGAGTATTCTAAAACGTATAATTTTAAAAAAGCTAATTTCAGCTCTACAACATATCGACTGGCATAAACTCCTTAGTGAAAAAAACACTGAGGATAAACGGAAACTATTCAAGCAAATATTAGAAAGGTACATTTCTCAGTATGTACCATTGGATAATAAATATAAAAGAAACAAACTGAAACAAATGTGGCTTAGTAGAGAAGTAAAACAAGAGATTAAAAATAAGAAAAGGGCATTTAAAGCATTTAAATCAGACGAATCAGAGGCATCCTATATATAAGATATAAGGAAGCCAATAATGCTTGCAAAAAGGCAATTAAAGTGGCTAAACTAGTAAATAAGAAATTGATAGCCAAAGAATGCAAAACCAACCCCAAAAAGTTTTTCCAAGTACATCATTTCTAAAAAAAATAAAATAAAAAAAATATGAAGGTGTAGGTACACTGGAAGCAGAGATGGGTCTGTTAGTTAATGAAGACCAAGAAAAGGCAGAAATTTTAAAAACCTATTTTTCTTCAGTATATATTAATGAGGATCCTATGGCAAGAGATTTGCAAATGATTGCTGCAAAAAAATTGCAAATAACTTGTGATTGGATAACTCGAAACAAGGTGCTACAGCTGTTAGAGAAAATTAATGTAAATAAAGCTCTGGGGCCTGACGGTATTCACCCACGAGTACTTAAGGAGCTAAGTAGGGAAATAATTGAACCTCTGTATTTAATTTTTCAAGATTCTTTTGTTTCAGGTACTGTAATGGAGGATTGGAGGAAGGCAGATGTTGTTCCTATATTTAAAAAGGGTTCAAAATCCTTGCCTAGAAATTATAGACCTGTGAGCTTAACTTCTGTGACTGGGAACATATTTGAAGGGCTATTAAGGGATAATATTTAGGAATTCATTGGGAAGAACTTTGTTATTAGCAATAATCAGCATGGTTTTATGAAACATAAGTCATGTCAAACTAACCTAATTGCATTCTACAAAGAAGTAAGTAGAAGTATAGATTAGGGTATTGCAGTGGATGTGATCTACTTGGATTTTGCCAAGGCATTTGATATGGTTCCTCACAGTATTTTAGTCTTCAAACTAAAAGAAATTGGTCTAAATGATTATTCTTGATCGTGGGTAGAACATTGGCTTAAGGATAGAGTACAACGAGTTGTCATTAATGGTAAATTTTCAGGCTGGACAAAAGTGGTAAGTGTCCCTCATGGTTCTGTTTTGGGACTGCTTCTTTTTAACATATTTATAAATGATCTTGAAATGGGCATTGAAAGCCATGTTTCGGTGTTTGCAGATGACACAATACTGTGTAAAGTAATAAAATGTGAGCAGGATATATCTTTGCTGCAGAGGGATTTAGGTAGATTGGGGGACTGGGCACTAAAATTGCAGATGAAATTTAACGTAGAGAAATGGCAGTGAATTAGGGATAACCACACACGAGAAAGATTTGGGAACTGTTATAGACAACAAATTAGGCAGCAATATGCAATGTCAATCTGCAGTTGGTAAGGCCAGTAAGGTTTTGTCATGTATAAATAGGGGCATAGATTCTCGGGATGAAAATATAATTTTGCCTCTTTATAAATTGCTGGTAAGACCACACCTTGAATATGCTGTGCAATTTTGGGCACCTGTTCTAAAGAAGGATATCATGGCACTAGAAAAAGTGCAGAGATGAGCTGCAAAATTGATAAAAGGAATGGAGCATTTTAGTTAGGAAGAAAGGTTAACATATTTAAATCTCTTTAGTTTGGAAAAACAGCACGGGATATGATAACATTTAACAAATATATTCGGGGCCAGTACAAACCATTATCTGGAAATCTATTCATAAACAGGGCTATACATAGGACACAAGGTCACACATTGAGGCTGGAAGAAAGGAGATTTCATCTATGGCAAAGAAAAGTTTTTTTTTACTGTAAGAGTAATAAGGATATAGAATTCTCTGCCTGAAGAGGTGGTTTTATCAGAGTCCACACAGATGTTTAAACTGAAATTGGATAAATACTTGCAAAAACATAACATACAGGGATATAATTTCTAATTAGTGGAGTAATAGCTGCTTGATCCAAGGAGACATTTGACTGCTATTTTGGGGTTTGCAACAGTCACCTGGGGACTTATGGAACAGTTTACCAGGAATTGGAGCTCAGTTGCAGGAGATGGCACAATGAGGAGACAAAATCCAAAAACACAGTACAGATAAAGGGGTAATCCAAAGGCAGGGTCAGATGAGAAGCAGAAGTCAGGGCTGGCAGCGGAGTCTGTAAAGCAGGCAGAGGTCAGAGTCCAGGAAATCAGTCAGTAGTGTAGCAAAGATCCATCAGGAAACACCAAATAGGCAAAATGACCAGATACTAGGTCTCAGGCAGGGCTGGCTTTCACAGCCTGCTAATTAGGTGCAGCTGACCCTAATTGGAAAAGGGCTGCAGGTGGATCAGCACTGCTTAATCCAGGAAAGTGGTCAGAAAGCAGAAGAATGCAAACAAAAACGGAAGCCCCCTAGTGGATATCATGGTAGAGAACCTGACTGGATGCTGGAGCTGTGAGTTCAAACCCATCCAGGTCTCTTAAAGGGGCACCCACACCTTGCTGTCTGCAGGGCTTTGGCTGTGCCGTGACAGGGTCAAAAAGAAATTTTTTACTAGTTTGTTGCAAAATTGGAAGTGCTTCAGACTATGTTTTTTGCCTTCTTTTGGATCAACAGCAAAAAACATATGTGAGAAAGGCTGAACTTGATGGACACAAGTATCTTTTCAGCTATGTAACTATATGTAACCTACATGATTGTAGGATCTTGCGGTCTACAAGCATGGACGGCATGGGGAAGATGGCCGCTTTCCTGCCACCACAACTTTCTGCACACACCAGTGTGGATCACCGTTTCCCCCCCTATGGATCAGCGGCGGTTATCCCGGTACCCACGACCCAATGCACGCGTCTACATTATCTCCTGCTGCCCACCATGTCTCCAGCCTGGACCACACCAGGCCTTACAAAATGGTGGGTGCACCCCTGTCGTCAGTGCCCACACCTAAGCAGCGAAGTGCCAATTGGGTGGAATAAGCACTAGCACATCTGGACAAGATATTTAGTCGCTTCTAGGAGAAACTGCAGCATCGTCTAATACCACTACCACCTACCCGTGAGACAGAGGTGAAGGGGCCAGGAGGCATTTGTGCTTGAATGTAAGCATATTTTTCTACAGAGTTAGTGTGTGTATGTATGTATGTATGTACTTGTGTATAGTGTTGGTATTTGAATGCAGCTGAGCGTTTGTATGTACTATTGCTATTTGAAATTAGCTGTGTACTTGTCTAGTTTTTGGGTTTGAATGTGTTTGTATACAGAGTTGGCGTTTGATTGCTGGGATGTTTGCACATTTGCACATACCCTGCCCTGCACATATACGTTCTCACACATACACAGAGAGATACACACACACAGATACACACACTAATGCATACACACTGATGCATACACACACACACACACATAGAGATACACACATTGACACCTACACAGATACACACATGTACACACAGATGCACACACATACATAGACTAACACAGACACACTGATATACACACTGACACACAGATACAAACATATACACACACTGATACGTTCAGATCACAATATACAGTTTTTTTTGTCACCAACTTGCTCCCATACCTGTTGGGTGCAGGAGGGTGATTTTCCTGGGGTCCCATGGCATCTGGCTGATGGGTCTGGTCCTGGCTCTCCCTCTGCTCTAGTCCTCCCCTCTATTCCTCTCCCATGTGTCTCGTTGGTAAGATACGAGGAAGTGCCATGTATTCACTTCCTTCCAGCGCTGTGGCTTCACGTAGAGTTCAAGGGTTGTGGTGCCTGACAGGGCCCTGAAACGTTGTGGGACACCTTATGGGCTCCTCTCAGTTTGTGAGCCCCTCAGGGCAACCACACTGATGAAGTCAACGGAAGCGGACTGGGCTGAACAGAAGAATCGATCTCAAAGCTGAATTACAGGAAAGTAACAGATTAAATTCGAACATTTTTTTTTTTTTTTAAAAACACAGCCCATGAAATCTAAAAGACTAGACTGATATACAGAGGTGCAAAATATTATATGTTTTTTTAGTTTATAACAGTGTCCCTTTGTATTTAAGGCTTTGCAAATTTTCCAGAAACTATACTTTCTATAGGATTCGAATATGAAAAGCACAGATTTTAAACCAGATACTAATTGTCCAACTGAAGAGCACACATTCTGTTGGAAGGACTGAATTCTGACAAGATTTAGTATTAGTATGTCTGAGAATTGCCATTCTGTTCCGAATTTGGTCATTTTCATCAAATTATGTCCATCTGGACAAAATTTACAGATTAGAAAATATTTGAATTCCTGACAGTTCTCACTTTGGTGAATAACCAGGTATTTGTTAAGAATTACCTCTTATTACAAATTGAAATTGATAAACAGTGAACATTACATGGAAACAAATAGTGTGCTTCTCTAGTAAATTGTCAGCTTTATGAATAGTAATAATGAGTTTAGAGTACACTCCTGTTAGTTCTTAAAGGGCTTGCCAGCCCCTAAAAATCTCAAATACTTGGTACTATTAATTGGTGATCTGAAAACGTAAAGTTAACGCAGTTATCACACTGCTCTTTGCACAATAAGCTTTAGATAAGTTTCCATAATGAAAGGTGAACAATTATCTGCATTGGAACTTGTATGTGGTTCACACTATTTAGCAGCATCTTCCCCCCCACCACTCCCCAGCCAATCAGCAGACGGTACACTTTACTAGACAGCCGTCCCCGGCTAAGTAAATTATCAGTGCCTTCTTCCTAGCCCTAACTGAGATTGAAAGACCGGATAACCAATCACCGTGGACCCGTGCTATGGCGGACGTCCACGAGTCTAATGATTGGGCCGGGAGCGCGGTGAGGGCGTAGCCAAATGAAGACAGTCATCCAATGAAGAAGCCAGAGGGGCGGGCCGAGCTGGTAGCGGCTCGGTGGTTCCCTCCCGGAGAGAGGAGGGGGCGGGGGGATGCGGCACCTGCGCTGGGGATCGATCACAGGGAGGCCTGTACTTGGTGCCAGGTGAGGGTGAGAGCGAACGTAAGGTGTCAGCATCAGTAGGGGAGGGAGAGCAAGGTAACGGGAGCAGTAAGATGGAGGATAGGAGGACATGGGGGGAGGATGGGCGGTGAATGAACTGAAACATATGGAGATGGTGTGTATACAGGTAAGGGATAAAGGAGGTCGGTGTTGTGAACATATGATAGGCAATGGGTAGGGTACTGGTACTTGTGAAGCAAGGTATAATGAAGCCTGTTTATAAATAATGTTATATTTAATAATGTGTTATGTTTGTGTATATTGAGGCTGGTAGAACTTTAACTCATATTTTGATTTGCCAGCCTGCATTATGATTATTTCCTCACTCCAGGGCATCAGTGGAGAGAGATCAGTTTATTTCATCATGGGGTAGGTTATTTGGACTGTTAATTAAAGACTTCATTAGTGATACAAATATGTATTCCTAGCACGATAGTGTTAGTCTACCTGTAGGTGCCCGCTGTGAGGGTTAACTCCCTCGCCTTGCTGCTCTTGTCTCGGTTGCCCCGTCTGCCTCGGCTAAGATCAAAATTGCGGATTTCAGCCAATTAAGTGCTTCCCAATAAGGAAGTATTGAAAGGATAGTACGCGTGCGCCGCAAATTTGACACCATCTTATTGAATAACAGTCTAACGTTGTTATGGAGGTGGAAGTGGGTTTAGTGGCTGTCAAGAAAACCACCACTGGGGATGTATTTAAAGGAACACTATAGTCACCTAAATTACTTTAGCTAAATAAAGCCGTTTTACTGTATAGATCATTCCCCTGCAATTTCACTGCTCAGTTCACTGTCATTTAGGAGTTAAAGGACCACTATAGTGCCAGGTCCCACCCTCAGGGACCCCCTCCCGTCCGGCTCTGGAAGGGGGAAAGGGGTAAAAACGTACCTTTTTCCAGCGCTGGGCGGGGTGCTCTCCTCCTCCGATCCTCCTTCTCTCCTCCCCGTCGGCTGAATGCGCATTATCAATGCTTTCCTATGGACGCTTGCGTGCTCTCACTGTGAAAATCACAGTGAGAAGCACGCAAGCGCCTCTAGTGGCTGTCAATGAGACAGCCACTAGAGGAATAGGGGGAAGGCTTAACCCATTCATAAACATAGCAGTTTCTCTGAAACTGCTATGTTTATAAAAAAATGGGTTA
>OW240916.1:74312952-74336124 GCA_933207985.1 Pelobates cultripes | reverse complement strand
GATCTTAACACAGATCAAAACCCACCAACAAGCCATTAAATCCTACATGGCCAAAGATTCACAAAGAGCCCTCCAATGGAGCAAACAGCTCTTTTACGAAAAATCAAACAAGGCAGACACCCTCTTAGCCCATAAACTACGCCAAAAAACACACAATAAACGAATTACTAAAATAAACTCCCCGGGAGGAAGCACACACGAAAGCCCGGATCGTATAGCGAGGATTTTCTCCCAATACTTCACAACACTTTATAATCACAACCCTGATCCATCGCCAACCCTAACACATGACATCGAGACATACCTCCGGAACACCCCTTTCCCATCACTAACGAACACGGAGATAGAAAGACTGTCTGCCCCTATCACGACGGAGGAAATAGCGAACACTCTGAAAACCATTAAACCCAACAAAAGTCCAGGACCGGATGGATTCACAGGTCTTTATTATAAGACATACGCAAACACACTAATACCGCACCTCACAGCTCTAGGGAACTCACTCCTTCAAGGAAACCCACTCCCAAAAGAAATGCTCAGAACGAACATTTGCCTCATCCCAAAACCGGACAAAACACATCTTGACCCAGGCCACTTCAGACCCATCTCTCTACTCAACGTAGACACTAAAATAATCACCAAAACCCTAGCCAACCGGATCCAACTACTCCTACCGAAATTAATCCACCCTGACCAGGTAGGCTTCATCCCCACAAGACAGGCAGCAGACAACACGAGACGAACAATTGACCTGATCTGGGTGACACACAGAAGACAGTCCCCTACCCTCCTCTTATCAATGGATGCTGAAAAAGCATTCGACCGATTGCTCTGGCCATTCCTGTTTGCCACCCTCCAGAAATTCAAATTCCCGACCCCCATTCTAGACGCCCTGAAAGCCCTCTATGACCAACCCACTTCTTATCCCCAATACTAAACACCCAGAATTTGTAATCAAAAACGGCACGAGACAAGGCTGCCCACTTTCACCACTCTTATTCGCCCTTTCGCTTGAACCTCTTCTCCAAAACATACGAAATGATCAGACAATACAGGGCATTAAGATAAGATCAGAAGAATACAAAATAGCGGCATATGCTGACGACATCCTCCTCACACTCTCAGACCCCATCCAATCCTTACCACCCCTACTAACACTCCTGCAACAATACGCAACCCTCTCAGGGTATAAACTAAACCTGGAGAAAACAGAGGCCCTTCCAATAGCAATACCACAACACACTCTGGAACAACTACAACTAGCCCACCCATTCAAATACAACTTAAGCAATATACAATACCTAGGAACATATCTCCCAGCAGACCTGAACACATTATATGCCCTGAACTACACACCACTACTCCACCAAGCACAAATAGACCTGCAAAAATGGGGACCTATGTCCATATCTTGGATAGGACGCATAGCCTCAATAAAAATGAATCTCCTCCCCCGATTCCTCTATCTCTTCCAAACACTACCAATACCCATTTCCAAACACGACTTTAAAACGCTCCAGGTACACATAGACAGATTTATCTGGTCAAACAGGAGACCGCGCATAAAAAGATCCACAATGTACAAAACCACAAAAACAGGAGGCCCAGGCCTCCCGAACTTCTACCACTACTACCAAGCGGCCCAACTGGCCCAAATACAACAACTGCACGCACCACCAGGATTCAAGCTCTGGGTAGACCTAGAGCACGACCTCCTGGGACGAGACCACCCATCACTACTTTTTTGGCTGCCCAAGAAGGATAGGCCACCCACCCCACAAACCACTCCTACACTAACCACATCTTTTCTCATTTGGGACGACATCACATCAAAACATCCCATAATCAACAACCCATCGCCCCTCACACCTATCCTAAGAAACAAGCAATTTCCCCCAGGCCTAACTCCCAAAGACTTCTCACGATTTGAGGACAATGGACTATTACGATTTCTACACTTTTTCCAAGGCCCCTTCCAGGACCTCCCCAAACAAACACCCCTGTCCACATTCGATCACTTCCGCTACATACAGATTCGCAGCTTTCTCAACGAACCACAAAATAGGACAGCCGCCACTACCAAACCAACACAATTCGAAAAAACATGCCTCCACGCACCCGTACAGAAAGGACAAATCACAAAAATATACTCACTCCTAAACTCAAACTCCCCAGAGGACGCACTCTCCTACACCAAGGCCTGGGAAAGAGATATAGGCCCCCCGGCAGACCCCACAGACTGGGCAGACATATGGGAAGCCACGGCCTCACTTACCATTTGCGTTAATCACAAAGAACAAGCCTATAAAACCCTACTCAGATGGTACCTCACACCGCTCAGACTGAAACAAATGGGCCTCGCCACCACAGACACATGCTGGAAAGGCTGCACACAGAAGGGCACATACATTCACCTCTGGTGGGAATGTCCCCAAGTCCTACAAATATGGGAAAGAGTGAGCACGCTCGTGTCAGACATATTAGAAACAGACATCCCAAGAGACCCCTGGATATGGCTGCTCTCAAAACCTCACCCTCCCCTCACCAGAGCGCAAAATAAACTAGTGGCCAGATTAGCGTTAGCTACCAGAAGAACGATAGCAGAACAATGGGGCAATCAGAATACACCCCAACTAACCACGATGATCCACAAAACACAAGAAACAATGGAAATGGACAAACTGTCAGCCCTACTACACGACACAACACGAAACTTCCACAAGATATGGGACCCATGGACCCAACACCACCTACAGGCACCGTAAGCGGAGGACCCGGGAACAAGCCACGATTCCTCCCCCCCCCAAACCAGACCCCCTACTAATAACACACTCGGACCCCATACAGGTTCCCCCCAACCCCCCCAACCCTATACACATACCCCCCCCCCACACCAACTTCACGAATCAACGCACAAACACAAGACTAGGGAACTCGCCCAACATAAAACAAAATACCACACCCCGCACAACCTGACCACCAGCACTTGATAAGAATATAAGAGGACAATCTCAGACACTAGGCGTAGACCCAGATCTCACCACACTGGAAACCCTCCACATCTACAGCCTACATGAGGCGACCACCCATGGGCTGAGACCAACAAAATCCCGCACGGACCCTACCCGCACTCAAAACAGACACACCAACCCAAACCCCAGACCCAAACAGAACCGAAAGAGACAAAAACTTGACAAACACAACACAGGAAGAGCCACATACGCTCTCAGAGATGAAGACGACAGGACCCGAAGCCAAGTGACAACCTTCACCTGAGACATACAAAACTGTACCACTTAACCTGGAAGACTGTTCTGAGGTTTCGCAACAAATCGTACTAATGCCATTGAGTTGAAACAAAACTGTAAATCTATTGAATGACACTACTACCCTACCCCTACCTTTATTCTGTACCCTTTACCTCACCTAAACCTGAAAAATAAAGAATTTATAAAAAAAAAAAAAAAAAAACTTTAAAATACATAAAGTCACCTTTTACACATAACACACAGACATTTCACATATCCCCAGATAGCTGGGATCTGAGCGCACAAAACTACTGAATAGCGCTCAGATCCTATTCACACAGTGCAATTGCCATGGAGCCGAAGTCTTTACTACACAAATGGGCTCCATGGCATAGCTATCTGGGTTAACACATTTACATAAAGTCTGGTCCATAGTCCAAAGGCAGCAGGCGGGCAGCCAGGCTTCTCCAATGCAATGTGGCGAGATTGCTCTCGTCACATCTCTCCCCTTTTCCAAACAGACTAACAGGGTATCTGACCTCCTGCCGGTCAGTACCCTTGTTAGTCCAGCAGCCCACCCACAAAACACAATCAACAGCACAGCCCACCCACAATAAATGGTTACTACACCTGGGTATAGTCCATGTCCAGATGCCTCACCACGGCTGTGTGGGGGACTGGTAGGCTGCTTTGGTGGGTTGCTGAGTGGGCAGAAACCAGCGGTACTCTGCCCTGATGCCAGCACTACCACGGGAGTAGTCTGTTTGAAGCCTGGTTGCTGGAGACCGACTGTCTCCCCTTTAAATACACTGCTCTGCTGCTGGAGACCGACTGTCTCCCCTTTAGACACACAGCTCTGCTGCTGGAGACCGACTGTCTCCCCTTTGGCTAAACAGCCCTGTCGCTGGGGGGAAGAACCGACCGTCCCTACCCCCCGTGCTGTACGTGCAGAGACCACGGCCCCATCTGCACAGTTGTGGGGCTTACTGTCTCCCCCTGGTACATTAAGCTGCCGCTGGGGAGAGGGGGTAACAAGCTCCTCTCCCATACATACTTCCAGCCGCGGGGGAGGGAGACCGACTGTCTCTGCTCCCAATCCAGAGTCCTGCTGCTGGGGAAAGGAGAATGGGCTCTCTATTCCCGGTAGGACACTTTGCCGCTGGGGAATGGAGACTGGGCTCCCAATTCCCTGCTGTATCTCCCTCTGGGAAATGGAGACTGGGCTCCCAATTCCCTGCAATTCACACTGCCGCTGGGGATCTGAGCCGACTGCCCAGCATCCCTGTAGCTCACCCTGCCACAGGGGAGGGAGGACGCTGCTCTCCTCTCCCTGCAAGGTACACTGCCGCTGGGGGACAGGACCACTTGTCTCTGCCCCCTGTAACTCAGCCTGCCGCTGGGGAATGGAGACTGGGCTCCCAATTCCCTGCATATCACACTGCCGCTGGGGAATGGAGACTGGGCTTCCAATTCCCTGCATATCACACTGCCTCTGGGGAATGGAGACTGGGCTCCCAATTCCCTGCATATCACACTGCCGCTGGGGAATGGAGACTGGGCTCCCAATTCCCTGCAGTACCTGCCGCTGGAGTTCCTCCCAACGTGCCAGCTGACCTTCCCTTTCTTGCAGATTCATGAACACTAGGTTCCTCATGGACTGCACATATTTCTCAGCTGGATTGGGTCCGAAGAAGTTCAGCCGCAACCACATCATACGGTCAAATTCCTCTAAAGAGTATCTGTACTCCACTGCTGGTTCCATTCTGTTGCTTTTAGGGTCGCTGTACTGGGACATGCGTTGCCCCCACTTGTAAATCCAAAGAAACGGTGTCTCCTGTAGCTGTCCTTCTGGCTGTAGGAACGATCCCGCCGCTGCCACCAATTGTAACGGACCGTTTTGCACACAAGGGGTAAAAACCGTTTAGGCGATCGGCCCCCTTTCCAGAGATACAGGCACAGCTACTGCAGAACACCAAACTTCCGAACTGGATACAAAATAGCACTCCAACTCCCGAACTGGAACCTCCCAAATAGCTGCTAGCAGACGAACAGGAAAAACAGACAATCAGCTTACACTCCTGGCAATCAGTCTCTAAAAGCATACAGTGAATCCCCACAAGAACGAGACAAGGCTCCGTGTTGAGGGTCAAGCAGTGGTCTGAGGTGCTGGCACACCCAGCCTGGTTTTTATTACAGTCTTACAAATACAGGACCGCCCACAGGGAGGTATAAAACAACCAATCACATCACAGTTACATCCCACATATTCCCTCCCCTTATCCTGAGAGGAAACTCAATTACACATACAGTTAAAACATACTTTCTACCCAACTTTCATAACTCTAAAACCATGCATCACATTCACATAAAATTACATATTCACAATCAATCCATTCAGGGGAACAACATATTAAAAAATGGCATGAATCCGACCAGGGGTTCAAAAGTTAGTAAAAGTATCTTTTGAGCCCTGGCTGGCACATGGCTATCTGGCTCAAACAGGTTTTACAGAGCCCTCTATCCTGGAGACAATGGGGAAAAGTAATCCAATTATCCAGAGATAGAGGCAGACTCCATTGAGCACATGGTTGCAAAAAGACATAAAACACTTTTAAAATACATAAAGTCACCTTTTACACATAACACACAGACATTTCACATATCCCCAGATAGCTGGGATCTGAGCGCACAAAACTACTGAATAGCGCTCAGATCCTATTCACACAGTGCAATTGCCATGGAGCCGAAGTCTTTACTACACAAATGGGCTCCATGGCATAGCTATCTGGGTTAACACATTTACATAAAGTCTGGTCCATAGTCCAAAGGCAGCAGGCGGGCAGCCAGGCTTCTCCAATGCCATGTGGCGAGATTGCTCTTGTCACATAGGTCAATAATGACTCGGTGTTGGGTGATCATATTGTTGGAAATCATCTGTATCGTAACTATCAGGGGAAGGGTGAGCATAGTTGCGGGGTGGGGGTTGGTTATTAGATTGAGAGGGTTGGTAGACAGCTTGGGCGTATTCCTGAGGAGGGTAATACGATGCAGGGTGCCTGAGGATATACCTGTGGAGGGTAACCTGGTTGGAGACGTGGCCACAGGGCATTGGGCTACATAGGGGGTCTAGTGGTCGGCTGTCTAGGCACCCTGGGGTGTGGGCAATCTCTCCGGAAATGGCCTGGTTGGTTACAATTAAAGCATGTCCTGATTTGAGGCCGAGGTGTTATGTGCTGCCCCTGTGTGGCTTGCAGGGTGGATAGCGTGGGATAACCTGGAGGCACCTGGCGGGTCTGGTGGCAGGGCTATAAACAGAAAACATGAGAGGGTTACTTTTCCTTTGCAGATTCTAGACCCTTTGCAACTAGTAAGAGAGTGTCCAAAGGAATAATTCTGTATTCAGGGCGAGAAAGCACTAAGCTTTCCTGATGGGTTCCTTAAGGCCAGCTACAAAGGCAGCTGATCACATCTGGGTATGTGCTTTGTTATATACACTGAATCCGAGATCGGAGAAAGTTTGAGTCATCCTTTAATGGTATTTTTCCACAGATTCAAGTTAGTCTTGTATAATGTCATTTATACAAGTGGCTTGGTCAACTAGTTTATCTTGGGCCCAGGCCTGAAGCTGTTCACAGAATGTAATACCTGACTGGTAATCCATAGCAGTAGTGAGTAGAGCGTCATTAAAACTCATTTCCATAATGGGCCAATAGGCATCCCCAGCCTTGATCTCACACAGACTATACAGATCACGCCAGGCTGCTGAGTATGTCTTACGAATCTAGGCAACCCTCCGGAAGAAAGGCATGGGCTGCTTCTCGGGGTTGGGGAGAGCGGTTACTAGGGTTGCAGCTTGGGATGGGTTGAACGTAACATACATTGGGGGAGCCCCTTCCACTAGTGATAAAGCAGGGACGTGGTTGGCTGGAGTTGCCTGTCTTTGGGAAACCCTATTATTTGAAGGACGGAATGGACTAAGCCCTTGCACATTGTCATCCTCGGGGGGAACCGGGAATGGAAGACCATGAAAGCTGTCAACATCTGGTGAATTAAGGGCTTGAGCAGCTGGAGCATCGGAGCCGGGAGAACCAACACCGATGGCCTGGGGAGTAACTAACTGGGAGGTAGAGGGATGGAAGCCTGATGCGGCAGGAGAAGCGCCTACAGCATGAGGCTGTCCCGACACGGTAGATTCATTCGACCCAGCGATCATGATTGGGTAACTGGGAGTTGCCATGGGAGAGGCGGGGACGGGAGCCGGACTGGGTGAGGGTGCGGGCTGAGTAGGCTGAGGGAGATGAGTGGAGAGGGCAGAGATGAGTGATGAAAGATCGAGGGAGGGAGGGAGGAACAGCAGGATTAGAGGCGGGAAGAGGAGGGGAATCTGGAACGGGGACAGAAGGGGTGGTGGGGAGAGGAGAGATAGGAGCAGGAGTAAAGGGAATATTAAGAGAAGCAGAGAGGACGAAAGATCGAAGGAGGGATGGGCAACAGGATTAGAGGCGGGAAGAGGAGGGGAATCTGGAACAGGGACAGAAGGGGTGGTGGGGAGAGGAGAGGTAGGAGCAGGAGTGTGGGAAATAGCATGGGAAGCAGAGAGGGCTGAAATGAGTGATGGAAGGTCGAAAGAGGGAGGGGTAACAGGATTAGAGGCGGGAAGAGGAGGGGAATCGGGAATGGGAACAGAAGGGGTGGTAGGGAGAGGAGAGGAAGGAGCAGGAGTAGAGGGAATAGCGAGGGAAGAGGGGGATATGGATGCGACAGGGGGAACCACGGGTGAAGGCGAGAGGGGAACAGGAGCAGAAGGAACAACAGGGAGAGGAACTAGAGGGGCGTCAGGGGAGGCAGTACATAAAGGTGGGAGGGGAACAGGAATAGGAGGAATGACAGGGGAAGATGAGAGAGGGGTGGTATCGGAAGAAGTGATGGAGGGAGGTAACAGAGGGTCGGCATCAGTAGTGACAAGGGAAGGTGGAAGAGGGGCGGGATCGGAGGGAAGTGGAAGCGTCATTAAAACTCATTTCCATAATGGGCCAATAGGCATCCCCAGCGACAGGGATAATGGGAAGTGTGGAGGGTACAGAGGGGTGGGGACAGAAGGTCCTTTGAAAGTTGGAGGTGGTGACTGGGGAGTGACTGGGGAGGCGCCAGCTGTCTCACATGCACACATACACTCAGGAGGCAGATAGACAATCGACAGGTTTGTTTTTAAAGGCACCGGATAAGAGATTACCTGTCTTGTAGACTTCTGGAAGCCGGAAGTGGACACGGAGACAGACCGACACAAAACAGGAGAATACAGGCAAACCGCTGTATTTAGGAGGTGATCAGGCTCCGGTTGTCCCACTTTTTGGAGGTCCGCTCTGGTCCCGTTTTCCGGCCGTCCGAACCGGCGAGATCCGGTGCCCCACGTTGGGTGCCAAATGATGTGGAATCAATCAACAAATTGATTTTCTTGCGTATCTGCCCCCGGCCAAATTAAAGAAATAATGCATGCACGCTCCTAAAGTAATTAACACCCGACACAGGTTTCGGGTTAATGAATGTTTATTCTAGGGGGACGGCATGTCCCTTATAAAGCAAAATTACATCATGTGCATTGTCAGAGATAACATGGAATAATACATCAATAATTGGTTAAGTGGTTCATTTAGTGCTCTTCCTACCTGGTGTGATGTCACTGGTATCTTGGAGGTCTCCCCCAGATTCCAGCGCCATCTTGTTAATGAGGGTGTTAGTCGATGTCAAAAAGGAAACTCCCTAGCGGCCATTTTAGATAAATGACATAGAAAGTTGAATAATGCTGATTATAGTTACGTTGAGTAAATAGGCATTTTACTAACATGGATTGGGTTAATATTTTTGTCCACAACAACGGTCATAAGTAGAATGTCCGACAGGTGGTTTCCCGTGACCAGTCTGCTGCTATTAATGTATCTGATGAGTAGGTCCCTGCTATGAAGGTGGAAGAAGCTGCCGCACCCGAACCGAATGCGGTTCAATCCTGGCAAAACATAAAAGCCTTTGCACCCATTAGGACAAAGTGGTAAACGAGACTGGCCGATGTGGCTTAAAGTAGGACATCAACAATTGTCGGGATGAGATAGACCGTAGCATAGCTGTAACGTACGCGTGGAGGGTCTGGACCACACAAAGTTGGAAAAAAATAGATAAAACACCGACATCGAATCTGACTTGGTACGTTGTGACACATGAAAAGTGCCACGTTCCGGAGAAAAAGAGAAGGTGTCCATGTCGAAGGCCCAAACATCTAAAGCCCGACAGAAAGATACCAAACACAAAAGGAGGGCAAACTTCGCAGTCAATTGCCGTAAAGACAAGTTGTCATTAGAAGACCACTCCTTTACAAAATGTTTATGAAATATTTTGGTGCAGGAGGTCTTTGTAACCGAATGCCTTGAAGCCGTCTACAAACCAAGGGGTCCTGACCTATCGGTTTCCCTATGATTGAGATATGAGTTGCCAAAATCGCAGAACGAACTATGTTAATAGACTGGTAAGACTTACCTTCTGAAAACTGGGATGCCAGAAAATTTTATATGGAAGATACAGAGGCCATAAAGGGATTGAGATTCCATCCCATACACCAATTGGCTCCAAGCTGAGAGGTAACATCTCCTCATTCCTGGGGCCCATGAGTCCCAGGGGATATCTCTAGCCGTTGACGATAGGTCATCGGTACACCAGGCACCCATGAAAGACTCCAGGCTACTAAAGAGAGGCGTAGCATGGGATGGCGATTCCCAATAGGATTCATGAGCATCATCTGATAATTTGGTATTAGAAGAGAATCCTGGCATCCTGTGAGGAGATCCAGAAACCATGGGGGTCACCCGGAGAACCGTAACTTCTTGTAGTCAGATGTGATGGACCACTCTTGCAATCATTGCAAATGGTGGGAAGGCATAAGCCCCCCTTGTCGGCCAATGTAGCGGATGGCACTGGGCTGTCCTGGAAATTTCATGTATTTTAATGTCTTTGGTTAAATTGCAATGTTATATGTGGAAACGTATGCAGTATTCAACTGATTGTTCGGTAGAATCATTCTAGCAATTATGGGAATTAAACTACCGAACAGTCAGTGTGAAGTGTGCCTTCAATTACCAGTTGCAACAATGTTGCAAACCGGTAATTGACAATCGGTGCAGTGGGTCGTTTGTTCTCGGGGTGGCCGCCATTCGGGAAACGAACACATGGCGGCGGCCATTTTAAAACTCTCGAACAGCTGTGTTTTGCCGTCGAGTGTCTGAAACCCAAAACGGACACTCGACTAGGTGAACACCGCTGAGACCTCCACACTAGCCTTGTATTCGCTTCCAAACTACCGAATGACCCCCTGTTCCATAGAAAGAAACAACCGAACGAGGGGATTCATGCGAACCCTCCCTGATCTCTGTAACACTAGCAGTTTGTGCAGTTTGTTCCCTTGTACTGTGACCGACCGCAGGGCCCCATCTCATGGAACCAATTTCGGCTGTCCTCTCCAGCGCAGTCGGTCTTTTTATTACCTCCACAGATTTCCCGAACCCCTGGTACGATCTGGGTGATTTTTGGATATGTTCCTCACCCAGATCAGGGCTACCAGGGGATGTGACATTTAAAGGGGTACCCCCAGGTTTACTGGTACATCCAGAAACTGGGGGAATTTGTGTACAGTATAAGGGGATTATGAGTCAGGCTAAGGGGAGGAGAGGTGTGGGAGGTTACTCGAGTATGATTGGACACTGTAATAATTACTGTAAATCCCTCCCTTGCATGGGAGCATGCTTTATAAGGCCACTGTGTGAATAAAAGTTTAGTTCTGCTCCTGATGCTGTGTGTCGTCCAGTCATTGGGATTGCTGTTGGGATATTGCTATATTATTTTACCTGCTGGAAACCTTGCCTTATGGATTTATAACTACTTGTTCCTGAGCCTCACTGGGATCTTAAGCGGAGATAACTTGTGGAATACTAGATCTCCGCTACAGCCAATTCTGCAGGAATGTGTCTACTGCTGAACCTTCCGGGTCTGGCAACTAACTGTAGAATTTCTGTAGTTGGCAGTTGGTGTGAAATGCAAAAAGGTCTATTTCAAATGGACCTCTCAACTTATTCAGCGTTGCAAATATGTGCGGGTCCAGATGACAAGCGCTGCTGTCCTGCCAGTGTCAGGAGAACCAGTCTGCAGTCAGATTGATGCCTCCTGGTAGATTTTATCAATGTGATATTGCATGGGTGGCAGTAATCAAAGATTTCCTTTGTGAGTTCTGCCAACATGAGAGCGAGTCCACCTTGGTGGTTGATGTACCGACATGTATGACATGTCTATGTGCAGTAGGTTACAGCAATTGGATCTCCCTTTTGCTAGACTTCGAAAAGTGAAAGTGCCTACCAACAGTTCCAGGCAAGTGATATGTTTGTGGTCCAAACTCCACCTGTGCCGTCTATTCATCGGTGGCAACCCAACCCCACCAGTTGGCGTCCGATTCCAGAATGAAATCCGGACGTTTGCCAAAGATGGCTCTGTCCTTCCACGCCTGCATGCATTCGAGCCATTATCGAAGCTCTTGTCTGACTTTCTCCGTCATTGGTTACGGTTGGTGTAGCGGAGCGGCAATATTAAATCCCACGATCTCCGCTGGTTCAGAAGGTAATCCACAGTCAAGCGCTGAAAAGTAAGGCAATATCCCAAATCTCCCAGTAACCGGACGAAACACAGTTCTGAGAGTCAACTGAGGCTTTATTCACAGGCTCCACAATTTATACAATTCCCCATGCAAGGGGTTTCCTGAGTCCTATCCCAGAGGTATTCCAGGAATGAACTACGTGGGGAACTTAAAGTACAGAGCATTTCTCCCATCAGGCACTGCTGCCCGAGAGGGATCCTCCCACTGGAATGTACCGTTAAGTGGATTATCCCTCCGTGCAGCAGAACCGGCAATTTCTATTAAAACACATAACTTTTTGAATATTAGGTTGATTTGCACAAATGGACGTTCGGTAGATAGTTGGGGTCTGAACGCATCATTCGTGAGATTACCGCTCAGATCCCAGCTAAAACAACCGAACGCCGCATGAAAAACATATTCACCAAAACATGCATTCAAAAGAGCGATTGGCATATGAGGAATAAAATACCGAACGGCCCGGAACTCCCGAACGGCCTGGAAGTCCAGCGGTGTTCGCGCCGTTGAGTAGCCGTTTTTAGTACCACGCGCTCGAAGACCAAACACCGCTGGGGGAACAAAGGATCCAAGATGGCCGACCGCCGCGTGGTCGGTAGTTTAACGACGGCCACCTAGGAGAGCCTCTAATTACCGATTGCAACATTGTTGCAATTGGTTAACAAGCGCCACACGTCTCTTAATGTGTGGGCTATTACAGGGTGGTTTATTCGGCTCACGAACAGCCCGCAAAGGTGCCGTTCGTGTAACAAAATGAAATACAGCTATCTGCTTTCGGCAGATAGCCAATACAGACAATAGAATGTTATACAGTCAGCATACATTACACCCAGGGACATACATATCACCACAACCATACAGGCAACCCTTAAAGCCACAGTCTCTGTATAATGTCCAAGTGGCTAGGTTTGCCACAGTTGGTCGTAAGTCTGAGTTTTTCTGAGGAAACAAACTTTTAGGTGTTGCATAGTTCAATAATTATGTGGGCCTGGGAAAATTGCCTGGATGGAGGAGGATAGTAGGCCCACTATCTGTGCCAGCAGTCTGAGTGGAATTTACTCTCAGTGCATATTTCCTTGCATATCACAGCGACTTTGGTAGTTGGGATTCGGAGTGTACATGACAGTGAGACTATGTCAAAACCTAGGAACTATACAAATTGAGTGAGAGTGGGACATCACCGGTTTCAGAACCTTCGTAAAGCACCATGGTGCTGAACTGAATCCAAATGGGAGGCAAGTGAATAGGCATGGCGTCCCGTCCCAGAGGAACTGTAAGAAAGGTTGACTGAGGTCGTGTACTGTGGCAAAACCAACCTCGCCACTGTACACTGGAGAAGCCTGGTTGCTCGCCTGCTCCCTTTAGACTATGGTCCTGCATTTGGTACTTTTATTTTACCGGCAGAAAGGTTTATTCGTGCCTTTCTGCGGACTGTTAAAGCCATGCTACCCCAGATAGCTATGCCATGGAGCCCAGCCGTATACTGAAAGACTGTATGAAAGACTTTGGCCCCATGGCGATTGAACTGTATGTATGTGATCTGAGCGCCATTCGGTAGTAATGTGCACTCAGATCTAAGCTATCTGGGGATATGTAGAATGTCTATGTTTTATGGAATAAATGTAACTGTATATAATTTTATGTCTTTTATTGTCCTTTGTCTGCCATGTGGTTAATGGAGTTTTGCCTCTGTCCTTGGAGATAATTTGATTACTTCACAATTATCTCCTGGACAGAGAGGAGGGATTGTGATGTAATTGTGGGTGTGTTTTACGGTTCCCCTGTAACGATTGGTTGTACCGTGTCCCACCCTGTGGGATGTCCCCTTGCATGGGGACTTGCATAAAAGCTAGTGTGTGGCCATTACAGAGAGTCCCTGCTTAACCCTCAAAGTGAAGTGTCGTCTCATTATTGGGGGAGGATTTATTGTATGCTGTTCCAGTTTGATTGCCAGGAGTGTAAGCTGATTGTATGCTTTTCCTGTTCAGCTGTTTCCAGTATTCGTGAGTTTCCTGTTCAGGAGTTGGAGAATTCGTGTAGTTTGCAGTTCGGGAGATTGGTGCTTGCAGTAGCTGTCTGTGCATCTGAAAGGGGAAGATCGCCTAAACGTTTTTTAACCGCTTGTGGGCAAAACGGTTCGTTACATGTACCAATAAGCGTCTTTTAGATCCAGGCGGGTAAGCCAGTCTCCCTCTTAAAAGAGATCCCTCAATAGATGGATACCCTCCATCCTGAAATTGTGGTAAGAGATGTGTGCGTTGAGATCCCGTAGGTTTATTACTGGGCGGAACTGTCTTTTTCTTCTCCTGGAGTCATCGTGGGTTGTATGGACTCTTTTGTCTATAGATTTTGTGGTTCCCGATCCATGAGCCATGTGTTTGCGGATATGAAATACAGTGGACGTGGAGGATAAAGTTGGACGGGAGTGGTCTCCAACTCTGGTCCAACTGTGAACGGTTTACAGTACCCAGGAATCTGAAGACAGTTCTACCCACTTCAGGAAAAAAAAGAAAGGCGACCCACAGGGGTGCTGTGGTTACTACAAGAGGCATAACGGTATATATCGATGTTTTACCTGTTGCAAAGTTTGCACAAGCTCATCCATGGCCTCCGCAGTCCCTGTTGGAATTTAGAGATTATTGAAAAGGCGGCCACCAACTTCCAGGTAGAATGGTTGAGGGTTTGAATATCTGGGGCCCCTCTTGCGACCAGCCTGTTGCCATGAATCACTTTGCGAATTGAGGTTTGCTCTTTGTTGAGGGACATGAAAACATTGAAGTGTTTGTTTAATTTTTTCATGAATGGTTCCCCAAATAATTTACCTCGTGCTTGTGGGCCCAGTTCCTGTCTCTCCGAAGATAGGGCCATATTTGTGTTACCCAAAAAACAAAAGCATCTTTGGGCCCACTCACGAATGCCGTGTGCCCAGTCGTGCATCATATCTGCTGTGAAGGAGTCAGCATGAGTGTATGTCTCGTCTGCTAAGGTCATAACACTGGTCAGTGGCCCACTTCCATCAAGGAGCTTGTCCTGGGCTCCCTTAAACCCTTCCTGGACCCCTTTCCTTGGGTCTCTACCCCCTCTTGCCATGAAGACCAACATCAATTGGTCGAACTCTTGAGTGTATGCAACCTTATCTGGTAGGGAAGGTCTGGGGCATTCTGACCTTAAACGTTTGCCTTTGTCCAGTGCCTTGCACAGCCAGAAATGCATGAATTTGAGCAGATAAGGCGGTGGCATCCAATCACCAAATCGGGGATGGCGGATATTCCCCATCCCACTGCTCTGAAACCATCTCCTCATCCACAACTCCCATGTGCTGGGGCTCACTGTGGCAAACATAGCCACTTGGACAATATCAAGAGACTGTACCTTTAAGGGTTGCCTGTATGTCGGTGGCCACTGTCATAAAGATCAGTGCCTGAAGATCTAAAGGCATCTGTGAGTCTTTCATAATAAACATTCAAGCATATTTGGGGCTCACCAAAATGAGAATCCATGAGATAAATAGGCAAATTGGTAGTAGAGACTGCCAGGGGGTTTAGTGGTCAAATTATACGACTCACGTCAATGCAGACTGAGGCAAAACGCTGGGGCTCTTCCAGGTAATGAGGAGGCTAATGCACAGCTCCACTCTGCAGCACAATATATGGGGGCTCACCCCAAGCTGGATTAAAAAGGTCAAGACTTGACCGGCTGAACCAACCGAAGGTTAACACTAAACAGGTCCCTGTAGCAGGCAAGGTGAACTGAATTAAATTCTTGCCCAAATTTCACAATTATAATCAGCACACAAAGAAATGCGACTATCCAGATAAAACTCCTTACAACCAACAAGGTTTAAGATGGCCGCCACAAGTCCACTGCGAGATCCAAAATGGCTGTAAAAAAGCCAGCGTAAAGTGTGATTCGCAGTAAATCTGATGAATGCTCGCCTTGAAAATAGGCAAGAGACAAACGGAAAAAAAACAGAACAGAAAAAACGAATGCTAAAAAACCGTGAACGAGTTATGTTCAGGAACCTACGAATCCAGAGGGAAAAACTGCAGAACGCGAAGAATTCAATCGCTTTTTCTGTTCTGTTTTTTTTCCCGTTTGTCTCTTGCCTATTTTCAAGGGAGCACCCTGAATACAGTAAAACTGCACATTTCAGAGTAGCCTTTTATTGTGGCCGGCCTAAGGCACACCTGCAATAATCATGCTGTCTAATCAGCATCTTGATATGCCACACCTGTGAGGTGGATGGATTGTCTTCGCAAAGGAGAAGTGCTCACTAACTCAGATTTAGACAGATTTGTAAACAATATTTAAGAGAATATAAAAAAAAAAAAAAGTTTTAGATCTTTGGCTTCAGCGCATGAAAAATGGGGGCAAAACAAAAGTGTTGTGTTTATAATTTTGTTCAGTGTATAAAGTGGAAATTTGTGCAATTACAAATGTCTTTACAATGTGCCAATATTAGGTCAATCCACATTTACATAAAAGTGGCAGTGCTGATAAATTTTCATATACATATACGTTTTTGTCAATCTACATATATATAAGATCTTTCCAGAATAAGTCCAGCCATTGCTAATATAACAGGAGCAGTTTGTGCAACATCGATGTAACCTGACAGCCAAGGAGAGTGGACAAGAATGCGCATGCGTGAACAATGATGACTTCACTGTACTAGTCAATAGGGATGCTAAGCACCTTTGAGTGAGCATGTGTATTGTGTGGTTGTTGCATTCAAAATAACTGAGCGAGGGGATCTGACCGCAGAGCCGAGGAGTTGTGTGTTTCGGCAGCCCCAGCATTACAGAGCAAACTTAGTCAATTTTTCCACTGGCAGAGGCTGAGAACTGACACATCTTGACGCCCAAACAACAGAGGACCGGGAGACCGGGATAGAGTGACTAGTACTTCAGCAAAGGGAATTAGGTTTTTGAATGTATTAAATGACACCTTTATGTCACAACTGGTACAAGCATCAACTAGAAAGGATGCTTGTCTGGATCTCGTTATAACAAACAATGTTGATCTTTTGACCATTTGGGAAATAGTGATCACAATATGGTAATTTTTTAAATAAACTCAAAAAAGCAAAAACACGTGGAGTATTCTAAAACGTATAATTTTAAAAAAGCTAATTTCAGCTCTACAACATATCGACTGGCATAAACTCCTTAGTGAAAAAAACACTGAGGATAAACGGAAACTATTCAAGCAAATATTAGAAAGGTACATTTCTCAGTATGTACCATTGGATAATAAATATAAAAGAAACAAACTGAAACAAATGTGGCTTAGTAGAGAAGTAAAACAAGAGATTAAAAATAAGAAAAGGGCATTTAAAGCATTTAAATCAGACGAATCAGAGGCATCCTATATATAAGATATAAGGAAGCCAATAATGCTTGCAAAAAGGCAATTAAAGTGGCTAAACTAGTAAATAAGAAATTGATAGCCAAAGAATGCAAAACCAACCCCAAAAAGTTTTTCCAAGTACATCATTTCTAAAAAAAATAAAATAAAAAAAATATGAAGGTGTAGGTACACTGGAAGCAGAGATGGGTCTGTTAGTTAATGAAGACCAAGAAAAGGCAGAAATTTTAAAAACCTATTTTTCTTCAGTATATATTAATGAGGATCCTATGGCAAGAGATTTGCAAATGATTGCTGCAAAAAAATTGCAAATAACTTGTGATTGGATAACTCGAAACAAGGTGCTACAGCTGTTAGAGAAAATTAATGTAAATAAAGCTCTGGGGCCTGACGGTATTCACCCACGAGTACTTAAGGAGCTAAGTAGGGAAATAATTGAACCTCTGTATTTAATTTTTCAAGATTCTTTTGTTTCAGGTACTGTAATGGAGGATTGGAGGAAGGCAGATGTTGTTCCTATATTTAAAAAGGGTTCAAAATCCTTGCCTAGAAATTATAGACCTGTGAGCTTAACTTCTGTGACTGGGAACATATTTGAAGGGCTATTAAGGGATAATATTTAGGAATTCATTGGGAAGAACTTTGTTATTAGCAATAATCAGCATGGTTTTATGAAACATAAGTCATGTCAAACTAACCTAATTGCATTCTACAAAGAAGTAAGTAGAAGTATAGATTAGGGTATTGCAGTGGATGTGATCTACTTGGATTTTGCCAAGGCATTTGATATGGTTCCTCACAGTATTTTAGTCTTCAAACTAAAAGAAATTGGTCTAAATGATTATTCTTGATCGTGGGTAGAACATTGGCTTAAGGATAGAGTACAACGAGTTGTCATTAATGGTAAATTTTCAGGCTGGACAAAAGTGGTAAGTGTCCCTCATGGTTCTGTTTTGGGACTGCTTCTTTTTAACATATTTATAAATGATCTTGAAATGGGCATTGAAAGCCATGTTTCGGTGTTTGCAGATGACACAATACTGTGTAAAGTAATAAAATGTGAGCAGGATATATCTTTGCTGCAGAGGGATTTAGGTAGATTGGGGGACTGGGCACTAAAATTGCAGATGAAATTTAACGTAGAGAAATGGCAGTGAATTAGGGATAACCACACACGAGAAAGATTTGGGAACTGTTATAGACAACAAATTAGGCAGCAATATGCAATGTCAATCTGCAGTTGGTAAGGCCAGTAAGGTTTTGTCATGTATAAATAGGGGCATAGATTCTCGGGATGAAAATATAATTTTGCCTCTTTATAAATTGCTGGTAAGACCACACCTTGAATATGCTGTGCAATTTTGGGCACCTGTTCTAAAGAAGGATATCATGGCACTAGAAAAAGTGCAGAGATGAGCTGCAAAATTGATAAAAGGAATGGAGCATTTTAGTTAGGAAGAAAGGTTAACATATTTAAATCTCTTTAGTTTGGAAAAACAGCACGGGATATGATAACATTTAACAAATATATTCGGGGCCAGTACAAACCATTATCTGGAAATCTATTCATAAACAGGGCTATACATAGGACACAAGGTCACACATTGAGGCTGGAAGAAAGGAGATTTCATCTATGGCAAAGAAAAGTTTTTTTTTACTGTAAGAGTAATAAGGATATAGAATTCTCTGCCTGAAGAGGTGGTTTTATCAGAGTCCACACAGATGTTTAAACTGAAATTGGATAAATACTTGCAAAAACATAACATACAGGGATATAATTTCTAATTAGTGGAGTAATAGCTGCTTGATCCAAGGAGACATTTGACTGCTATTTTGGGGTTTGCAACAGTCACCTGGGGACTTATGGAACAGTTTACCAGGAATTGGAGCTCAGTTGCAGGAGATGGCACAATGAGGAGACAAAATCCAAAAACACAGTACAGATAAAGGGGTAATCCAAAGGCAGGGTCAGATGAGAAGCAGAAGTCAGGGCTGGCAGCGGAGTCTGTAAAGCAGGCAGAGGTCAGAGTCCAGGAAATCAGTCAGTAGTGTAGCAAAGATCCATCAGGAAACACCAAATAGGCAAAATGACCAGATACTAGGTCTCAGGCAGGGCTGGCTTTCACAGCCTGCTAATTAGGTGCAGCTGACCCTAATTGGAAAAGGGCTGCAGGTGGATCAGCACTGCTTAATCCAGGAAAGTGGTCAGAAAGCAGAAGAATGCAAACAAAAACGGAAGCCCCCTAGTGGATATCATGGTAGAGAACCTGACTGGATGCTGGAGCTGTGAGTTCAAACCCATCCAGGTCTCTTAAAGGGGCACCCACACCTTGCTGTCTGCAGGGCTTTGGCTGTGCCGTGACAGGGTCAAAAAGAAATTTTTTACTAGTTTGTTGCAAAATTGGAAGTGCTTCAGACTATGTTTTTTGCCTTCTTTTGGATCAACAGCAAAAAACATATGTGAGAAAGGCTGAACTTGATGGACACAAGTATCTTTTCAGCTATGTAACTATATGTAACCTACATGATTGTAGGATCTTGCGGTCTACAAGCATGGACGGCATGGGGAAGATGGCCGCTTTCCTGCCACCACAACTTTCTGCACACACCAGTGTGGATCACCGTTTCCCCCCCTATGGATCAGCGGCGGTTATCCCGGTACCCACGACCCAATGCACGCGTCTACATTATCTCCTGCTGCCCACCATGTCTCCAGCCTGGACCACACCAGGCCTTACAAAATGGTGGGTGCACCCCTGTCGTCAGTGCCCACACCTAAGCAGCGAAGTGCCAATTGGGTGGAATAAGCACTAGCACATCTGGACAAGATATTTAGTCGCTTCTAGGAGAAACTGCAGCATCGTCTAATACCACTACCACCTACCCGTGAGACAGAGGTGAAGGGGCCAGGAGGCATTTGTGCTTGAATGTAAGCATATTTTTCTACAGAGTTAGTGTGTGTATGTAGGTATGTATGTACTTGTGTATAGTGTTGGTATTTGAATGCAGCTGAGCGTTTGTATGTACTATTGCTATTTGAAATTAGCTGTGTACTTGTCTAGTTTTTGGGTTTGAATGTGTTTGTATACAGAGTTGGCGTTTGATTGCTGGGATGTTTGCACATTTGCACATACCCTGCCCTGCACATATACGTTCTCACACATACACAGAGAGATACACACACACAGATACACACACTAATGCATACACACTGATGCATACACACACACACACACATAGAGATACACACATTGACACCTACACAGATACACACATGTACACACAGATGCACACACATACATAGACTAACACAGACACACTGATATACACACTGACACACAGATACAAACATATACACACACTGATACGTTCAGATCACAATATACAGTTTTTTTTGTCACCAACTTGCTCCCATACCTGTTGGGTGCAGGAGGGTGATTTTCCTGGGGTCCCATGGCATCTGGCTGATGGGTCTGGTCCTGGCTCTCCCTCTGCTCTAGTCCTCCCCTCTATTCCTCTCCCATGTGTCTCGTTGGTAAGATACGAGGAAGTGCCATGTATTCACTTCCTTCCAGCGCTGTGGCTTCACGTAGAGTTCAAGGGTTGTGGTGCCTGACAGGGCCCTGAAACGTTGTGGGACACCTTATGGGCTCCTCTCAGTTTGTGAGCCCCTCAGGGCAACCACACTGATGAAGTCAACGGAAGCGGACTGGGCTGAACAGAAGAATCGATCTCAAAGCTGAATTACAGGAAAGTAACAGATTAAATTCGAACATTTTTTTTTTTTTTTAAAAACACAGCCCATGAAATCTAAAAGACTAGACTGATATACAGAGGTGCAAAATATTATATGTTTTTTTAGTTTATAACAGTGTCCCTTTGTATTTAAGGCTTTGCAAATTTTCCAGAAACTATACTTTCTATAGGATTCGAATATGAAAAGCACAGATTTTAAACCAGATACTAATTGTCCAACTGAAGAGCACACATTCTGTTGGAAGGACTGAATTCTGACAAGATTTAGTATTAGTATGTCTGAGAATTGCCATTCTGTTCCGAATTTGGTCATTTTCATCAAATTATGTCCATCTGGACAAAATTTACAGATTAGAAAATATTTGAATTCCTGACAGTTCTCACTTTGGTGAATAACCAGGTATTTGTTAAGAATTACCTCTTATTACAAATTGAAATTGATAAACAATGAACATTACATGGAAACAAATAGTGTGCTTCTCTAGTAAATTGTCAGCTTTATGAATAGTAATAATGAGTTTAGAGTACACTCCTGTTAGTTCTTAAAGGGCTTGCCAGCCCCTAAAAATCTCAAATACTTGGTACTATTAATTGGTGATCTGAAAACGTAAAGTTAACGCAGTTATCACACTGCTCTTTGCACAATAAGCTTTAGATAAGTTTCCATAATGAAAGGTGAACAATTATCTGCATTGGAACTTGTATGTGGTTCACACTATTTAGCAGCATCTTCCCCCCCACCACTCCCCAGCCAATCAGCAGACGGTACACTTTACTAGACAGCCGTCCCCGGCTAAGTAAATTATCAGTGCCTTCTTCCTAGCCCTAACTGAGATTGAAAGACCGGATAACCAATCACCGTGGACCCGTGCTATGGCGGACGTCCACGAGTCTAATGATTGGGCCGGGAGCGCGGTGAGGGCGTAGCCAAATGAAGACAGTCATCCAATGAAGAAGCCAGAGGGGCGGGCCGAGCTGGTAGCGGCTCGGTGGTTCCCTCCCGGAGAGAGGAGGGGGCGGGGGGATGCGGCACCTGCGCTGGGGATCGATCACAGGGAGGCCTGTACTTGGTGCCAGGTGAGGGTGAGAGCGAACGTAAGGTGTCAGCATCAGTAGGGGAGGGAGAGCAAGGTAACGGGAGCAGTAAGATGGAGGATAGGAGGACATGGGGGGAGGATGGGCGGTGAATGAACTGAAACATATGGAGATGGTGTGTATACAGGTAAGGGATAAAGGAGGTCGGTGTTGTGAACATATGATAGGCAATGGGTAGGGTACTGGTACTTGTGAAGCAAGGTATAATGAAGCCTGTTTATAAATAATGTTATATTTAATAATGTGTTATGTTTGTGTATATTGAGGCTGGTAGAACTTTAACTCATATTTTGATTTGCCATCCTGCATTATGATTATTTCCTCACTCCAGGGCATCAGTGGAGAGAGATCAGTTTATTTCATCATGGGGTAGGTTATTTGGACTGTTAATTAAAGACTTCATTAGTGATACAAATATGTATTCCTAGCACGATAGTGTTAGTCTACCTGTAGGTGCCCGCTGTGAGGGTTAACTCCCTCGCCTTGCTGCTCTTGTCTCGGTTGCCCCGTCTGCCTTGGCTAAGATCAAAATTGCGGATTTCAGCCAATTAAGTGCTTCCCAATAAGGAAGTATTGAAAGGATAGTACGCGTGCGCCGCAAATTTGACACCATCTTATTGAATAACAGTCTAACGTTGTTATGGAGGTGGAAGTGGGTTTAGTGGCTGTCAAGAAAACCACCACTGGGGATGTATTTAAAGGAACACTATAGTCACCTAAATTACTTTAGCTAAATAAAGCCGTTTTACTGTATAGATCATTCCCCTGCAATTTCACTGCTCAGTTCACTGTCATTTAGGAGTTAAAGGACCACTATAGTGCCAGGTCCCACCCTCAGGGACCCCCTCCCGCCCGGCTCTGGAAGGGGGAAAGGGGTAAAAACTTACCTTTTTCCAGCGCTGGGCGGGGTGCTCTCCTCCTCCGATCCTCCTTCTCTCCTCCCCGTCGGCTGAATGCGCATTATCAATGCTTTCCTATGGACGCTTGCGTGCTCTCACTGTGAAAATCACAGTGAGAAGC
>OW240916.1:74270824-74312559 GCA_933207985.1 Pelobates cultripes | reverse complement strand
ATATATAGTTATTATATATATATTATATATATACGTGTGTAATTTAATTATAAGTGTATTTTTATATTAATATATATATATATATATATATATATATATATATATATATATATATATATATATATATATATGTGTGTGTCTGTATATATAGACATATATTATATAGATATAATATATGTCTATATATCATATATACACATATATAATTATTTATTTATTTTTTATTAACATTAACTTTATTTATTTTTTTGATTTTACATATGCAGGGAGACTGCCTGTCAGCACAGGCAGTCCCCCTGCAGGCAGACACTAGGACACCTATTGTGACCATGTGATCGCTGTGTTGAGCGATCACATGGCCATAGGGGTCCTAATCTGCCGTGGGGAGACTGTCTGGGCTGCAGGCAGTCTCCCCACAACCGGAGCCACGCTGATCGCCGCCGGGGGAACGACGGCAGTCAGGTAAGTAGCTCTGACCGTTAGGACGGTTCAGGACCGTCATCGGTCGGCAACGCAAAAATGCCGATGACGGTCCTGAACCGTCCTCGGTCCTTAAGGGGTTAAATCACTTTGTTTCTGTTTATGCAGCCCTAGCCACACCTCCCCTGGCTATGATTGACAGAGCCTGCATGAAAAAAAAAAACTGGTTTCACTTTCAAACAGATGTAATTTACCTTAAATAATTGTTTCTCAATCTCTAAATTGAACTTTAATCACATACAGGAGGCTCTTGCAGGGTCTAGCAAGCTATTAACATAGCAGGGAATAAGAAAATCTTAATTAAACAGAACTTGCAATAAAAGCCTAAATAGGGCTCTCTTTACAGGAAGTGTTTATGGAAGGCTGTGCAAGTCACATGCAGGGAGGTGCGAATAGGGTTCATAAACAAAGGGATTTAACTCCTAAATGGCAGAGGATTGAGCAGTGAGGCTGCAGGGACATGTTCTATACACCAAAACTGCTTCATTAAGCTAAATTTGTTCAGGTGACTATAGTGTCCCTTTAACTCTTCAATGTAAACATTGATGTTTTCCAAAACTTCAGTGTTTTTACATGGAGGCGATAAAATGACAGGACAACTGCACTCAGACCACTTCATTGAGATGAAAAAGGTCTGGGTGACTTTAGTGGTCTTTAAAGAGAAGCTATAGTGCCAGGAAAAGAAACTTTTTTTTTTTTTTTTTTTCTGGCACTATAGCTTCCATCTCCATCAAGCTCCCCCCCCCCGCAGTGTAGAAGGGGCGAAAACCCATTCTGTCACTTACGTGGGTCTTGCGCTGATGTCCCTCGGAGCTGGCTCGGGTATGCCTTCACTCCTCCCCTGCCAGCGGGGGAGACCTACAGCGCATGCACATTCAATGCTTTCCTATGAGGATTCCTGCGATGCTGGAAGTCCTCATGCATATTGTTACCTATACTGTCCCTTTAGAGGAACACTGTATAGTGTTGGAAAGATAGAGCTGTGCTTCGAACTCTATAGGAACCCTCTCCACCCCGTCACCCCACTCCCCTGCGATGTAAAGAGTTCAAAACATTTTTTCACTTACCTCATTCCAGCGCCAATGTCCCTAGGCATTAGATTGGGCTCTGCTGATAGAGGAAACCCAATGCGCTTGTGTGGCATTAGGCCGTCCCCTTAGAAAAGCATTGACTCAGTGCTTTCCCATAATTTTATTTTTAAGCCGATGTATGTCCTAATGCAAAGTGTGAAGACATCCAGTGTCATTTTACAGAGTCACACAATGTGAAACAGCAGGAAGCGCCTTTAGTGGTAGCGCTACTAGAGGCAGTCTAAACCCTGCAATGTAAACGGTTTACATTGTAGGGTTAAGGGAACAGGAACCCTTGTCCCTTTTAACAAGGAGTTAGCCTGAGACTTTTTTTTTTATTCACGTGACCTGTTCTTTAGTATGAATAATGTGCCATCTCTTCTTCCAAAAAAATAAGAATACAGAACTTAATTCCAAAACATTGAATTGATTATGGATTGTTTGTTTACTTCCTGAATGTTACTTCCTTGTTTTATTTCTTCATTTTAATTAAACAATTAACTGTTTACAAAAAAGGATGTACTTGATAAGATTGGAGTAAGTTGTACACAAACATCCAAAGATTTAAAGACACACTATAGTGTTAGGATTGCAAATGTGTATTCTAACTTTATAGTGACCAAGGCAGGTGACGGTTTAGGTGTCTGAAAACCAGCTTCAAGAATTAAAAAGGTGTTGTGGGTGTGTGTGTGTGTGTGTGTTTTTTTTTTTTTTTTCTTCCTTTACTCCTTACCTGGTGTCCTACTGCCTTTTTTCTCTCTGTCTCTTTCTCTTCCCCACCCCCCACTCTCCCCCCACCACACTATAGACCCCTGGCACTCCTCTCTCTCTCACACACTGCACCCCCGCGCACACACACGAGGGTGGGGATGTTCATAATGTTTTGTGGTTTTTTTTCCCTTTTTAAGTAACACAATTATAGATTTTCTCCCTGATCTCCCCTCACGCAAACACACCGCACACCCTCACACACAGCATCCCTCACATACACAGCGCACCCCCTCACAAACTCTCTCTCTCTCCTCCCCCCCCTAACACACACAGAACTCCACACACACAATGCGAGTAGCAACATCCATACCAGCTAACATCACACCAAAGAGAAGTAGTTCCAGCCATCACGATTGACCAAATACAACAGGCTAATTTTTTATTTGATAATTTTGTATGGCCCGCGAATTATGTTTTAAATATCCAAATGGCCCTTGGCAGATAAAAAGTTCCCACCACTCCTGAGTGACAGCCGCTAGAGGCATTTAAATCCTGCAGAATAGCAATGTTTTCAGTGTTAAAACAGGGGAGGGATTACTTGCTTGATATGGAGAATGGCTGTTTTAAAGGGACACTATAGTCACCCAGACCACTTCAGCTCAATGAGGGTGCCAGGTCCCTCTAGGGTTAACCCTGCCTGAGGTAAACATAGCAGTTTCTGAGAAACTGCTATGTTTACATCTGGGGTTAAGCCAGCCTCAATCACGCAGAGCGTCCATAGGAAAGCGGCAGTGACTGTGAGACACGGATGCTGGCGAGGAGGAGAGGTAAGGGAGCCCGGCGGGGGGAAAAGGGTGAGTAGCTGAATTGGTTTTAACCCCTTAGCGCCAGGTTATAATGTCCCTTTAATTATTTTGTAACACCTGAGCCATGCGTGGTTCCTCACCCTTGTAGTCATTTGTCTTTAACAAAAAGACCACCATCGGTTGTCCTTGACAAACCGATCTTATAGGCCACTATTAAACCTGTACAAAGTGATGCATGAGGCAGTGCTGTTCTATTTCTACTCAATCATTTACCACTGTGTGACCCAACTTTTCTAGATAGCATTGTACCAGTAATTTGTTGTCAGCTGTGCTTGACAAAGTGCAAAAGCAACACCAGTGATTAATCTTTTGACTAAGCTACCCACCATACAGGTGTGGCTTGTATCTGCTTACACCTGTATAAAGACAGAACATATGGCAATATATGGAACAGAGTGCATGGCACTTTTATGTGCTACTGCATATAATGAATAGTACACAAATCATCATGTTGATTTCTAGAATGTGTGATCCGCTTCACCAGAGCTAAAATGTAATTGGCATATAAGTTAACGTTATATAGTCAGCCATGTGACTGACTTGTACAGCAGTGAGTGTAGGCAGTGTTCATGCCAACCTCCCCCACACTAGCTGAAGCACAACGAAGATGAGGTGGTGTGTAATCCCATTGCTTCACATGTTATTTCCATGCATAGAGGCTTTCTCAGGTTAGTGCATTTGATTTACCTTCCTAATACTTAGCCTGTGTGGACGTGCATGTATCTTTCACAAAATTACAGTGACTGGTATGATACAATACGCTTTAGTTCTCAAGTATCAGTGTAGATTTTTATTTTTATTTTTTTATGAGCAGAGTCGGCTCTGAACAAGTAATTGGCTGACTAGTGGTCAGAGGGGCTTTCCAGTAAACATGCATTCCTAGGGCATGTGAGGACGGCATCGACTAACTGTTCTAAGACAGTAAATATTGTATGGGATAAGTAAGGCTGGCTGTTTTTAAGCAACAGCAGCAGATGTAACTAGGACGCAACAATGTCATGGCCTGCCTTCTGGAACACAGTCAAATAAGAATACAGTCTATTCACTTGCAGAAAATTGTGACTCGTTTTTGATGGACATTTAGGAAAGTACCACTCCTGCTTCCCTCTTTTTCTGTCTTGAATCCCTGCCTACAGCTCAGCTCTTATTTATTCTTGTTTCCATGGTCATTTATCACTGCAGTTTTTTTGTTACCTGCTGCTTTTAGTTCACAATAAGGCGGAATAAAATGCATTAAGGATAACTGGTGCCACCTGCTGCAGATTGATATGGGTATACTGGTGAATAGCAGCAGGCTGGAAAGAATATGGAATAAATACATTGATTTCAGTTTTGATGTAACAATCATGACTACAGTTCAGTATTGGAATAAAAAAAAAAAAAAAGAGAGCAGTCTGCACAGGACATGATGCAGGTGTAGTGACTGTGTGATTTAGGACGTGCTTTGTAAAGTGAACGATCGTCTTCATTTTAGAGCTAGTGCAGTGTGGGTGTTATACAGGACTAGCAGAGAGCTGTGCTGTGAGGGTCATTCTAGAGATAAGGAAAGGTAGCAGTATGGTCACATTGAGGTATAGGTGTACAGGTTAGACAGGAAGGAGGTAACTAGAGAGGATCTTCTATGTCGGTTCCCAGGGAGTGAAATATAAAACTGTTGGTGTCTTCTTGCTTTTAAATTCTCATCTGTATACTTTTGCAGGATGCACATAAGTTGGCTGCACAGAGAACCAGAAAAAGTGAGTAAAACTTTTTTTTTTTTTCCCTCTGTGTTGTGGGGTATCAGGTGTGCCCCCTCCTCCCACCAAGGAATTTTACATGTTATCACAATTCCTAGTTTAACTTCACACCAGATATTCTACCCATCTCTCCTCTCTTCTTTCTTTTCTCTTTTTAACCTCTCCTTTTCTATCAGGATATAAATAAAATATATAGCTCACACCCTTAACACTATTTATTTAGCATCAAAGACATTTGCCTGCAATGCATTTATTTTATTAATATTTAATACTAGGTAATTAAATGTACTTTGAACTTTAATTTTCCGCTACTTATGTTTGTGTATATTACTGTTTGTAAGATGTACTTTCTTTTGTTTTCGAAATATGAAATGGAACTTCCCCCTTTAGCAAAAGCCGTAAAAAGTTTATTTTTAAATTTTTTTATTTTTATAAAGTTCCCTTAAATATAGGATGTCATAATATAACTTAGTTTGTGGCCAATAACCATCTGCCATAATAATAAGGTTTTATATAATGTTGGCAGGATTCTATAGAGCTTCTGGTGGTAAATAAGTTAAGCATTCTGTGCTGGCATAGGGTCTGGAGGGACCAAATTGTGTTGATGACAAGCATTGCCGTTGGTCTCTAAGAGGTTAAATACAACCTATTTTTATTTTTTTCCATATGGCAATATGCACGGTTTAGATAAAAATGTATATTAGGTGCTCCACCTAAGAGGTGGTTGAAATTATTGCTGTGTCTGTTTCACTTCCCTGTTTAGTAATTATAACTTGTGGTATTAGACTGTGAGATGTTTCTTCTGCTGTCTTTTATCTCAACCACATCCTGTCGTGATGTACTGGATTTCGGCATGTAAATGTTTCTGCATGTCTTTGGGCCAAAGTTTAGCCATTCTATTACAAGTTGTTTTTGGAAAACTTTGATCTTTAACATAGAATACAATACATCAATGTATTCCATTTGCTTTCCTCTCTTCTTTCTTACCCTTTCGTTCATTCTTAATGCACATCCTAATCTCTCTCCTCCTGTTTCCGCCCACTTCCATTCTCCAGCCTCTTCTCCATCACACATGAATGACCCATACAGTTCTCCTGATAACTCACGCTCCTCTTTCCCCCTAGGTCTGTGACTGGTGATTGCTACAATACTGCCTTCATTGATCCAGTTCAAGATGTCTTATTTTGGGGAGCATTTTTGGGTAAGACTTGCTGTGTCACGTCTGTTCATCTCGGTTTTGTCTAAATTTTCTCAATTTTTTTTTTTTTTTATGCATTTTTTTTCTTCATTCTTCCTCATTCCATCTTCTGTATAGTAGTCTCAACATACTGAAAACTAGCCATCCACATTTTTTTTTTTTTTTTCTTTTTTCACCAAGTAGAATACCCCACATGGTTCATTTTTCCATGTTGTTCTCTGAAATACATCAAGCAATATTCCATGTTTTCTGGCTAGAAAAACAACAAATGTATGTAGTTTTAATAGGTTTAGATATTCTTCCGAAAATAAGAAAATGAATGTAACCTTCAAATCTGCTTCATTTATTGTGTACAATACATTTCTGCAGTTGATAAGTGCTCCTAGTGTGCATACCTTTAAAATAAAGTTTAATATTTACATATATAAATATGTATATGCATGTGTATATAGTCTCCCACACACTTACTCAGAGCCCCGCGTTAGTTATTTATATACCTTCTGCAGACGTTTAGTTATCTCTGTCAAGTGTTGAAATTCTGGAGGGACAAGCTACAGATTGGGGGAGGCAGAAATCTGTTTCATACTACATATTCTACTTTTAGACTATGGTGGGAAGAAGGGATAAAGTGCTCTAATGTTTTTGTATTAAAGTACAGTAGGCGTATAGGAGTGTGTGTGTGTTGTCTGTATATGTATTGTTCAAAATCTGAGGGTGTTGAAAGCAATTGAAGAATTAAACTGCCCAAGATCATCTTAATTATTATGTAATACATTTTTAGGGTAACAGATACCTGTAAATGCCAATCTATCTATGTAAAGTTTAGTGTACTACTAAATAATAATATTTATCTTATTTTTATTTTTTTAGAATAAATTTTAAATCTAGCTTAAATGGTTATTGCTTGTAAAATTTGTAGAAATGTGTTTAACTTTAAACATTATGGTAAAACTCTAGACTCAATTAGTTTTGGACTAAATAAGTAATATTTTATTGCACTAAATAAATAAATAAATGTTCCAAATGAATACAAAATCATAGCCGGCACCTTCAAATGAATACCAAATCTTATCAGGGATCGGCTATATCCACTATTCTAAATAAAGATGTTGTTATCTCAGCTCATTCTGTGATTTACTTTCACTTGTACTAGAATTGCTGAGCATGCTCACAAGTACTATGCTGTACTAGTGCATGCTTTTTTACATATAGTTGCGTTAAACTATGCGTGTGTGTGTGTATATATATGTGTGTGTGTGTGTGTGTGTGTGTGTGTGTGTGTGTGTGTGTGTGTATATATATATATATATGTATGTATATGTATATATAGTTAGTATGTATGCACACACACACAAAAATCTGTTATATTTTCAGATAATTACTCATGCATCGGCAAATCTATTTCAATATTTACACTTAGAAGTTGTTTTGTGAATCTGTAATTGCTTTGTGCAGTCCCTTCTAGTTAGGCCAATAAAACTAGCTGTGTTTTTAGTTCTGACCCTGGTGTCAACCTTGCCCGTGCTCAAGTGACATCTCTCTTGTGCAGTAATAGGTGGAACCAATATCGTTTATGGTAGGTATCACATGGTTTCCCCCAAAAAGGCAGTCTAGAACTGATGGGACAGATAAGACCGCTACATGCATTGCAGAAACCCTAGACAATCAATCACCTTATACATGGGAATTCCTAAGTATTTGCAAATAAGCTAAACATCATTTAAATCTACTACACAATTTATTATTTAATGTTTTTATTTATTTATCTCCATAATACATTGCGAATATGAGGGTGTTTTTATTGTAACTACCCACAGAAGTATTTTTCACCTTTATTCGTGCACATCTTTGAGTGTTAAATTGAATTGCAAAAGGTCAAGAACTCTTAATTGATGGCAATAACTTTAATCTAGCATTCAGTGACCTTTCAGGTTGAATGTATATTACTCTGTTTACTAACTATGCAGGAACCTGCTTTTTTTTTTTTTAAGTACTTTCACTAGTGGCACCAGCTTTAAAGAGCATTCTATAGCATATAATTTTATGGACAAACATTTTGTTCCCAAATATGCAGAGTGATTCTAGCTGTGCCTACCCGGCTACTAAATAATATAAATATTTGTAATCCATTGTATTAGTCTATGCCAGGGGTAGGCAACCTATTGAAGCTGTAAGAGCATGAGAAGAGCTGTAGTCCACTACATCCAGAGTGTTGAACATATTTTTTCTTCTTGAATATTTTCCTCTGTCATTCTTCTCTTATTGTGACATGTCACCTCTGCCCTGAAAGACTTTGTTTAATTTGATTTCTTACTTCCTGTGAGTCCAGATGTCTCCGGGACTTAATGATATCAATGCGCACAACCTAATTCTAGGCCTACACTCATGTCCTGCTGACAGATCTGAACAAGATTAATTCCTGTGCATTATAATTGTCCAGAGGATAACCCCTCTAGCAGCAACTGTCTTGTGCTGCTTTGGCTCATCGCCCATCTCATGTGGAACCATTACATTTTTTTTTTTTCTTTAGATCTTCTGTGTGTGTTTACCTACTCTCTGTGGTCAGGTATGTTTTAGGGCACGTGCTTGCTTAATTTTTCACATTTGCTTTAATGAAGCTTCTGAGTCACTACAGTATGACCTATATGCCTAAAGTCTCTTTCTATCACAAACCTACATTCCTAAAGCTTTAGTGTCCCTGTATCTAGTTATAGAGTTCTTCCCCCCTCCCCCCCCACCCCAGTATGTGCTATGAAATTAATAAAATAAAGTGTTACACTTGTCTTTCTCGAGCACTGCTTACATCTCTCTCTCTATTGCACTTTATAGAGGAGCATTGGGAATGTCATGCACGTGGTTAGCATGTGCATGCAACCAAGCTTCTGCATTGGAAAACATTAAATCAATACTTTTCTATGGAAGTTAGAAACCCACGTCACAGAGTTTTACTAGGTCGTTGCACTAGGATGTTACAGTGATAGGGTATGTCACTGTAACATCCACTGGAGGTGTATTTAACCCTATAGCGCAAACATTTATCTTGAATGGTAAAATGGCAGGACCACTGAATGTGGCCTAGTTGATTTTAGTGATCCTTTAAATCCTTTTTTAACAGTAAATAAGGGTACCTGACTGTCCAGGCCCTACTGGATAAGGCAGAGGTTATACCATTTGCTTTTACCCATACAGTAGCCCAAACAACACAGAGGGACTGGTTCCTGGTGACACTTGCTTAGCATTAAAACATTAAAAAATATTGAATGGAAGGATGGTGCCAGGATTGTCTCTAAAATCACTAATGGTTTGCTTTGAGAAGTATGCATCACTAGGAATAAACTTTGTTTAAAGGTTGCACATATAAGAAACCTACCTTTTTTGGTATTGTATTACAATCTGGAAAAAAAGGTAGATGAGAATCACATCAACCGAACTTGCATCTGACCATTCAATAGTGTACTTGGGTGCCCTTATTTATTTTTTCTCCTGGTAATGTTGTTTTAACATCCTCTTTTAATTTTTTGTGATCCTTCATTAAGATCTCTTTAAAGGCACTGTTCCTGCTTTGCTCACTTATAGAAAAAACGTGAATCTAAAGGAAATACAAATTAAATATTAGAAATCTTGCATATTACTTTATGAATTAAAATTGAAAGACCATTTTATGCATCCTGGAAAAAGAATAGAAGCTAATTACATTCCTAATTACATTAATTTTTATTGATGTTGATAAAAATGGGATCGTATGTTAGAGAAATAGTATAAGCATTGTGCGCTAACACATTGTCAGTGATACTTACCGTAATTGCAAATGTTATAAAGATTAAAAATGACATAAAGTAAAACCAGTAGTAGAGACGTACTGGATACCGCACTCGCCAAATAACCCAAGTGCTCTGAAGCCAGGTCTGGCCAGGCCTCCCTTCCATGATATGCAGAATAAATAATGGTTCAGGCACTCTGGGATAACAAAAATAGCAGCTTAATTGGGGCAAAAGCAGCAACGTTTTGACCCTACTGGGTGTTTTATCTAGCTTGATAAAGACCCAGTAGGGCCAAAACGTTGCTGCTTTTAACTCAATAAATCTGCTATTTCTGTTATCCCGGAGTGCCTGAACCGTTATTTATTCTGTATATCTATAAAGTTAAAACCAGTCAATCTTTCGAGGTGTCCATATGCCATAAAAAAAAAAATTCACTGGTTTTACTGTCATTTAAATCCTTTTTTTATTTTTATTTCTCTTTATTTATAACTGAGCATAGCTGCCAATGCGCTAGCCTATCATGCTTGCCCAATTTCTCTAACATAATATTCCCCTGTATAACCTATCACTGTGTATTTATTATTCTATAATAACAAATGCTAACTCGTAGCACACATAGTGGTTAGTATATGGATTTCTCCAGATACAGTTGTCAAAATTAAAGGAAGACTGTTAAGCCACGAAGCCAAGGTAGTATTATTTTTCTTAATTTTTTCTCTCTTATCCAAGGGACACTGTGGGCACCAGAACCACTGCAGCTTAATGTAGTGATGCCAGGGCAAATAGCCTGGCTGAGCAGTGTAAACGCAGCTTTTTTTCCCCCCCTACTGTGAAGCTTTAGATTGGCTCAGATCATCTGGATCTCAAACCGAATGGAGCAAATTTAGCTACTTCCTTGTCTCTGTAGACCTGTAGCATCTATAGATTTGCAGCAAAAGGGGAAAGTCTAAGGGATTTTTTTTTAACTAGGGTTGTTCTTGCATTTCATGTTATAATCTGTCACTGCCATTCTAAAATTATACTTAATGTAAATTAGGTTGGTAAATATCCTATGTTCAAAAGCTATGCAATTTCCACCTGGTTTACCACCCGCAAAGCTCCTAAACATCCAACAATAAACTATACACATAAAAAATCCCAAAGATTAATAAGAATCATATTGCAGTATTGGGAACACTCTGGGACTTTGAATTGCCTCTTAAAGCAGGTATGGATATATTCCAACAGAACCAATGTAAATTTAAGTTGGTTCTATCACGCTTTCAATATATGTTCATATTATATTTATTTTTTACTGGTATTTAGAAAGTGCCAACAGATTCTGCAGCGCTGAATCTACTATAGTACAGTGGTTCCCAAACCAGTACTCGTGCCCCCCCCCCATTCCAGTCCAGGACTTAGGGACTACCCAGTGTAATTTATATAATATATATTCTCCAAATAGGTTATGGTAGGGAAAAAATGTGATTGAAAACCCCTTCCACCTGAAGTCTGTGTATAGTTAACCACTGGTTTTGCATCTTTTCCTAAATTGTGTTCCAAGCAGTTGTATACTGCAAACACAGATTAAAAGGAATCCATGTTTAAAATGGAATGAGGCAAAATGTGATTCTTTGTTAAACTAATTTGCATATGCCCACCCAGAATCCTTTGCGGTTGTAACATCACTGCAGATTTGGGATTTCTGTGGGAAAAGCAAGTCTTATGGCTTCACTGGTGTGCAGATTTTTTATTTAACATTGTGTTATATATATATATATATATATATATATATATATATATATATATATATATATATATATAAAAAATTTTCAAACACAAATTACTTGGTATCAAAGGAGGTAATGTAATTTAGTAAAGCTATTTACGTAATCCAAGGAAGCTAGCCATGCTCTAATAGGAAATGTGAAAAACTGTATTTTCTATGTTAACTCATATTAGCTCCAAAGATCTGTTTTGTGTGGGTTTTTTTTTTGTTCTTTCTCTCTCCATAAGTTGTAGATCATTTTGCATGAGCAGGTGCAAAGGAAGTGGCCATGGATCTCACTGCACAGTTATTGAACATTATACTGATTTCCAGATAGACTTAACATTGTAACTGGAACAGGGTTAAAAAGAGGGAATAGTGTAAGATGTGAGCGCAGCTGTTCTTGAGAAAGGGTAATTGACATGGATGAAGTTAGTGGGGGATGAGATATAGGGAGCAAAAATGTTGGTGAAAGAGGAGTTGGCAGTATAGAGGAACTGCTAAGGTAATGCTAGACACTAGGTTAGACAGCTGAATGGGAGAGGAGACGCTTACATGGGGATTTTTAAAAGGAGCTAACTTAAAAACGAAATGGAAAGTAAATTTTATATGAAAAGGGAGGAAATAGAACTGTAATTAAATCAGAGCCTAACTTTATAATGCATGAGACCTATTATCAGTTTACAGAAAACTTCAGTCCCTTAAAACACTTCTAATAACTAGTATTTCTATAGCGCCTTTCTCCCAGTTGGGATTCAAAGTGCTTTTCAGCGCACGCTCTCGAAAGTAACCAAATCGACAGCTGAATAGTAATAGATGTTGTTGTTGTTGTTATTACCCAATTGATGCTGCTAATTTTATCAACCTCAGAAGGATGAAGGGCTGAGTTGAACCTGCCAGGATTTGAATCTGTGACCTTGCATTTTTGAACAGGAATTTACCAACTGGGCTACCTCACTAGCTTGATGTGAAGATGTCAAGAAAAATGTCAATTTTACAAATATCTCCTGCTAGTCAAGCTGCAGCTGAGGTCCCTGTCTCACTTGCTGTGTACTCTAACACAAAATAGAAGCATGGGTTTTAATGCTTCTTTATTAGAAGAATTGTTGATGGACCACAGCTTACTTGTGCTGTACCCATCCAAAAATCTGATTGGAGTTTAAAGTGATGACTTCAGATGAGGAGGATCAGAGCTCTAATGAAAAGTCTTTACGAGATTTTAACCCTTTAATTTAAACAAAATCGAACCATGCAGCGATGAGGTGTATCGATACTATTTATGTATACTTTCAATGTTTGAGGTATTCTATGATATAAAAGGCTGGTCTCTATGTTCTAATGGTAACTATACTTTCTAATTGAATGGTTTTCTCAAGTCCTGAAAATGCGACCGTACTTGCAGTCGGCTCAGTTTAGTGGGAGTCCTAGTCCAGATTTTCTAGAAATTGTTTTGTATAATGTCAATTGGTTTACTCAATTTGGTGGGGGTGCATGTAATCTGTTTCGGAAGAAGCTGATTTATTTATTTTTTGTATCCAAAATATAATCTGGTATTTTGAAGCATAAAGACTTGCAAGATGAGGAATGCAAATCTACACACTCCATGCCAAGCTAATGTAAAACACAAAACCATTATTACCTTTAGTTGATTAACAATCTCCAGATTGGGGAGCGATTTTTATTATGGGGTAACACAAGGGTATGCCGATATTGTCCTTGTTGATATTCAGGCAGCGATTTGAGTAACCAGGGGCAACTGGTTTCCCATGGCAATGAGGCCTGCAGCCCCAGCCTGGCACACAGGCCCTTTCTGTGCCATAGGGCGGTACAGAGGCTGGCATTGTCAGCAGCTAGAGTGCAGCTCTGTCATCTGATATGAGTTTTTCTGCAGGTGTCCTCTGTGTATACTAACATCTTTGTTAAAATCGTTCATTACATGCTATATTATGGTTATTTGTGCTTTCCTATTCTTTCCTTTAATCTTTATTTTTTTGTATTTCTTTTTTCTTGAATTTTGTGACTTCCTTCATTTGCATACATCTATGCTTGGATTCCCTATTCTGTTTCTTTCTGTCCTACCTATCCAGCTTTATATTTCCGTGTGTGTATGCCGCCGCAGTGTTCCTATAGTGTTAGTTAGGAATACAGCTTTGTATTACTAACACTCTAGTGTTCCTTTGATTCAGTTACTGATTTTTTTCAGAGATGGAGACCTTACAGTTCTTAACTCCAAAAACCCATTTTCCATACACTGTCATCCTTGGGGGACCCTCACCCCTCCGGGTCCCCTGCCGTGGCGCTGAAGGGGTTAACCCATTCAGCCATTTACCTTAATCCAGCGCTAGGCTCCCTCGGCGCTGGTGACCTCTCCTCCCCCGCCAACGGCAGCTCCTGAGTGGAGCGGAATGCGCATGCTCGGCAAGAGCTGCGTGCGCATTCTAACAGTCCATAGGAAAGCATTTCTCAATGCTTTCCTATGGACGTTCCGCACGTTGAATGCGAATTTCGCATCCAGCGTCGCAGAAGTGCCTCTAGCAGCTGTCAGGAAGACAGCCAGTAGAGGTTGGATTAACCCTGCAATGTAAACATAGCAGTTTCTCTGAAACTGCTGTGTTTACATGTGAAGGGTTAACACCTGAGGGACCTGGCATCCAGACCACTTCATTGAGCTGAAGTGGTCTGGGTGACTATAGTGTCTGTAGAATATTGCAAGGGGGTGGGGGGAAGTTGAATTGAGGGCACTAAATCTGCCGACCAGACTTTTTTTTTTTTATTTATTTATTTTTATTGCCAAGCTTCTTTTTTTCAGTATATTTTGGAAAAGTAATGCTGCTCTGTGAATCTTTCTAAACAAGTCTACCCTTGGCCAATAGGTTTACTGTATTTTCTGGCTTTTTTTTTTTTAATAATATACACTTCACTGTTGATTTGTATCGATCTTCTCTCACTCTCTAAATGGTTCCCAATCTAGTAAGTAAGGGGACATAAACAATTTGGGAATTGGCATTTGCTGGTTCTGTACCAGAAGACATACTGACTAAACTGTTGGTATGCCATAGGGACTGGGTTGAGAACCACTGAATTGTCTCTCTCTAACTCTAATAAATGCTTAATAAATAAAACACAAATGTGTTAAACAAATCGCTACAGATCTCTAGCATGTTATATTCAGAGAAACTGCTATGTTTACATTAGGGTTAATCCAGCCTCTAGTGGCTGACTCATTGACAGCCGCTAGAGGCGCTTCTCACTGTGAAAATCACACTGAGAAGACAGTGACGTCCATAGGAAAGCATTGAATGCTTTCCTATGGGTGGTTTGAATGCGCACACAGCTCTTGCCGCGCATTCGGCGGATGACGTCGAAGAGGGAGGAGAGTCCCCGGCGCTGGAGAAAGGTAAGAGTTTAACCCCTTAACCCCTATTGAGCCCGGCGGGAGGGGAACCCTGAGGGTTGTGGGACCTATTAATACTATATTGTTTTCCTGGCACTATAGTGGTCCTTTAATAACCCCTTAAGGACACATGACATGTGTGACATGTCATGATTCCCTTTTATTCCAGAAGTTTGGTCCTTAAGGGCTTAAAGGAAGTATATTTTTATATCTGCTCCTTTCTTGGCTATATCCATACAAGTGGACACTTGAAAAGTAACAGTGCTACAATAAATGCTGCATCTTTGCCTATATTGATAAATCACATACAGTGGAATGTTAAAATTATCTAAAGGAAAAATTTATTTACATTACTAGAAAATAAAACTATCAATGAGATAGTTGTGACGCATGGATGTACAATTGAGACCGTTTAGTTAAAAGAATATTCTTTCTGGTGAGAACAGAGCCTATGTTATTTTTACAAAGGCAAACTAATATAAACATAGTTACTCCTCCCTTTTAAATACATAGAAACTTATCTAGTGATGCCTCCCCCATTAGGTAAACAGTGAATTATGATCCCTAATAATAATATTAAACTGTCAAGTTCCTTGTGTTCCAGGGACAGTCCTTAAGAGTCTTCGTATGCACCGGTTTCTTACCTATAGCAATACACCTTACAATAATGTGTACTCAAGCTTACAGTAAATATATTTTGTGTGACAAGATTAGACTGAATGAAATTAGCGTGGAAACCCATTCAATTGTAAAAGTAACTCAGTGACACATTCATCAATTGTATCCTCATTTATAACATAAAGTCCACATTAGAATCAATTTTCAATGTCTAAAGGGTTTCTATATTGCCACTACAAAAAATATATTTTGGACAGTTGACTGGATTCTGAAGATGCTGAGCCTATTCTAACTAGTGAGGGGGAACTAAAATTGGTCCTGGGTGCCAAAAATGGTTATTACCCACTGTCAAAAATTGCATGCAAGGTGCCTATGCATGGCATGCAAATGCTGCTAAACTCACAAGCAGAATACCTCAACACGCACAACGCAAAAAAATAAATAAAAAATGGGGGTGGGAATGGTTCTCCAAGGGACTTCAAAGTCTTGTTTCAACACAGTGCTGGTAAAAGGTTACCTATCCCTGACCTAGCTGTCAAAGCGACGGCAGCCAGGAGAGCCTTTTTGGGTAGGAATTATTTTGATTAATTCATACACCCTATATGAGCTACATAGTTACATAGCTGAAAAGAGACTTGCGTCCATCAAGTTCAGCCTTCCTCACCTATGTTTTTGCTGTTGGTCCAAATGAAGGGAAAAACCCCAGTCTGAAGCGCTTCCAATTTTGCAACAAACTAGGAAAAAAATCCTTCTTGACCCCAAAATAGCAGTCAGATGTCTCCATGGATCAAGCAGCTATTACCACACTAATTAGAAATGATATCCCTATATGTTATGTTTTTGGAAGTATTTATCCAATTGCTGTTTAAACATCTGTAGGGACTCTGATAAAACCACCTCTTCAGGCAGAGAAATCCATATCCTTATAGTTCTTTGCTTTGGATTTCTGAAAAGTGGCAAAACGAGAGGAAGGGAAAATTACGTGTATCATGGTAGGGGTAGGGTTAGGATATGTTGAAGTGCCGAAATTTTTTTTTTCTTACCCGAATTTCCAAACCAAATTATTTGCCCATGCACTTCCCTAGTTCTTACCTACGTTTTGGAAAATCAGAATGGATCAAAAAAAAGCTGAGATGGGGGGGGGGGGCGTGGCCTGACAGCCGATGGAGTGAGACGCACGCTGCCTAAGCTCCGAGGCCCCAACCAGTAAAAAGCCCGATATCACAGCGATTAACACCGCACAAATGGGGAAAAACAAACGCCAAGCTACCCCAGGACCAGTACCTGGCAGCGGGACACGCCAACAACCAGGTCCCATGGATGGATACTTATCCACGCCGCAAGGGGGGGGAGGGGGTGGCAGACAAGAGGGGCAGGGGGACAATGTGGCATAACCACAACGCTGCTTCACATGGACTGGGGCATGCACACCCCTTGTGGACACTACGTACTGGGCCGTAAAACCCAAGGCATATAGGCCACTAAGGGACGTGGCTGCTGACGAGCCTATCGGGGACCAGTGGCGTTGGAGGCTGGGGGGGGATGGGACATGGGGAATGTTTACTAAAAGGCTCCTGAATAAGACTGACTAGATTTTGTAACACACTGTTCACTCCCCCAACAGGCCCATTGCACACACCCTGATCGCAACATGAGGGACACCATGTAGGGTAGACACTCAGCTTTTAGCACAAGAAAGGGCAGCCGATATTGAGAGAGAGAACCATTAGTGCAGTGGCCGAAATGAGACGAGACCCGATGGAAGCAGTATACAAACAAAGTGCCCGACCAACAAGATAACTCCCTCCTCTAACGTAACTGACCCACATACCCGGAGACCTGTAGGAAAAGGTGGGCCTAGGCACACACAGAGAGACGTCTTCTCCCCCCCACACCACATTCTGAGCATAGCTAAGGGTTTGGTGCCAACTAAGGGTTTGGTGCCAAAGGAGGCCTGTGACCATGATTCACCAATAATACGATCGACCCACTCCGTTGGTGCCACACACGACCCCACCTACGATAGGGTAACCTGGGTAACCTAGATGAGTCATAAGCCGGCTCTCCTCCTGGGTAACCGAGATGAGTCAGAAGCCGGCTCCACTCACATACTGGTCCAACAACGTCCATGGACTTAACGTCCCCAAAAAACTTTCACACAATTCCTCGGGAGGCTGTGGTCGGCAAGGGCATCCGTAGTGTTCCTGCAGGAGACACACTTTATAGGGCAAGATGCACCCAAGCTAGAAAATAACTGCTACCCATTAGGTTTCTATGCAAATCACCCAGAAGCAAAATGGGCATGAGTGGCAATACTCTTCTCCCACACGACCCCTTTCACATGCACTGCAACACTGATCGACCCATGGGGGAGATACATTTTTGTTAAGGGTACTATCGCAGACTGAGCTTATACCTTTGCATGCCTGTACAGCCCCAACAAATCACAACACATCTTTTTGTCCCGAACCTTAGCTAAACTGGAAGCATTCAGGGAAGGCCTGCTCCTAGTAGCCGGGGATTTAAATGTCCCATTAGATCCTCATTTAGATACATCTAGGGGCGCAAGCGCGATCCAACCCCATTGCATACGAACAATCCTCCGAACACTTAAGAAACTAGGACTGGTAGATTGCTGGAAGGTGGCACATCCGGACGTACGAGATTACACATATTACTCGACCATACATGCACAACGAAAGCCTGCTTTATGACCTGGAACTTACCACCTCGACAGCACAAACTCTGACTCAATACTTTGACACCCTTGAGGTGTCCCCGTTGACGCTTTGGAAGGCACATAAATGTGTGGTCCGGGGCCACCTCATAAGGGAAAGCACATGGCGAAAAAATGACAGAAAGCACCACATAACAGACCTGACGACGCAAATAGCCGACCTGGAACACGCACACAAACTTACACTAGGCTACAGCACATACCTACAGCTCACTAAAGCCCGCAGAGACCTCAGGAAAATCCTATCCCAAGGACACCTACTCGCGATGAGGAAGTCGGCCAGGTTCGTTTATGAACACTCCAAAAAAGCAGGAAACTACTAGCAAAGATGCTTAAAGAGAAACGGAGGAGACAGCATATACACGAAATCCAAACAAAAGGCCAATGCACCACCAGGCTCCCGAGAGGCATTATGGAGGCATTCTGGAAATTCTACACTGACCTGTACAACCAGAAGCAATCCGCGAATGCCTCAAATGCACAACAGCACGAACCCTGGATTACGGAATATTTAGAAAAGGATGTCGCTCGCAAACTTACCCTGAAATCGCAGATTTCTTCAATTGTCAGGGAACACCCCCTGACAATTGAAGAATGGTCTACCGATCTCGTACATACGCGCCTTCTGAGAGATCCTATTACCGAAACTTCTGATAGGCTTAAACTCACTCCGAGAAGGGGGACGATTCCCATCAGACACGCTCAGTGCAGTGGTCACGATCATTCCCAAGGAGGGCAAGGACTCGTCCAACTGCTCCAGCTATCGCCCAATATATTTGTTGAACGCGGATCTAAAGCTCTTTGCCAAGGCAATGGCACTCAGGGTTTCACAAGTCTTGCCGGATCTCCTACATTAGGACCAGGTTGGCTTCGTCCCGGGGAGAGAGGCAAGGGACATCACCATACGGGCCCTCAACGTCATCCACGCAGCTACCACGGGAGGGCGGGAGACCATTCTTCTCTCCACCGACGCTGAAAAGGCCTTTGATCGGGTGGATTGGACATTCCTGACAGAGACACTCCAGCATATGGGATTCGGCAGAAACATACGCGCGTGGGTGGTCGCACTTTACACATCTCCAATTGCTCGTATTCGCGTCAACGGCGCACTGACTAACCCGTTTCCGATCACCAACCGCACCAGCCAAGGCAGTCCCATGTTCCCTCTCCTGTTTGCCCTCTCTCTGGAACCCTTTCTGGAGGCGGTCAGACGGGACGGGGGTATTACGGGGTTCCGCATGGATGGCTGCAAATACAGAGTGGCCGCATACGTGGACAACATGATGTTCTTTCTAGAACAACCACGGATCTCGTTCCAGGAGATTGGAACGGGCAACCTCATGATTGATGCGACCCTCCGGACCTGGTGCGGGATGAGGTACTCCAGACAACTTACTACCGCCCCGAATCCACTCACGCCTGTCATGCACAATCCAAGAGTTGCGGGGGTCTACATCCTTCTGCCCTAAAGAACATCCAGGAGTCCGATTGGATATACGTGCACCAATGGTGCTCAGACATGAGACTCAAAACAATAGCAGAACTACTGCCGGACTGAAGACTGGCCGGACTGAAGACCGACTGGACAGGAGGCATTCCACTACCACCAGATAAAAACTTACCACGCCTCTATAACAGGCAAACACTACCTCCACAGACCCCTACGATACCTTGAACAACTATGCGCAGCCAGACAACCACTTAGCCATGGCATCTCCACCCTTTATGCAACACTTCAGTCGTCAGGACCTAAGACTCCACTGAGATTCACTGGAAAATGGGAGAGAGACACAGGGGAAATACTCACCGACCAAGAAAATATTCATGCTGACAAACAAAGGATCCATAAGCTCGAAATATCAGGAATGTAACTACAAAATCCTCACACATTGGTATAGGACTCCTGATGTTCTCAACCCTATACATGAATCAATCTCAAGTGACTGGAGATGTGGGCGGGCTCTGGCATACACATTTGGTGGACATGCCCATGGATAACACCCTTTTGGCGCATGATAAACCAGAAGATAAGGGACATAACGAACACTGACTTACCACTCCAACCCTTACCCATGCTACTGAACAACACACCACTACAGAAATACAAAAAAAGCCTCACCGTGCACCTACTCACTGCCGCAAAAGCACTGATACGCACTCAATGGAAACGAACGGATGTGCCCACCTTTCGGCAATGGGTAGACAGGGTGGAAGAAATACATAACATGGAAATGATGACCGCTTCCCCTCTAGCTACAAATTCGGCCCACCTGGTTTCCGTGGGCCGAATTTGTAGCTAGAGGGGCCACGTTGACGGGAACCCTCGGAGGAGAGGCTAGCGGAAGCACTCACCCCGGGCCTGCCCCCGCCCAGGCGAACTAGACTTTTTTTTTTTTTCTTCAACTACCTATCCCCCCAACTTGACCATTCAACTATCCCCAAGACATCACGGGCTAGTTACACCACGAAGTGGCTACCCCAACTTACACCCTTCCCACCCAACCTACCAGACGTATCCTCACCTCCCCACTCACCCCCTTCACAACCCTGACGGACAGGACGCAAAAACATGAAACCAACCCCAAGGCCGTGTGACTGAATATTATTTACATCGAGAGTAAAGGCTCGCCCTAACAGAGACGTGCCCACATAAAGAATAAACTAAAAATAGGCATGATCAAACAATAACCATAAGGCAAGTAGACACACGATACTACAAGTCAACAAGTGTCACACATTAGGCGTACTCTAGACGACCAACATGAACCTCAGCGTGACCAAAAACGCTCAAAAAAATAAAGTATGTCCAAAAAAAAAAAAAAAAAAAGCTGAGATGACCCCATTTCCTGTGTACAAAGAGCTGTAAAAATGTTGGTGATTCTTCTCTTAAACTCTGATATTCCCTCACACTCCCACCACATGCGGTACCATGTACTAACAGATTTTGAATATCTCCAACAGATATTGGGATAATTTGGGGAATTTCTTAACTCTGTTAGGAGTTAGGTAAAATGTAACCTATGTATAATCTTGAAGAAAGTTTCATGTAGGGTTAAACTATGAATGAGCCTTCTAACCTGCATGAAAGTTTCTCCCTATATGTTTAATTGGAAAGTTCCATTTCCCGTTTTATTTAAAGACTGAGGTTTGTATATGTTCTTAAAGCTTTCCATCAATTGTATAGTTATAGAGAATTTGTTTCTCTTCAATCTCCATTCTATTAAATATTTAATTCTCATATAACTATAGTTCTTTTTCAGGTAATCAAAACCAGGTTTATCTTTAATATAATACTGAATGTAGCGGATGGCACTGGGCTGTCCTGGGAATTGTATTGGTTTTGACTGCATTCGTGTAAATGGCAAAGTTATGTGTTAAATGTATTGTGTTCGTCTGATTGTTCGGTAGTTTCATTCCCTTAGTTTGTTCGAATGAAACTACTGAACAGTCAGACCTCCCCTGTGTGAAGTGTGTCCTCAATCACCCGTTGCAACATTGTTGCGAACGGGTAATTGACAAGTTAAGTAGCCGTCCTTTGTTCTCGGGGGTGGCCGCCATTCGAAAAACGAACACGTGGCGGCGGTCATTTTAAAACTCCCGAACAGCGGTGTTTTGCCGTCGAGTGTCTGGAACTCAAATCGGACACTCGACTAGGCGAACACCGCTGAGACCTTCACAAGCCCAGTCCATTCGGTTCCAAACTACTGAACGGCCCCTCGTTCGGTAGATAGGAACAACCGAACGAGGGGATTCAGGCGAACCCTCCCCAGTCTCTGTAACTAGAGGCATTTGATACAGTTCCACACAATAGATTAGTGTTCAAACTCAAGGAAATCGGTCTAGATGAAAATGCTTGTTCTTGGGTAGAACATTGGCTTAAAAACAGAGTACAAAGAGTTGTCATTAATGGTAAATTTTCAAGCTGGACAGGGGTGGCAAGTGGTGTCCCTCAGGGGTCTGTTCTGGGACCCCTTCTATTTAACATGTTTATAAATGATCTTGAAGACCGCATTGAAAGTCATGTTTCAGTGTTTGCAGATGACACCAAACTTTGTAAAATAATTCAATGTGAGCAAGATATTACTTTGCTGCAGAGGGACTTAGATAGACTGGGGGACTGGGCACTCAAATGGCAGATGAAATTTAATGTTAAAAAATGCAAAGTTATGCACTTCGGCGTAAAGAATACACAAGCAACGTATACCCTTAATGCAGGGCCGGATTAACATAGGGGCTGATGGAGCTGCAGCTCCAGGCCCAGGCCCATGGAATAGGCCCATTTAAAAAAAAAAAAAAAAAAATTTTTTTTTTTTTTTTACACACTACTCTTAGGTTTACCACCTGACTGGTATTTTAATGGCACAGACGGTATTTGAGGCTGCCTGGCTGTGCCGGTATTGCAGTAATACTGGCAATACAAATGCAGGTAATTTTCTCAGAATAAATGGAAATTACTCTGCAATACCAGCACTGGCCAGTAGGGGTCACTGTGTGTGGAGAGAGGCAGAGATAGGAAGTTACAGAATATACCTGCCTCTCTCTACTCACTGATCTGCGGGGGAGCAGCTACACAGCACAGAGAGTCCAGACAGCAGCTCTACAGCTCAGGTAAGTGAGGGATGGGGGTAAAGGCAGCAGGGACACATGGGGACACTGAGACACTAGGGGACATATGGGGACACTGAGACACATGATGACACATACACTAGGGGACACTGAGACACTTGGGGACACTGAGACACTTGGGGACACTGGAAAACATGGGGACACAGACACTAGGGGACACAGACACTAGGGGACACTAGGACACCTGGGGACACAGACACTGGAAACACTGATGGGGACACTGAGACAATAGGGGACACTGAGACACTTGGGGACACTGGAAAACATGGGGACAATGAGACACTAGGGGACACTGAGACACTTGGGGGACACTGGGGACATATGGGGACACAGACACTAGGGGACATATGGGGACACAGACACTAGGGGACACAGACACTAGGGGACACAGACACTAGGGGACACTGAGACACTAGGACACCTGGGGACACAGACACTGGGAGACACTCTGGGACACACACTAGACACTTGGGGACACTGGAAAACATGGCTGGGGACACTGAGACACTAGGGGACACTGGGACAGACATATGGGGACACTGAGACACTAGGGGACACTGGAAAACATGGGGACACTGAGACACTAGGGGACACTGGGACACATGGGATGCTGAGACACATGGGGATGCTGTGAGACATTGGGAGACACTCCCATGTCCCCCAGCCAGTGTCCCTAGTGTCTCAGTGTCCCCAAGTCTCCCAGTGTCTGTGTCCCATGTCTCTCAGTGTGCCTAGTGTCCCCATGTGTCCCAGTGTCCCCATGTCTATGTCCACAACTGTCCCCATGTCTCTCCAAGTGTCTGTCTCCCAGCCAGTGTCCCCTAGTCTCCCAGTATACCCTAGTCTCACAGTTTCCCCTAGTCTCCCAGTGTCTGTGTCCCTAGTGTCTTAGTGTCCCCAAATGTTTCAGTGTCTCCATGTCTCCCAGTGTCTGTGTTCCTAGTGTCTCAGTGTGCCTGGTGTCCCCATGTCTCCCAGTGTCCCTATATGTCCCAGTGTCCACATGTCTATGTCCACAACTGTCCCAGTGTCCCCAAGTGTCTGTCTCCCAGCCAGTGTCTGTGTTACCATGTCTGTGTCCCTAGTGTCTTAGTGTTCCCAAATGTTTCAGTGTCCCCATGTCTCCCAGTGTCTGTGTCCCTAGTGTCTCAGTGTCCCCATATCTCTCAGTGTCCTCAGTATCCTAGTGACATGGGGACACACTGAGACATATGGACACTGGGAGAAATGGGGACACAGACACTGGGAGACTAGGGGACTGGGCGACATGGGGACACTGACACTGTGATACATAGGGACACAGACAATGAGTGACTTGCGAGACTGAGACACTGGGAGACAGGGAGACACTGGGAGCAATCCATCTATACAGCAGAATCAAACTGTGAGTAGCTTGTTGGTGATTTTACAGAATTTTCTCTGCTGTCACTCCTTGTGATTTACATCATGTGATGTCACGCATAACTAATTAATTATACAAATGATTAAGGCTGGTATTTTTTTCAAAGAAAGGTGGCAACATAACTACTCTTCACATACTCTTGCTTAAAGGAGCACTATAGGGTCAGGAACACAATCATGTATTTCTGACCCTATTATGTTAAAACCACCACCCTGGCCCCTTCTTGCCTCCCTAAATATAGTAAAATATTACTTGTATTCTATTCTGCAGCTGCTGGCTCAGAAGTGGTGGTCTGAGCAAATTACAATACTTCCCCATAGGATTGGCTGAGACTGTCAACTAGGCAGATCAGGGGCAGAGCCAGCACAAGTCCAACATAGCCCTGGCCAATCAGCATCTCCTCATAAAGATAAATTGAATCAATGCATCTCTATGAGGAAAGTTTAGTGTCTGCATGCAAAGGGTGGAGACACTGAATGGCAGTGCTGCACACTAGGCAGTACTGCCCCAGGAAGCACCTCTAGCAGCCATCTAAGTTGCGGCCAGTGGAGTCATTTTCTCTGAAAAGACAGTGTTTACTGCAAAAAGCCTGAATGGAATGATTCTACTTACCAGAACAAATACAATAAGCTGTAGTTGTTCTGGTGACTATAGTGTCCCTTTAAGTTTGGAAGCTTAAGAGGGATGTATGGGAACAAAACTTGTGTGCACTGGCTGACATTAAAGTTAGTTTAGGTAATGCAGACGTTGGTCTCTCTAACACTGTGGCATGTCCATTTTCTTCTACACTCACTACATACACCTTTTCTCTGTCTTAGACTATATAACAGGAACTTCTGCCTGCTAGTAAGAAGGTAAGGAGACAAGTGGACATGTGAGTGCTAGGGGACAGTCCTTAGAAAGAATGGAGTGAGCGCATCATTAGACGCATTTATGTCAAGCTCAAGGTGCTGCCTGCATAGTATGCCCTAAGTTGGACAGCCTGCAGGATTGGCAGGCAGCCTAACATGCATTCATGCCAGGCTGACCTTCCAATTCTTTGGACAAACATGCCTTTTTGGGCATGTTCACCCCTTTTGACAGGTCTTGTCATGTGATTCGCGCCAGTGGCACACCCTTTTACCCTGCCCATTGACTTCCTGCTTCACTGGACACTGCTGTTAGAGGTTATGGATTTACTTGAAAGATGAAAGCATAAATTAGACAGAGATTAGCATAGAGTATGTGTTTTCTTATAGCTGCATCCTATTAGTTTCCCTCCAGCACCATCTCCATCAGATACATGACGCTTGGGAGGTATGATTGTTTTAGTGTTTTTGGTCGATAAGATTCGGTAATTAGGCCCTATCATAATTGTCAGCACCAGGCCCACTGTGCTCTTAATCCGGCTCTGCCTTAATGGAAGCGAATTAGGGATAACAACACATGAAAAGGACTTGGGAATTGTTATAGACAACAAACTATGCAACAATGTGCAATGTCAATCAGCAGTGGCCAAGGCCAGTAAGGTATTGTCATGCATGAAAAAGGGCATTCATTCTCGGGACAAGAATATACTTTTGCCTCTTTATAAATCACTGGTAAGACCCCATATTGAATATGCTGTGCAATTTTGGGCACCTGTTCTAAAGAAGGATATTATGGCACTAGAAAAAGTGCAGAGGCGGGCTACAAAATTAATAAAAGGAATGGAACATATCGGCTATGAAGAAAGCCGATGAGTTTAGACTGGAAGAAAGAAGATTTCGTCTAAGGCAAAGGAAAGGTTTTTTTACTGTAAGAACAATCAGAATGTGGAATTCTCTGCCTGAGGAAGTGGTTTTATCAGAGTCCATACAGATGTTCAAACGGCTACTATATGCATACTTGCAAGAACAGAATATTCAAGGATATAATCTTTCAATGTAGGGTAATAACTGCTTGATCCAAGGATAAATCTGACTGCCATTCTGGGGTCAAGAAGGAATTTTTTTTCCTAGTTTGTTGCAAAATTGTGCTTCAAACTGGGTTTTTTTGCCTTCTTTTGGATCAACAGCAAAAAACAAATGTGAGGTAGGCTGAACTTGATGGACGCAAGTCTCTTTTCAGCTATGTAACTATGTGTGATTTATTCCCTTGTTCCAGGACCGACCGCAGGGCCCCATCGCATGGAGCCCAATTCGGCTATTCCTTCCAGCGCCGTCGGTCATTTTATTCCCTCCATGAATTTCCCGAACCCCTGGTCTGATCTGGGTGATTTTTGGATATGTTGTTCACCCAGATCAGGGCTACCAGGGGATGCATAATTTAAAGTGGTACCCCTAGGTTTGGGGGGAATTGGTGTCCTGGATAAGGGGATTATGATGCAGGCTGAGGGGAGGGGATGTGTGGGAGGTTACCAGAACAGGATTGGCTACTGTATTAATGAATGGAAATCCCTCCCTTGCATGGGAGCATGCTTTATAAGGCCACTGTCTGAATAAATCTTTAGTACTGCTCCTGATACTGTGTGTCGTCCAGTTATTGGGATTGCTGTTGGGATATTGCTGGATTATTTTACCTGCTGGAAACCTTGCTGTATGGAGTTATAATTACTTGTTCCTGAGCCTTACTGGGATCTTAAGTGCAGATAACCTGTGGAATACTGGATCTCCGCTACACTGAAGATCTTCAATCTGGGTAGAGAGAAATAGTTTATTAGAAATTTTAAGTTTATTCTTAAACTGTCTCATAACTTTGAAATATATCTTTAGGAGGTCTTACACTGCAGTGTATGTATATACGCCAATTTGAATAAAGACATTTTTGGACAAGTTTTCTCGTTTTTTCTTTTTCATGACAATCTCACTTCAGGAAGTGAGTAAACATGATGATATGTAACTATTTGATATTGGGGATATTTATTCCACAATTCTCACCTCTTCTGGTTAATTTATAATACGATATTCTAAGTACTCCCATTTCCCCAAATAAAGTTCATAAATACTGAGAAAGAAAGCTTAAAGGAACTCCAAGAGAAATTGATCTCAACAAATACATTAATTTAGGTGAAACAAAAGCATTAATTGTGTTTATCCATCCTAACCATGAAATTTCCAGACCCTACTATTTTTGAAAACTTTCTTTAAATGAAAGTAATACATTATTATAATCTTTGATTATTCTATTCATATTGGTTCCATCTTTTAATACCAAGAAAATCTATATCTAAGATAACCTATCTCTTTTCCAATCCCAGTCCTAAATCTCCTTTAATTTTCCCAGGTAATCTTAATATTTGGGTTTTGCCCATATTCAATGTTATATCCTGAGAATGTACCAAATTCTCAGGTCCGTTTCAATACTTTGGAAATAGACTCTATCGTCTTAGCAGTGTAAGAAGGATGCTATCTGCATAAAGGAGTAATAATAATATTCTGTTCAGAGAAAATGTTGAGACCGTTGATCTTATTATTCTGTCTAATTAAAGCTAGCAGGGGTATATTCCTGACCCACAACACATATATTCAAACTCAAATGCTTTCACACAGGAAAACATTGGCATGGCAAAATGCCTTAACTCAATGCATCTCTTTAGGGAAAGCTCACTGCCTCCATGCAGAGCATGGAGACTCTGAATGTTAATGCTACATGTTGTGTAGCACTGACACAGGAAGCACCTCTAGTGGCCGTCTGCATGACTGCCACTAGAGGTTTTACTAGGCAGCAATGTAAACACTGTCTTTTCTCTGAAAGGCAGTGTTGACCGCAAAAAGGCTGCAGGGACATACATTCTTCTCCCCAACTCCTCTCTGTTGGTGTCAAGGTTCAGTCCTTGGTCCCCTACTGTTCTCCATCTATACTGCCTCCCTTGGTAAACTCATTAGCTCCTTTGGCTTCCAATATCCTTTCTATGCAGATGACACGCAAATCTCCCTGTCCTCTCCTGATCTCTCCCCGTCTCTCTTGACTGGTGTCTCTGACTGCCTCTCTGCTATTTCTAACTGGATGGCTGCCCACTTCCTTAAACTAAACTTGACCAAAACTGAAATTCTGGTCTTTCCTCCCTCAAGTGTTGTTACTCCTGTGTTTGTCTTCCTTCAAGTCAACGGTGCTACCATCAGCTCCACCACGCAGGCTCACTGCCTAGGTGTTCTCTTTGACTCCAACCTCTCCTTCAAGCCTCATGTTCAGTCTATCACCAAATCTTGTCATTTACATCTGAAAAACATTGCGCGCATCCGCCCCTACTTAACGCCAGATGGAACTAAGGTGTTGGTCCATTCCACTGTCCTTTCTCGCCTTGACTACTGTAATCCGCTTCTCAGTGGTCTTAAGTGCTCCCAACTTGCGCCGTTACAGTCCATAATTAATGCTGCAGCGAGGCTTATCTTCCTGTCTGCCCGCACCTCCCATGCCTCACCCTTCTGTCAGTCCCTACATTGGCTTCCTATAAAATATAGAGCTCAATTTAAAATTCTGGTTCTTGCTTTCAAATCGTTACATAATGCTGCTCCCACCTATCTATTCTCCCTTATACACAAGTATGTCCCGTCTAGGCCCTTACGATCTGCTGAAGACTTACGTCTATCTTCTGTCTGTATTCCCACCCCTAATGCTCGCCTTCAAGATTTCTCGAGGGCTGCACCGTTCCTGTGGAACTCGCTTCCCTCCTCCGTTAGATGCTTACCCAGTCTCCACTCCTTCCAAAAAATCATTAAAAACCCACTTCTTCATAAAAGCGTAGCAATTAAACTGTTAATAACTCCTGACTGATTCCTCTTCTGCAACTGTCACTAGTCTAATAGTATCCTTTACCGTTTTGTGTCATTTTACCCCACTCCCTCTAGCATGTAAGCTCATTGAGCAGGGCCCTCAACCCCTCTGTCCCTGTGTGTCCAACTTGTCTGGTTACAACTACATGTCTGTTCGTCCACCCATTGTAAAGCGCTGCAGAATTTGACACTATATAAATAACCATCATAATAATAACCACATTAAGCTGTAGTTGTTCTGTTGGCTATAGTGCCCCTTTAAAATATACAACAGAGGAGCCAATGGGCAGCCTTGTCTGGTACCATTTTTGATCTCAAACCATTCCAGGGCAAACAATCTGGCCTGTGGTGGTGTTTAGAGGGCCATTTTATTTTGTTTAAAAAAACAAAAACACACTAAACCAACATGGCATCAGGTATTTCCAGCTCACCCTGTCAAATCCCTTCTCTGCATCTAGTGCTAAGAAGGCAAATTGTACTTTTATGCAAATTTAAATAATTTGTTTATTATTTTGTATTGTCAATGTAACGGCCACCCTGGGTATCAGAGGGGTGTATGCCGTTGGAGACGTCCTTCTCCCTTGAGAGAAGCTGTGCTGCAGTATTCTCCAGATGTCCCATCAGCAGAACCAGTAGAGAAGGAATAGCAGAGCTCTTACAAGAGCTAGTGATTAGCTGGAAGCGTTAAATACATATGATACTGCACTCAAATACAGATATAAAATGTATCTTTATTGTGCTGTCTATTTAAAGTTAAGTAGCTCTTAGGTATAGTGACAATGTAACAAAAAAACTAATTATCACATTAAGTTACATGTAAACATTACAAGACCTTAGGTGATATACCCTAATAGACAAAGGAGTAAAATTGTTCCCAGTTGATATACCTCTATAATAACCAGTATTTAAACCAGTATTGCCATACGGCTCTATATGTGTGGTAGACACTGTTTGCAATTAACGCTGATCATCTGAACTGAAAAAAGGAAAAAACAGAAGAAAATTTGTGAAAAAAATGTAAAGAAAATAAAAATGAACAAGGGGAAAAAAAACATGAAAAATTAAAAAGTATATACAGTCCCACTGTGTACACACTCAAGTTGTTCCAAAGTATTTGTTATATGGACAGTTGTGTTTTGGATTGATCTCACCACTCCTGAAGTATGTTTTGCTATGCTGTGATGTCAGGGTTGGTCCCAATAGATATGGCTTAAGTTGCTCTAGTGCATGCAGATATTATAATCCAAACTTATGTTCCTGGTTATATCAAGGGGAATCCTGGGCTGGTCGCTTGGGACTGCATCCGTCCCTTCGATGGCCCTGGTGAATAAAAAAAAATCAAGACGGCTATTTATTTCCTTTTTCCACGGGTCGCGCCCTTTAGACGTCATACAAAGTGCATACTTGTGCGCATGCATGCTTTTTCAATTTCTGGGTTTGAGCAAACTTCAGTCATTGCTGTGTCTCTTAACGACATTTCTCTCTCACTTTCTCAGATGCATCGCAATAAATGTATATATGTATTTTCTTTACAGATCAGAATATTCTCAAATATACCACACGAGAGACTCGGATGTGGTTTAAAAAAAGTCTAATAAATAAATCCTTAAATGGGAAAAAAAAAATGTTTTGGAAAAACCTCTTAGGGAAAGAAAAGGAATTTTTGTAAAAAATATAATTTCAAAGGAAAATAACAAAAGAATTCTCACTCTAAAAATACTGTGCCTAATGTTTTATACAGACCATAACAGAATCTTACAGACCTTATGTGCATATAATCCTTGTATCTATGTCCAGCCTAAGAAGAACTCAAATGCACTGTATGATGACATGTTTCTTGATTGTCATAAGTTACTCACTACAAGGTACCATAAATATCAGGGGTGCCTTTCACATTAAACTCTTGTGGGTGTTTAATTAAAAGCATACTTACCAGTGGTGTTGCGTGTGAAAGTGTGCGTGGTATCCTCTATTGTGGACCCTGTCTCCAGTCGGGTAGCGGACCAAAATGGTAAGAGGCATATATGGGGTTCAAGAGACAAACAGACCAACCTTGGTCAAAATCATGTGCTGAAAAAATGGAATTGCATATTACAATAAGTTGAAAACACTCCTATACAAAACCAGTACTATAATACATTGGATTCAATTTAAGATTGCTTCCTATAGGAAGTGCTTCAAGTCATAATCTTCATTCAAACCCTGGGGGTGCAATGTTTCCAAAATACCAATCCATTTTGTTTCCTTCTGAAGTAACAGTTTTTGCCTGTCGCCACCCCTCTGTAAGGGTTTGAGGCTATCAATTACTTGGAATCTCAATTGATTCACATTATGCCCTTGTTGTTTAAAATGTCTAGGGACTGGATTATTACATACATCCCTCTGTAAAGCTCTTATGTTCCCCATTGTGCTCTTTCTGCCACATAGAGGAATCCACAAGGACATTTCAAAATGTAAAGCACATAATCTGAGTTGCACGTATAGTAGTCGTTTATTTTATACAATTTGCCTGAGTGTAGATGTGTGAAATGCGAACCCCTGATTATGCTGTTACAGTGTGTACAACCAAGGCAAGGAAAAGTACCCTTCGTAGGTTCAGAAAAAAACAATCTTTGCTTTTTGCCACTACCAGTATTGGATTGTACCAGTTTGTCCATAATATTCTGGGCTCTTTGGTAAGAGAATATAGGGGGATTCCTTAATTCCTTTGGTAGATTCACATCTCCTTCAAAGATATTCCAATGTTTCATTTTTAAAGAAACTCCTAATGAAACATTGAAATATCTTTGAAGGAGATGTGAATCTACCAAAATAATTTTTCAAATTTTTTTTTTTCTTCACATTTTTTTCACATTTTTCTGTTTTTGTTTTTTGTTTTTTTTTGGTTCAGCTGATCAGCGTTAAATTGCAAACAGGGTCTTATATATACTAGATGGCAAGTAATAACAGAGTATCAAGTGCAATAAAAGCTAAATAGCACTATATGCCAGTAAAGTCTTATGATGTGAAGGAAATGGATAGTGTGGCTAAGAAAAGCACTGTAATATGGAGGGAAGATAAGAAAAGAGAGAGATCCACTACATGGATCAAATAAACCAAACGGCTACCCTCCTCCAGATTCCCCCAAAAGACCCCTCCGCTGGTAGCTGGAACCCAGATAGCGATCACTAGTAGTAGCCTGCCGTGGCAGACTACAAGCTATGCTGCCTCTCAAATTCCCCCCAATCCCTTGTATGCGGCAAAACTGCTGAAACCAAAGTGCTCGTGCTGGCTCTAAGCTAAACTCTCTCTTTACAGATATTGGATAGGTGCCTAAATTTAGACTCAATGTTCATATCACTAGACATGAATGGACATTCTTTATCAGAGAACACTTTTTCAGCGTCTAGGCACCATTGGTTGGGATCTTTTAATTGATTCAAGAAATTGGCCATACTGTTGAGTTTTACACAGAGATAAGGAGTTAGACACACTTGTAAGGTATTGAAACCTATTAGAAACACTAAAATTGAATGAAAAGAATTGCTGGTAACCAGGGGTGAACCAGCCTATGGGTGTGTCTAGAGGATCCCAAAGGGGGTAACCCTTACATGTGTTTGAAGAAAAAATATATATACAGGAGGACCTAGGTGGAGAGGAGGATAAACCCCGTCCTCACTCAAGGTCAACCTAAAAAGGAATCCCCATCCTAGTTTTAATGCTTGAGAAAATATAATATAATAAAACTTAACCTTTATTAATAGTAGATAAAACTATGTAAATACATAGAACAAAAAAAAAAAAAAGAAGAAAAATAATGTGTGGAGTGCCACCACAATAACTGTGAGTATGGACAGTAAAAATAATAATGATAATGGTAATAATACGTAGCGATGTCCTTTAGAATCACTTCTAGATAGAAATCTAGCAAGAGACCAGGAGCCAAATTGGATAAATAATGGGAAGGGGAAGGAGAGAGGAAATAGAACAATACTGTGTGATGCTAGTAGAGACAACAAAGTGATACTAGATGGCAAGTAATAACAGAGTATCAAGTGCAATAAAAGCTAAATAGCACTATATGCCAGTAAAGTCTTATGATGTGAAGGAAATGGATAGTGTGGCTAAGAAAAGCACTGTAATATGGAGGGAAGATAAGAAAAGAGAGAGATCCACTACATGGATCAAATAAGTTTGACACGCCTACACAATCTGAACGGACCCGGCATACCTATTTAAGGGCCGGGCGGGGGACAGACTGCTGCTTTACCTCTGACGAAGGCGCATTGGAAGCGCTGAAACGCGCGTTAGGTAGTTTAGTCTGGAGTTTGCCACGAGAGAGTTTAGCTTAGAGCCAGCACGAGCACTTTGGTTTCAGCAGTTTTGCCGCATACAAGGGATTGGGGGGAATTTGAGAGGCAGCATAGCTTGTAGTCTGCCACGGCAGGCTACTACTAGTGATCGCTATCTGGGTTCCAGCTACCAGCGGAGGGGTCTTTTGGGGGAATCTGGAGGAGGGTAGCCGTTTGGTTTATTTGATCCATGTAGTGGATCTCTCTCTTTTCTTATCTTCCCTCCATATTACAGTGCTTTTCTTAGCCACACTATCCATTTCCTTCACATCATAAGACTTTACTGGCATATAGTGCTATTTAGCTTTTATTGCACTTGATACTCTGTTATTACTTGCCATCTAGTATCACTTTGTTGTCTCTACTAGCATCACACAGTATTGTTCTATTTCCTCTCTCCTTCCCCTTCCCATTATTTATCCAATTTGGCTCCTGGTCTCTTGCTAGATTTCTATCTAGAAGTGATTCTAAAGGACATCGCTACGTATTATTACCATTATTATTATTATTTTTACTGTCCATACTCACAGTTATTGTGGTGGCACTCCACACATTATTTTTCTTTTTTTGTTCTATGTATTTACATAGTTTTATCTACTATTAATAAAGGTTAAGTTTTATTATATTATATTTTCTCAAGCATTAAAACTAGGATGGGGATTCCTTTTTAGGTTGACCTTGAGTGAGGACGGGGTTTATCCTCCTCTCCACCTAGGTCCTCCTGTATATATATTTTTTCTTCAAACACATGTAAGGGTTACCCCCTTTGGGATCCTCTAGACACACCCATAGGCTGGTTCACCCCTGGTTACCAGCAATTCTTTTCATTCAATCTGTAGAACTATTGTTTTACCATTTTGTATCCCAGTACAAGTTGAATAATTCACTTATCTGAAGTGATTAGTCACCATTTCTGAATATCTGGAGGAATCTCTTGCCGACTATAGCAAAGAAGGAAGACCACGAAGTGCACTTTATATGAACGTTATCTATTTTTTTATTTTATTTTTTAACTCTTACCTTTTTAATTTCCAGAATATTTGTTTTCATCATCTGATTTTTCAAAAAAAAAAAAGTCTTTGAACTTTCTATGGGAAGTGGACCCCTCTTTCCTAAAACCTTCCAATTCGAATCCCACAGCTAGTTTACAGCAGGATTGTACCACACCCCTAGAAGGTATTGGCTGAAGCGGGAAACCAAAAATTCAAAACGCTGTCAATCAAAATAGTTTTTGAACGTTTAGCTGGAGGAATAGTTAACAATGTTAAATATGCACTTAACCAAATAATAAAGAGAGCAGGTGTTTATTATCAAAGCCTGTTGGCTAAACCTCTGACTTGTAAATGGAAACCACAATAGTAGTATCCTTTCAATATCTGGCTTTATTAATTTATTTGCCAATGTAAGGGGATATCTAAATATCAGGGTACCATATTAAGTAGTGCAAATTATCGCACTGTTAAGATGCAAGTTAGGTGAGATGGTTTGGTATGTTAATTACCAGAATAATGTGGATATCAGTCTCTAATATGTGGGGACTTTCCACCAGAATATTCAGGTAAGTATAATCATGGGCTTCAGTTGTATATACACATCTAAACAAAAATAAGAACTGTTAATATATCTGCAACAAATTAAATTAAAGGTGGACCTATTATACATTTTTAACACTTCTCAGGGTTAAGTGGTTAAATTAAATAGGATAATAAGATTGGTTACATCAAAATATATGCAGATATTAAACCGTTAAGCTGTCAAAATGCCCTTAAACAGTTTGACTAACTAGGGAAACTGCCAGGTTACTCCTGGTACCATAGACATGACAGTGGGCTCTAGGGGTTATGGTACTTGAGTGTTTCTTGTAAGCAGGTTTGCTATATACTGGGTTACTTCAACCTTTTAAAATTTTCCTTTTGGGTTTATGATGCCCTATTGGGTATTTGTTACTCGTCCCTAGGTGTAGTCTTTTTTTTTTTTTTCTCAACCTCCCCCCCCCCCTCCTGATTTAAATATAAAAGAAAAAAACCTGAGAAAAGATATGAAATTCCATTAACTGGACCTGTCCATGCCTCCTCCAAAGTCAACATCAAATCCTCCATGAGCTGGAACAAGGTGCTGAGCAGCAATTAGCTCCTTGCCCTCCTAGTAACTAGACAACACTGGACTAGGCCTTTTATGCACAGACCCCAGCAGGGGGTATTCATTGTATTCAACATAAGCCCCTCCCAGGAATATCTGGGCCTGTGAGATAATTGCGTTAAATACTAATAATCTATCTCCCAGGAACAGAGAGCACAACAAAAACTATAACCACATAAATATACCCCAAATAAAAACATAAAATAACCCCACAAATAATACATCCCCCAAATAGCCCTGTTCTGAGTGCCCAAGTTCTTCAAATAGCGCTCAGATCCATGCAGTGTAGGGGAAATACCACCATGTTAAAGTTTTGACTGGCCGCACACGTGGTCCTATGCCCAAAATGGTTTCAGGGTTTTTGGTGCTTTTGCCCTTCAACTTTTGGGAGCTCTTGCAACCGTAATAGTGTTCCACTTTGCTCTCAGGGAGCGTTTGTTCCCCTTAGTCTCATGCACCTTCCCTCCAAAAAGCACTCTCCTGGCCGGTCGCAAAGTATTTCAAAACCCCAGACCAAATTGTCTGGAAACCACATGGTCTCCTCATGCCAAAAGCAATTCCATAACATTTGCAGCTAAGTTCCACTGAGGTGACTGGGAACCCACGAAGTCCTCATGCCGAAATTAGTTCAATAGCGGTCGCGGCTAAGTACAGCTGAGGACTTTGTGGGTTTGGTTCATTCAAACGGCCATCATGGAGCTAGCGTTCGGTTCCATTCGAATGAAGGGAAAGTGTCGAACCAGGGGTAGCCAGGGAAAGCTGTTAATAGCGGCTGGGTAGGGTAACTCCCAAATGGTGTCTCAAACCTGGACTATAGTTGGTGGGCTGGAGGCCAGCTTCCACACTCCTCCAGGAGTTTGTGGCAAATGTACGTGCGAAGGAGCGTTGGCATTGTTTCAAACTGAATGCTGCATTTACAGATTCCATCATTCATGACCTCTTAATGTAGAAGTTGTTGTGGACATTGTAGCAAACCTTTAAGACTAGATTTGGTAACAAATTTTTCAAGATCTAGTATGAATTGCTCTCATACCTTAGACTGATGGCCCTACTTCTAAATTTATCAACACTGTCATTGTTTAGGAACAGTCTTCAGCAAAATTGATTTGTGATGTAGTTATGGCTGTAATTGCATTTTGTAGAAGGCAGATGGCCCTCTGGGTCCAGCCTTTCCAAATATCTTTTTTAAATCCTTTTTAGTTATTGCTGGTCACATTCTCTGCTTAATCTGATAACTCTGCCTAATCTGATAACTCTGCCAAAGTATGTTTGTTTGGCAAGAGCTAAGAGGAGACTTTAGCCAAGTGGAATCATAAAATTTTAAAAACGAGTTGAAAGAATTGCAAGTATTCTGCGGTTTGATTGTGAGCAAAAGGTGTGGCTGTGCACAAATTTTGGTATTTTACAACATGATGTGTCTATATTATCAAAAACATGGCTTGTGAGGACATTTTAGGTACCTTAACAGCTATAAAAAAAAGCTATACTTGGTAGCGTTTTAGCCTTAAAAATATAACATATGTTAATAGATTTAACATATATGTGATATCGAAGACCAATTTCTCTAATCTAGGTTGATAAAGGCAAAAGCAAAAAACAATGTACTTTTCTATAGCTAAATTTGTGCACATTTTATAAAATAAGAAAAATGTAAGCGATGACCATGCAAAACTACACTGGTATTTAAAGGTTAATCTTAGTGAACATTTTGAGGACCGTATTGAACTAATCTTGACAATTTTTGTTTGCAAGTACCCTGTAGAAATTAGTTCCTTGCAAAATATGTAAAATCAGGTATTATATACATGTCTCAGATGTTTTACTAAAGATCCAGATGTCACATCTTTTTATTTTTCCTAAATACAGGGGGATAAGAACACTGGTTTCGCGGTTTTATACCATAATATGAAACATGGTCAGCTGTCGGTTAAGGAGTTGGCAGATTTTGTGCGAGAAAGGTGAGTAAAGGTATCCTTGACCAACCAACTTAGCGTCATGTTCTAAGGGTCAACTGAAGGTCATAAATTAAAGTGGCCCCCCCCAAAAAAATTGTATTTCATAAACATATATAGGGACTACTCTTGTATTTCAATGAACCCTGAGACTTCTAGATGCTAGGCAGAGCTACTGCTGTCTGGAAGTGTCAATCTCCCATCCTTCACCAGTGACCGCTGAAGGCAATTGGCTTTATATATGGAGGGTCTCATGGGATCCTCCATAGACTTGAATGCTATACTCTCGCATATGCACGAGAGTACAGCAGGGGTTTTGGCACCAGGAGCTGGAAAGGAACCTGCCAGAAGATGGTGGTTTAGGGGAGTAGAACTCACCTTTGTCTGCACCCCGTCTATACTCCCCTGTCTGGTGAATTTGAAGACTTTGCAAAGATCCCCAACTGTGACAGTGCCACTTTAACATCTAAAAGACTGATATACATGTAGATGTTATTGTTTTAAATATATTGTGATCAATGGTGAAAGTGTTGGCTTATTCGTCAATATTTGTATTGATGTGTTGACACAGTTTAACCCCTTCAGGACGGGTGACGGACGAGGTCCGTCACACAGGGGAGACCCTTAACGACGGGTGACGGACCTCGTCCGTCACGCGGTAAAATTAACCCCGGATCGCGGCGATCGCGGGGTTAATGGTGCTCCCGGTATGCCTCTGTATTGGAGGCATACCGGGAGCACCCGGTCAAGCTGCCCAGCACATGTGCTCGCTCTGACCACAAGTCGGAGCGAGCACATGTGCTCTGAATACTTACCTACCGGCTCCCTGCACTTCCGGGTTCTGTGTGAAGTGCAGGGAGCCGGATCAGTGCTGATCCTGCCCCCTGCTGTTTAAAAAAATAAAGTTTATTTAAAGTGTCCCCCCCCTTACCCATTTTAATAAAAAATTAACCCCTTCCCTGCCAATTGATCACTGACTACAGTGATCAATTGGCAGGGATTACATTTTACTATGATCTGATTTTTTTTTTTTAACCCCTGAGGGTTAATTCTTTTTTTTTTAACCCTCAGGGGTTAAATTAATTAACTAAATTATTTTTAAATTATATATTTAGATAGCTGGGGTAGGTGGAAGCTAGTGGGGAATTGGGGGATTTGACGTTAGGCTAACTAGGGGTTAACGTTAAAAAAAAGTTTTAAAAGAAACTTTAAAAAGTTAAAAATTAAGCTTAAAAAAATGTTTTAATAACATTTAAGTAAAAAAAACAAAAAAAACACACTTTACCTAGTCCAAATAAAATTAACCCCTTCCCTGCCAGTCGATCACTGCCTACAGCGATCAAATAGAGATCACAGTATTATACTGTGATCTAATTTTTTTTAACCCCTGAGGATTAACTTTTATTTATTTTTTTTAACCCTCAGGGGTTCAATTTATTTAATTAATTTTAAATATTTTATAACTATATATTTTGCTAGCTGGGGTGGGTGGGAGTTATGGGAAAATGGGGAATTTACTGTTAGTGCTGCGTACTGCTAGTTAGGGGTTAACAGTAAAAAAAAATAGCTTAGAAAAATGTTAAATCTGTAAAAAAGTTTTAAGAAAGTTTAGGAAAGTTTAAAAAAAATTTATAAGCAAAACAAAAGTTTAAAAACTAGTTTTTAAAAGTAAAAAGTTATAAAAAGTAAAAAAATACATTTTAAAAACGCTCATTACCACTACACCTGAAACAAACTAGAGAAAAAATTATCCCACGCCAAGGTTCAAAATATGCCTTTTGAATTACCCCAGAGTGTATTCTTTAATAAATAGTATGTGTTTGTGGGGAAGTTTCAATAACCAACCGTCTAAACTATTCCAAATTGGAACATGGACACAGCATAAAACTTCAAAGTTAGAAAAAAACTGAATGGCTGCGTCTCAAATGCGCCCCTTCAACATCCACATATACCTGGCAAAGGTACATACGGGGGTATTGCTGTACTCAGCCGACATAGCTGAGCAACATATGAAGTATTATACAGTCATAGTACACATAAGGTTTGTAAAATATGCTGCGCAAACTCACTTTGTATGTCAAAAAGGCAGAAAAAATGCTTATTACCACTACACTTGGTACAAGCTAGCGGAAAAATGATCCCACACTAAGGTTCAAAATATGCCTTTTGAAATACCCCGGGATGTCTTCTTTAAGAAATGGTATGGCTTTATGGGGAATTTGGATTATATAGCCTGGTAAAATACTCTAAAATGGGACATAAGCACAGCATAAAAATTCAAAGTTTGAAAAAAACTGGAATGGCTGTGTCCCAAATGTGCCCCTCCGATGTCCACACATACCTGGCAAAGGTACATACGGGGGTATTGCTGTACTCAGCCGACATAGTTGAGCAACATATGAAGTATTATACAGTCGTAGCACACATAAGGTTTGCAAAATATACTGTGCAAACTCACTTTGTATGTCAAAAAGGCAGAAAAATGCTTATTACCACTACACTTGGTACAAGCTAGCGGAAAAATGATCCCACGCTGAGGTTCAAAATATGCCTTTTTGAAATACCCTGGGATGTCTTCTTTAAAAAATGGTATGGCTTTATGGGGAATTTGGATTATATAGCCTGGTAAAATACTCTAAAATGGGACATAGGCACAGCATAAAATTCAAAGTTTGAAAAAAACTGGAATGGCTGTGTCCCAAATGTGCCCCTCCGATGTCCACACATACCTGGCAAAGGTACATACGGGGGTATTGCTGTACTCAGCCGACATAGCTGAGCAACATATAAAGTATTATACAGTCATAGCACACATAAGGTTTGCAAAATATGCTGCGCAAACTCACTTTGCATGTCAAAAAGGCAGAAAAAATGCTTATTACCACTACACTTGGTACAAGCTAGCGGAAAAATGATCCCACGCTAAGGTTCAAACTATACCTTTTGAAACACCCTGGGGTGTCTACTTTAAGAAATGGTAGGCCTTTGTGGGGTAGATTGAATTTAAAACCTGCGAAGATGCTTGGAAATTGCACATAGGCCCAGCGTCAAAATTCAAAGTTTGGTAAAAACGGATATGGCTTGGTCTCCCATATGGCACTGTAGCTTCACAAAATAGTGACAAAGACATTCATTGGGGGTGTATTTTTACTCCAAAGACTTAGCTGAGCATAATTTGGGAGGTTTGAACTTAGTGGCACATATGAAATATACAAAACGCCCAGCAAAAATGCAATCCGTATGTAAAAAATGCACAAAATAATTTTTTTACCACATACTTTGGCATATATTGGTGAAAAAATGGGGATATGTCAAGGCACAATATGCACCTTATGAGATACCCTGGAGTGTCTACTTTTACAAATGGTAGGCCTTTGTGGGGGTTTTTTGAACAGTCAAACTGTTATAATACCCCAAATGGAAGCTAAGGCTCATTAAATCCGCCTCTCAAAATTCTACTGTGAATACTGTAAAGGACAGGTCTCCTATATGGCACTGTAGCTTCACGAAATAGTGCCAAAGACATTCATATGGGGTGTCATTTACTCAGAAGACTTAGCTGAGCATAATTTGGGGGGTTTGAACTTAGTGGCACATATGAAATATACAAAACGCCCAGCAAAAATGCAATCCGTATGTAAAAAATGCACAAATTTTTTTTTTACCACATACTTTTGCATATATTGGTGAAAAAATGGGGGCATGTTAAGGCACAATATGCACCTTATAAGATACCCTGGAGTGTCTACTTTTACAAATGGTAGGCCTTTGTGGGGCTTTTTTGAACAGTCAAACTGTTATAATACCCCAAATGGAAGCTAAGGCTCATTAAATTCATCTCTCAAAATTCTACTGTGAATACTGAAAAGGACAGGTATCCTGTATGGCACTGTAACTTCACGAAATAGTGCAAAAGACATACAATGGGTGTGTCATTTTACTCAGCAGATGTAACTGAACACAAAATAAAACTTTGTACAGGAATAGCACACACCAACTTTACAAAATATACACGAGAATTTCTCTGTTATAAGTTTGTGTGCTAAAAACCAAAAAGAACACAATTTTACTCCAATATTTAGCAGAGGTTGGCGGTGAAATGGCTACGTAGAAAGTGTCAAAACAACCTTAGGTAAATAGCCCGTGATGTCTACTTTATATAAATATATACTTGTGTGGCAATTTTGTTTTCTTTTATGGCTATTAAGCTTACAAGACAAACATACTAAATTCT